>BLKM01000636.1:860631-895668 GCA_013340265.1 Coptotermes formosanus
GCAAACGAAGGAAGAACGAAGACTGTTGTTACATAATGGAAAATAGAATGATAAGAAAAAATTATACATTTAAAAAGCATTATTAGGGCACTACATGAAAAAAATAAATGCGAAAGCGAGATGCGAACTCGGAACCTTCTGGCTACAATCCGCCACCGTACCGCCTGTGCCACGGACAGCTACCGCACCCAGCGCGCTGATAGCAATGGTACGATACACCGTACCGATTGGTCACTGTCTTGCCAGGAATTCTTTTTCCTCACTAAGTTTGAAAGGAATCGGAGCGGACTGGGCCGTGCAGTCGGCATGTGAGGGCAATCAGTCTACATGCGGAGGCGACACAGTAAGAAGGCTGCGTTATTGCGTTACTGTGACAGACCGCATAGCGAACTGCATGTAGGGAACTGAAGCCTGCCTTCCTGTTGTTGTTTATATGTGACTGTGTGTGTGTTTTGCGTGCATCATTGTAACGTCAGAGGTTTAACCACCCGATTTACCCTATTCCATGCCAAAAGTGGTTACGCGAACGAGACACAATATTACCACTTACGTAGATGACACATATTTAGTTTCCAGCGGGTTAATATCCCTCCTTCTCCCTTCACTCTTCTGCCTCGCACACACATGGCCAGTGTTTCCATAACAGTACTCCGCGAACCCCGAGCGGTTCCCACATTATCCGTGTATACATTTCTTCTGACGGCTGCTTTGGAGTTTACTTATTTTGTAATAAAGGAGTAATGTTTTGTTAAAAATAATCGCCAAACTTCTTTAATTGCTACATATGTCTTATGACCTTTAGAATACGTATTTAAGAAACGTTCTGTACCCAACAAAGGAAAGACAGTCGTTTTAATCAAGGTCAAATCATGCAGTGCATTGTTACGTGTGCTGCTGGTCTGTATTCGTAGCTGCGTTATTACAAAGTGTGTTGCATGTTGACGCAGAAAGAAAAAATACACGCGTTAAATTAACAGACTTGCACTGCTGCCTCTGCTACAGATTTTAGTATTGTCTAGCTGCGACTTCCGCCAACACGGATCGCCAGTTCAGTTAGTTGCAGTTCATACAGCGTTAACAAAATTAGGCCTAACGGGAAGTACAGTAGTTATTCTTATTAGCTACAGGAATGTCCCGCGCGGTCTGAGGCGTGGGTCTGTGGCCGTTCGCTTGCTGGGATTGTGGGTTCGAATCCCGCCAGTTACGTGGATGTCTGCCTCTTGAGAGTGTTATTTGTTGAGAGGTAGATATCTCTGCGTCGGGCTGATCGCTCGTCCAGGGGTGTCCTGCCGATTGTGGTGTGTCTGAATGTGATCGTGAAGGCTCGGTAATGGAGAGGCCCTGGCCCTCTAGGGGCTGTTTCGGAAACGCTTTACTGGACCGATTTCAACAGTGACAAATACGATGGATTCTTAGAGTTTTGGACTGATTACGTGCTTCAAAATGTTATCAGAACGCACAGCAGTTATTTCCCCTACCTTAAAATTTGTAATAACTCGCAGCAGTGCAGTTATGCCCTTAGGTAAATATGCCATCCACTGAGACGACTTCACGAAGTCCACACATGCTGTCAAGAGGTTTGATGATATTCTGCCGTTAATTTCTTTATTTCTTTACCGATTTGGCTAACACAGGTTACTGGGTATCCGCCCCGTTGCTGTGAAGAAATGTTAAGTCTCACGAAAACCGGTGCCGTGAAAGTCGCGCTTTACCAAAGGCCGTACAAGAATTCCTGCCTGTAATTTGCTGATGCCTTCTGCTGTGCAGGAGACATTCGTTATAGCAGACTTGTAAGTAACAATGTTAGGCGAATGTGAGTGGGGTGGGAATCCGTGCAGTGAAATCCGTACTTTGCAGAAGGTGATGTGTGAATGTTTGATGATGTTCTGTCTACAGTCTTCGTCCGACTTTGTAAAGGACGTTACACGTGATCTGCACGTGTTGTCATGTCTTCAAAACGTGCGAAAGTGTGTTGTTTAGTAAAACATGTATTAATATTTTCATTATGTTGATATAATGTTACTGTAAGCTCCACGGGCAACAGAAGGAAGGGTCGAGTGCCACAGGGTGCCACCACTGCTGTACACTTAATGCCATTGGGATTTGTGGGCTTCGTTAAACTGGTGTCACTGGATGCAACACTTTGTCTAACGACTTAACAGATTGCCTATCGGTACTTACTGTTTTTAATGTATGGAGAATAATTACTGTTCATTGTGGCAACAATTAGAAGCACATAAACAACCACAAACCATAACAACGCAGGCTACTGGCGTTGTTGAGAGCTGTCTAATATGTGGGCATTATGACAGTGTAAGTGGTAGAGTGATATTAGCATTATTTTCAGTTCAAACCTCACAGACAACACGGTCTGCTTCGATAGCAAAGAGCAGTTGGCGAGAGAATTAAATTTTCGTAAAAGCCAGTATGTGACACACGGTCGGCAGCAGCACTAAAATCAAAGTACATGGTCTCAAATGTAAACGTGTTTTAACTGTATGCATTCCAAAATAGAAGCAGCGTCTTTTATAGGATAGCGATATTAACAGCTTAACCAACAGGGGATTGTGGAAACATGCATTTTAATAAACTTGATTTGTCTCGACAGATTTTCGTAAGAATTTTCAAATATGTCTTTTCATGAAAATCCGTTCCAGGGGGGCCGGGCAGTTCCGTGCGAAACTGGCAAGTCAAACCGACACTTCTGTTTACAATTACGTGGCGCTGTGTACAGCAGCCGGTCACTGCAGTGTTCCTATTGCCTTCACTCATAGTAGCCTACCGAAACATTACCTTACCTCTAACACACGGCAGGTTAGGCGACGTTTGTGTCCTGGCGTCACTACTGGCTGCCATCAGAGGTTACGTTGATGATGATGATGATGATGGTGGTGGTGATAACGGTAGCATTGAAAGCCGTAACGGCGTTTCGTAATATTATTAAAACGGGTCACAGCCGGTGCTATAGCAGGTATTCAAAAACCCACAATAAACCTCGTCATACACAAGTTCGGTAGGCACATATTGGCGTTTCGTGGTGCAGGGGCCCTTCATTAGCTAAATGCAAGTCCCTGCTGCTGTTCAGTTCAGTATGTCAGTGTTTAGTCTCTGTGCACGCTGACAGTTGTTCGATTTCAGTGGCATAAGACTGCAGACACACAGTTCTCACGGCTAATACCCTACTGTCAGTGTAAATAAATAATTTGGCAAGGTTTAAACCATTGCATGGACGGTAGCAACTGAAGTAACTACACTGTAGCTTGCTGAAAGAGTTCACAAATAAAATCCCGAAGTTCTTTTCCCCTTATGAGGCGTTTGAAGCGAGAACGAGTGCAACAGCGTTGGTTATTTTAAGGCAAAATGATCGCATCACAGCGTAGGTGGCTGCCAGAATGCAACAATAAACTGCAACAATGGTGCACGAAATACTGCTCACAGCTGCAACGTTATTTTTAACTTGCTTACGACGTGCATTGGTCGTCACACTTCGAAAAGTCACCGCGATTTCCATATGCAATAACAAGAGTCGCCTTCCTCACATATTGACACGGACGGCTTGCACAAATAACGTATAACTAACCTCCACACTTTTAGTTAGTTGGCGATACCAATACAAATCGTCTTCCAGCACACGACATTCATTCCAAATAGTCCTTCCATTATAATACACAAATAGTGTAAATTCTTACATCGCAATATCATTCTGTGGTGTGTAGCTTCATATATTATTCATAAACTTGCATTTAAAATACATTTCTGAAAATAAATATTGACACATGAAACTGCGCGAACGAAGCGCCACTCTCGGCAGAGTATATCAATTACTACAAATTAATACAATGAATCAAGTTCGAAAACCACGTAACGAAGCGCCACCTGTCAGCAGGTAAGGGTACTGACAGGTATAAAAGGATAGTGGCTGTTACATAGTGATTAATAAATTAGTAATTAATTTATTTATTGATGTATAACTTGTATTTGATATAAATGGGGGTAAAAATAAATCCATAAGGTGGAGAAAAATTCGGTCTATCAAGAAGGACACAGAACTACACGCAATGGCATTAGAAAAATTTGCAAAATTGATTTCTTAGGTTTACTTCCGCAGGTGGAAAGCTGTGCCCGACGTTGAACATATAAGGAACCCGACACTGTACATATAAGTGGGCCTCCGATCGGCGTGGTGGAGTTGTGGGCTAGTGGTGGTTAAACATGCAGCCACGCAAAGCTGACACCACCACGATGCTCACTAGCCACCGAAGTCGAGAACCCGTAAGCGCCATACGATCATAGGAGCAACCCACATTTTTGTCTTCCCGCAAACCCAGACAAACGTTTTTGCCACTCAACCTACGTGTATAAGATGGACGAATCGGCATTTACGTGTTTAAGGAAAGGTGTCCCAGCCCTCATTCCTATCAAATATAAGTAACTAACTCCATGGGGCAGAGGCCTTCTTGAGAAGCTAACAGTTTCTCAGCTAGTCAAGAAGCTCCCGCATTTTATGGAACGCGGAGGTTCATTACCACATTCACAACAGCCAATCACCTGTCCCTATTGTGAGACAGCTCAAACCAGTCCATTCCCCCTCCCCCATTCCACTAAATATTAAAATTCCACTGTATTCTCAAGCCGTGCATTATGCCAGAGCGTGTTTGATTTCCCATTTATTTCCAGTCTTGGAAGTTACTATCCGCACTGTGTATGCCAGTGGTCTTGTGTTCAGTCCCCTCTCGTTATGCCTTGCGCAAGACATTGCATCCTTTACTGGGTTACCGTTTGCAGCAATTCACGTTGGTTGCCAGTGTTATTCACGGTTATATGTATTCATACAAACGTGACACTGTTGATACTTCGATGCTGTAAAACAGTATGAAAACCCGGAATGACCAATCAGAATGTAAATGAAGGCTCTTGACATAGTTAGTAGTAGTAGTAGTAGTAGTAGTAGTAGTAGTAATGGTATTTGTTGTAGTAATGACATCTGAAGACGGTCCATATGGTACCGTTAGTATTATCCTGAACGGGTTAAATCTACACAGACGTGTGAAAGTCCTGTGTAGGGGTTGAATTTTGTATTAGATAAATTTCCTACTTGCAGTCATGGCGGTGTTTGTTATCCCAATAAATGGCGTAACCTCAGTGACTGATGTGACGTCACCAATAAAGAGACGGTGCAGAGAATTAGCGGCTACAGACTGGCGCCGTGCAGTGAAGTCACGTAAGTGTTCTGCCTGCAGTGGAACAGTTTGTAACATATTCAAGCTGTATTGTGGTTGGCAGGGGCTGACTTAGCGCAGTTACAGTTCAAACGGATGTCACAGCGACGGGATGAAGAAGTGCGCAGAGGTTGCTATAGTCACCTGTAACATGAAGGAGGCGGACTTAAGTGAATGTACAGTGTAATTTGTATTGTATGTGTGGGCTCTTGTGCACACGGTAATGAACTGGGTTCTCCATGGAAGGTGGATGATGCTCAATGTTCCCTCTAAACTGCGCGGGTGCGCAGTAACTGTAATGCTGTCGCACAAAGTGAATTGTTTCCGCGCAGCTGGAATTTTTCAGTTCACATTGTAAATATTCTTATTATGCATATTACAAAAAGTGCCCCGCAGTCGTCAGGCCATGTAAAATTTTCTGCTCAGAGCAGCAGCAAGTCCGCGCAGCTGTTGAAGAAATGAGAAGGAACGTTGGTTACTGACTGCTTTCATGAGGACTACTAACAACGTTGTTCTTTGTAATTGAAACCCAGCACCGCGTGCGTTCACGTGTGTGTGTGTGTGTGCGTGCTAAACTAGCCAAAAGACAAACACACGTCCCAACTATTTCATTGTCCGTACAACACGATAACACGAATGGCAGCTGAATTAGAAGCCCACTGCCATAACCGTGCCTTACGCAAGGACGTGTAGGCTGTAATAAGACATGCAATGTACGTACAAAGGTAACCTCGAGGCGCGTTCGCGTAACCACTGTTGCCGTGGAAAAGCAATAAGTATTATATCTTCTGGGTGTGTTTGTAGCCTTAATTAAACCCTTTGAAACGAGACACCCCAAGTTTAATAATGTGCGTTGTGGCAGAGGGCAATCTGTAAGTCAGTACCAGCGTTGCGGAGAAATACGCTGGCTACATTTTCAGGCAGTTTGATTTCAGTTTGTCTCTTTACACGCAATGAAGACATGCAGGGGGCGTGGAGGTACAGCTTCACTTATCCTTGACCTTGACACTACACTGCAGTGGCGGTGAAACTCGCCCATTGGCCTCTGTACAACCGAACAAATAGTCCCCGGTACAATTAAGTACGAGGCTGGGTGGCCTACCGAGAGTGTTTATACTTCTTGCGTAAGGGAAACTTCACGTGCCTGTTCCGGATTCGAACCGTGAATAGTCTGGTTTGTAACTTGCTCACTACACCGAATGTCTATGTATGTAGGCCTGTATATAGACATATACAGGTGTACGTGTTTGTTAAAACACTGCTCTGGAAAACTGATGTCTAAATTTCGTGTTTTGCTATTAGCTGTTAAAGGCACCGTGCATGGGTGGTTGTGGATACCAACGTTTCTGAGGAATGTACTGCCTCCATCTGCAGGGCAGCTAAACAACGTCATGATCTATAAGGCCACAGGATGTAGAATGTATTTCTATACTTTACTTTTTAGCGCATTCTGAATGAAAAGTTGTAAAAATGTGCTCATTGGTTTTAGCCATGGGCGTCTGTCGATCCTCTTATCCGCATGTAACAATAATGCATGCAGTTGTTTAATTACTTCCACCCGCGCCATAATTTTGTGGGCGTGGCCAAAGGGAAATGGAGGGGACTCGTATTCCATGTTTGCCACATACTCAGTCGGCCGAACTGAGCTCAACTTGGGGCAAGATTCGGTGGAAATGGCAATGGCGCAATGTTGGCGGGCAGGTCGCGGACCCGCTGTAAAAGCAACGTTGCCACGTTCGATCACGAAAGTAAACGAAGTTAGGAGACAGTAAGGTTAGTGAAAAATGTTAACAGTATGGAGGCTCGTAACTGAATGTCTGATGTAGCAACTCTGGCGGTGGTGCAGGTGTTGGGAGTGTGTGGAGGGGATCGACTGCCTTCCCGGCGGGAGGGCAATGGAAATTACAGAAATCAAAAGACAAAGATTTAATTACAGGAACTTAAATGCTGATACAATATCCATAGCAGTCTGCTGCTTCACCCTGTCAACCCCGTACCCGACCTTATCAAAGAACAGGATAACTGACTGCAGAAACATAGGAAGACCTTGCCCGATCAAAAGTTTCGGGTGATGGGGAGCGAGGGTTATGGCCGTCCCAAATGAAGAAATGTAAGGTGCGGTAAAATGGGCCGCATAATAAACAGTTTAAATAAAAAAAATAACCGTACAGTATATATCCTTCGTGCAGTTAGCAATATACAGACAAGATTTACTCCAAGTTACTACATTTGCGTGTCTCAATACAAAAGCTGTTCATACATGTTTCGGCTGATACACGTAGCCATCGTCAGGGAGTACATACAGAGTTCATGTTTAGTTATGAATATATGACCTTGTCCAAGGGAAACGTACATTGTACATTCCAAAGTAAATTACAGTATCTTCGTATGGTATTGAGTAATCACGTATAAAATAAAGGTAAAGCAATCCCTGTACAAGCTGGGACAGGCCCTGAGTGTTCCAGGAGGTTGAGGTTCCCAGATTTCAAGAGAGTCGGTACATCAAAGTATTAAGGTTATTTGCCCTACGCACCGGCCGCCGTTACCCCACAGGAGGTATCCCTGCTACTCATCTCTGGTAGAGGCAGAGTCGACCCGTGGGCCATGTTGCGGCCGGAAGGATTATGTCAATGAGAAATTCCAATGACACCATAGGGAATCGAACTCGGACACTGCCTCAACAATTGCACCACCGTATGCCCTCCATATATAAAATATATAATATAAAATACAAATAACACCATTTAATAAAAATTTATAAACCTCACCTTCTTTCCAAATTATTATCAAGGCGTAGCAAAATTTAAATTATTTAGTCAAATAGAAGGGAATTCCATAAATAGTTGTGATTTTTATAGTTTGTAATTTCTGTTGGGGGAGACCATTTTGATTATGCCCAACCCCCCCCCCCCCCCGCCCCGGCGCAAAAACCCCCAGCTACGTCACTGCTTCCCCCACATAAAAGGGTTTTGTAATGTGTATTGCGCACCAAACGTTCTTAGACTGGTAACACTAAGGGTGTGCAGGTCACATGAGAGAGATAAGTGCTTAGTGCAGTTATTGTTATATTGTTGTCAGTGTTACTGATGCTAATAACATTGTTGCCATATCTTTATTTAATATTTATAAGTTCTTAATAGGTCTCTCTGTCGTGTTGCTTATCGCAGTACGTGAAGCGAATTGCCAGAACTTTTAAACGGAATGGGGATGTACTGTGTGGTATTAAAAGACGCGCTGTGTAAGAATGTAGAGCAGTTAGACGTGTGCCTCCCAAGCGAGATACTGGAGCAGTCAGCTGCATAAATGGCGGTATGTACTGTTACAAAATGTCGGTCCTTCAGTGCGTAAGAGTCTGTGGAAATTATGTTGTAATTTGAAACCGAAGTCAATTAGAGACTTTTTGCATATTAATAGTGTTTTACATAACATACCTCTGCGTCTGATAAACACTTTTGCCGTCACACGCTCTTATCAGCTTAATGAGGTACTTAAGGAAGAAAAATTCCGGTGATTTCTAGTCTGGTTGGAAGACACTTCTGAACGCCCGCTTCATGATGGGTACAGACGTCGCTGCATGCGGAGCGGGCGAGAATTTACAGCGTGACTTGCTTAACAGGAGCGGCAGTAGCGTAAACAGTATAGTGACTGGGCTGCGGGCTGGAGGCCCTGGGTTCGAATCCTGGCAGGTCAAGTGACTTTTCGCTTCTCCAAAATGTCCAGACAGGCTACAGGGCGCACCCAGCCCCCTATTCAGTGGGTACAGGGGTCATTTCCCAGGAGAACTGCGGCCGGGGGTGAGTTAACCACTCACATTCATCTAGTGACGAGGTTACGAATGAGCGGAGCTGAGCCTTCACTTACCTGACTCGGTGTTCGAAACGAGCAGCTCTGATTCCCAGACCACTGAAATAAATACAGTGCGTGTCTGAAAGTGTCAAAAAGCAGTGTAATTTAGATTAAGTTTAAAGCCAGTCGGTTAATAAAACATTTCCGTTATTGAAATAATCATAGGAAACAAGTAGATATACACGCTGTATCAAGCAGGGGAGAGTCTTTCATATCAAAGCAGGCCATACAGTACGTGTTTTAACCACATTAGCATAAAGTTCTAAAATTAATATCTCTAACATACAGAGTTCTCAAATTGTGGTATTGCAAACATGTTTTTAAAATGTGGGCTGGCTTAGACTAGTTGAGAGTTCAAACCATGCTTGCTCAGCGCCATACAGTAAAAGCTACATATGTGGCCCTCCGTGGATCAGCGTTGGGTTAGAAATGTTTAACCTCATTTTAAGGTAAATAATATGCTAATTGAGATTCTTGCAGAACAGCCTTACACGATACATTGTATTTGTAATGGTATTCTGTATGTTGTAATGTTAAGGTCAACATTGAAAGGAACTGAATGGTGCTGCAGCCACCGTTTACAGCAGACACGTAGTTAAGTATTAAATTGTGGGTCAGTGTGTTTAAAGCGACTGTTTGGATTCAAGACGACATATTTAAGAAGCAAACGTGTGCGGTCCAAATGGTATAATGAAGTGCTGTTGTGAAGTGCAGTACATGCTTCCTTAATGTATTTTGGTGTCACACTTGGTTTCCTGTCAGTTACGAAAACTGTCGCAGTCACTGCATTTCTACCCTGCAGCTTCTAGACACGGACAGTCGCAAGAGTAACAGAGCAACTGGCGATCCCAATGGCGGCGCTGTCTAAGGCGTCGGTCTTGTCCGTGCCATGGCTCAGGCGGTTAGCCGCCGGCCTCCCACCGCGGAAGCCCAGGTTCGATCCCGGGTCAGTCCGTTTGGGATTTGTGGTGGACAAAGTGGCACTGGGACAGGTTTTTCCCCGAGTTCTTCGGTTTTCCCCTGTCAATTTTACTCCACCGGTGCTCCATTACTAGGAAAAGGACAAAAAAATAATCATCATCATCATCTTCATCATAGAGTCGCACAAGAAGCCTCAAGGCTGCGGTGCGTCCGTAGCGTCTGCTGCGGGGCCCTTTACTACTTAAGAAAAAAGAAAAAAGGCGTCGGTCTTCGGCCGTTCGCTTGTTGGGATTTTGGGTTCGAGTGTGATCGTTTTGTAGGAAGTTTCGCCAGTGGTGCTCCTTTTTTGTTCGAGCGGTATTGCTTCCCCACAGCTGTGTTATTCTTTTGGTGTAAGTTGTGTTCTTATTGTTTTGGGCTAAGTTGCATTCTTATATTCACACGTGAGTATTGTCACGTGGCCAGACTGCTGATCAGTGGCGCTACAGTGACCGCGTTATGCTGAACATTTGTGAGGCATCTGGCATCAAGGAAACATCTCAGGTTGGTTGGTTAGACCACTGTGTTTTTATTTGCACGGTTGAGTCATTGTGTAGTTTATTGAGGGAAATAAACTGATTTAATAAAAAGATCCTGCTGGTGGCGTGGAGGTCTGTCTCTTGTGAGTGTTGCATTGTCAGGTAGAGAGGTGTCTGTGTCGAGCTGATCACTCGTCCAGAGGATACAGCAAGTAACCAATTTTTCTTTTATCCAGAAGTCCAGAAAATAAAATACTGTAAAAGGGGGACCAGAAGAAATAAATCCCGGAAATTGTATTTTTAAAATGTGTGCTGTCGCATTAGGAATAATTTAAATTAGATTTCAAGGAAAATTTGTTGATAATTTGATTTAGGTTTTCCCGGCAGTGTGGGCGTTTAATCAAACAGCCCGAAATCTGCATATGCCCTTTACATATTGCAGAAGAACCGTGAATACGGTCCCACACAGCGCACCGTGACGTTAATAAAACACGGCGTAAAGATGGCTCATGCATTGCGGTGAAAACTGTTGTATTCCGTTCTACCAGCATCAAGGAGTATTAATCAATAAGGAAATTACTTTAAAGGTAAATCATATTTTTGGACTTGCCTACGATATAAAATCGCAACACGCATGCGCATAGCAAATTAAACCTCTGACACTAGCTGCTGCACGGCTGGTTCAGTACACAACAAGTGCGTACGCAGGACACATCGGCAGGCGGCACAGGGTATGCACAAAATTTTGAGAGTCATATATTTACGCAGGTGCGCACCCAGAATTTTTCTTGCTCTTTTTTTTGGGGGGGGGGGGGTGGGATTGTGGGGCTGATCGTTATGCTGTATATATTTTGTTTGATTTTAAAAATTGTGATATAAAAATCATGTTCCGTGACTCAGTCACAGTGCCGTATATTCTTGTTCTTCAATTTTATTAATTTGTTTTTCAAAATTCTAATGCACTAGTAATCATCTGATTTCAGTGTTTGATTTCAGCTAAAGAGGAAATCGCGTAAAACTTCTGATATATCTACAAAATCTGTGTTTTTGAATTTGAATTTTTGGGATTTTGGGGCTGCAGACCAGCAGCGGCCCTCTTCGGCGCGCCCTTGTACTTACTTAACATTTTGACATATTTTTATTTTGTCATAATTTTAAATTTTAACCACATTTACATGACTTGATCATTTGGATTCAGAACTTCGATATTAGCTGTCCGATATTAGCTGTTCTGTATACATGTAGCTACACACACTGCAAACAGCTGTAACGGCGCACTTTAACCAAGAATGTGCCAACAGCACACTAGCTGTAATATTCACATTACTGTACTTACAGCCGCTGTTACATGTTAACACTGCACATGTACAGCTGACGCATTAGTATTATATATACCTTTATACTGACGTCAGCCTGCCGAGGATAGCGATTTGTCGCTGAAACATGTTGGAGGGTTCATGTTATGGATTACATACAATTTTGTGCAATTTATGTGCACGCAGTATGTTGGTATATTGGCCTGTGTGTTTAGTTCACACTGATTTACTTTCGGTGTTTATACGCTGCGCAGACTCCACATGTTCTCATTGTGGCGCCATTCGTTTCTTGATCTGGTGTAACATCAACCATTTTGTGAATTTCGGGTCCACACTGTGGGCGGTAGCTGTATGCGTCGCCGTCAGCCGTCCGCGTCGTAGTTTCGTCGGTGTTCGCTTTGAGTCTAGCGATTCATCTTCCCCGCTAACATTCTTGTCGTCTCTCGCTGCTTGATCTGTCATTTTCAGAAGGCATGGTCTTTTCCCTTTTGATTCTGGTCAGTGGTATATTTTTGAACAACACGAAACCGTTTAATGCTGCCATCTGTAGGAAAACAGTAACGTAGGTGTAGACCCCTTGGCCCATTTTCTTGGGTTTTCTGCAGCACGGGCAACTGGGCACCATTTGGTCTGCCGTATCCACGCCTCACGTAAATTTATTGCAGTCAGTCGTGTACGGCTTCACTTTTTCTGTCATTTTTTTCTCCACGATCTCGGCTGTGTTGAGTACTGAAATAACTTTTACATTGCCTCTATCTCGTGACGGTTGTCGCAAAATTGGCGTTTCTGTACGTAAGCGGCCACTCCTTGTGCAGATATTTTGTCCTTTCTTTTCCTCCAAGTCACGCTGTGTCCCTAAGCTCTCTTTAGGTAAATACATACCGGGTGTGGACCAATCCCCTGACAAACGCTACCCTGATATCACGCCTTAGGTTTCTCCTTTTGACAGTAAGTGCAGTGTTTACAGTTTCAGAACATATTTGGGTGACAATGGAAGCCTTCGTGCAAGGACAATCGGAGCAATTCTAAGTGTGGTGAAAAGAATGTTGACCCGTATATGGGCAGAACGGGACCATCGGCATGATGCGAGAAGCACCACTGGGGGTTCGCATGTTGAGGTGGAGTGGAGCCCAAACATGCGTTTTGGTTTACGGAACAATTAACAAAAGAGCGCGTATTTCCAGCTGTTTCGGATATCGCGTAATAAATTTGTAAAAATGCCAATAGGAATTGTGTGTGCAGACTGTAAACAGGTGTGGGGTGATGCACAGTCCTCCGTTCGCGTAGCTAGGGACAAGAGTGCGCTGGTGTAATTTGAGTCAGCGAGTTGCAGCTGCAGTAAACACAACGGAAAGTAAATGCGAGCGGAACGCCGTGCATCATTTGTTTACACCAACACACAAGACGCGGTTGACTAAACAGGTGTGTCGCGTTCAACGTTAGACCGTAGCCGAAGTGTTGTTAAGCTTTCGTAATTATCGCGGGTAAACAGTTAACAGCAGCCTCTGCACAAACGCATATAATTGCCTTACGTCATTACAGCAACACTATCTAACCAACAAACCGACGAACGAACGAACGAACGAACCAACCAACCAACCAACCAACCAACCAACCAACCAACCAACCGACTACAAGAAACACAGTTCTTCCTGGGAAGCTAACAGTTCCTCAGCTAGGCAAGAATATCCCCGCATTTTATGGAACCCGAATGTTCATTACCGCATTCACAAGTGCCCGCCACCTGTCCCTATCCTGAGTCAGAGCAATCCAGTCCGTGCCTCCCCATCCCACGTTTTCAAGATCCATTTTAGTATTATTCTCCCATCAGTGGCTAGGGTTTTCAACTCGTCTCTTTGCATCAGGTCTCCCGACTAAACACTTGTATGCACGTCTCCTGTCGTCCATAGGGCAACATTCCCCGCCCATCGTATTCTTATCGGTTTGGTCACCCGAATGACATTCGGTGAGGAGTGCAGACCATAAAGCTGCTCGCTATGCAGTTGCGGTATGTCACCAGTCAACGCGATACGCTGCGTGCGCTCCACCAGGAGATCTGTACGTGCGGTCGGCGCAGATGTCTGTGTGCATGATCATACTGCTGCAAGCAGCTGCTGTGCCTGGCACGGCTTTCTGTCGATACTTTTAATGGTATTAATATTACGCCACTGTAAATTTACGGTTATGAATTTTATGTATTTTAAAAATTTGATGTCTGATATTTTAATCACTGCTGTAAAGACGACGTAATAACTAGACTGGTGTGTTGGTCTACATTCCTTTGTGCTGTACGGCCCCCTGATGATGGCATCACTGTGCCGAAACATGTAGGGGTTTTTATAATAACGACGAATGTATTGTATACAGTGCATGGGGTGGTTGGTGCAATAAACGTTTTCAGTCATTCGAAGGTGCCGGGCAGTCGAGTCCGCCGACCGCCCGAGTCGCCGTAGTTATGGGTAATGCCCAGTTGCCAGTTAAAATGCTCTGATACGGATGAATGCAACAGCGATTATTATTATTATTATTATTATTATTATTATTATTATTATTATTATTATTATTATTATTATTATTATTATTATTATTAGGAGTATGGTCATGGTGATGGTGATGATTGCGACACACAATGGACATTACCGTAGCCGGGGTCGATACAGTCTTGCTGGAAAGGTGAAGTGCACTCTAGAACAGGCCATGAGGGCACAGAGAGGGAGTAGATGCATAACACTACTTTTTCTTTACCCTCGGCGATACATGGGGGTGGGTGGTCAGCACTGCGCTCCAGGCGGTTAACCCGGGAAAGAGACCCCGTACCCATTTTACCGGAGGCTGGTTTGGCACCAGGGTCGGTGTGGAGGGGTGCAGAAAATCTCGCCCCCACCGGGATTGAAACCCCAGACCGTCCAGCCCATAGTGAGACGCTATACCAACTGCGCTTTCCTGACCCCCATTTCTCTGAAAAGTCCGTGCAGAAATAAACACACGCGCCTTGCCTCTGAAATTGTATCGCTTTACTGCTTATGTTTCCTTCACGGATTCGTCACGACAAAAGCTTAAAGGCGTTAACAAATGACAATAACGCAGTCGGATGTGAAAACTTGGAGCAAACTGCACGTTTGTACTGTTGACGGGAAATCAAAGACGTTAGCAGTTTGACCAGCAGGTAGGATTTTTTTCGTCTCCATAATGGCTGGAAAGAAATACGTTCGCCATCTATCGACGCAAGGACTGTTTACACGCGTTCGGCAGTCACAGCTTTCGTTATGCAGCGATCCACGTGGAGGCCTTAGTACTAACACGGGGACAGCGGACAGCCACAGACTCTTCCTTCGCCATTTTGATTTGCAGTGTCATGCCGCTATATTGCTAAGCAATTTAGCTAACATCTTGTCTTGTACAAAAACTTTCTGTAATTATCAGTCTTTTTTTTTGACATGTTTTGAACCAGCTGGTTCGTATTTTAACTGACGATTTCGTATCGCGTAATAATACACATATTAAATGTATTATCATTTGTTTTATGTAACAACTGTCATTTGTTTTGTCACTGCTGTGAGGAACTCTGCCGCGCGTGTGGACGGTCGCATTCGTGGACTTCGTTATTTGTCAGTTAAATTGAGGATTCTGTACATTCTTTTCGGGAAGTCCGCAACTAATGATCGCAAGGGAGCATTTGCTGGCCTCTTTATCCTGGTCGTTCCGTTGTGCGTTTTGTCAATATTAACACACAATTTTCGGTCGAGCACAGTTACTTAGTTATTAATGCAGGTGATGTAGCTAAACGTTTCGGCTAACTACAAGCAATCTTCAGGCTGCAAAGTAATTATAAAGTAATATACAACATATGCAATAAATTATATTGTCAGTTAAGATCAAGATAGAGCAGATCTTGTTACGTAAGAAGAGTAATATTGTTGGTAGGACGGCTTAGTGTAGCTGTGTGTTTGGTAACGTCACAGTCAAAATGAAATGCGTTAGAATGAAATTGTTACAGAAGCAGTGTAGTCAGTCGCTGCGTTTTGCGTGCAATTTATGTCTGGAAGACTTGCAGTTGTGAAGTGTAGCTCTTGTGTATAAGGCCTTGTTTGTTTGTGATGCTGCCTGTTAGTATACACGGAGGTATCGTACCTGTTTGTTTGTGATGCTGCCTGTTAGTATACACGGAGGTATGGTACCTGTTTGTTTGTGATGCTGCCTGTTAGTATACACGGAGGTATGGTGCCTGTTTGTTTGTGATGCTGCCTGTTAGTATACACGGAGGTGTGGTGCCTGTTTGTTTGTGATGCTGCCTGTTAGTATACACGGAGGTATCGTACCTGTTTGTTTGTGATGCTGCCTGTTAGTATACACGGAGGTATTGTACCAGTTTGAGGCAGTTCTTATGTAGCGTACTATCGCCGATCCCGGTGGCCCCGCTTTCTAAGGCTTGGGGCTGTGGCCTCTTCTTTACTGAGATTCCGGATTCGAATCCCGCCGGCGGCATGGATATCTGTCTGTTGTAATTGCTGTGTTTTGTGAGGTAGAGGTCTGGGCAACGGGCCGATCACTCGTCCGGAGGAGTTCTATCGAGTGTGATGAGTGTCTGAGTGTGATCGCGAGACCGTAACAATGAGGAGGGCTAGGCCCCAGTGGGGCTGCTGCCCCGCGAGAGAGAAAAAGAAACAATGTAAACATATTTATTTTCGGATTGTTGTAGAGATTATGAAAAATACCTGAAGCAGTTTCAACACACAAAAACAGGAAGAGTTTAAGAACACCCGGTAGCAAAGTACGCACTATACGTTTGTGAATGGGAGCCTCCATAGTGACTAGGCTATGGACTGGGAGAAGCGGGGTTCGAAACCCTGTAAGGGAAGATAATTCGTCTCCCCTCCAAAACATGTACACCGTTTCCGGGGCGCACACAGCCTCCTATGCAGTGTGTACTCGGGTACCGTGCCCCCGGTTAAGGCGGCTGGCAGCTGAGGCTGCCAGTTTTCATGATCCAGATAAGCTTTTAATGTGCTAGCGGAGCAAGCATTTTATATTTTGTGACGTGTGTAAAACGCAGTATGGCTTAATAAGCTAAGACTTTAGTCTGACTTTCTATGAAATAAAGCAACATCTTGTTACTGTGTTGAGATGCTACAGATTCCTACAAGTATTCATATTTTTCGACATCTCTATTTTGAATTACAAAAAGCGCATCAAGTATGTGATTCTGTAGTTAGGCAGTCTGAGTTCGAATCCAAGGACTGCCATCCCCAGATGAAAGGTTAATTATTTTTATACAATTCTCTGTAATACTAACTTGTTGACAAGGAAGCAGTTGTGGGAAGTTGCCGAGACATGGCACTGTACTCTCCATTTCCCAACTACATGTCAGAGTGCTAGCAAGGTTATTACAGACTGCGATAGAGAATGGAAGATTAGTGTGGTTGGAGTGAGATGGATATAAACAGCGCGCCATCCGGCGGCCATTTTACTGCATGTGCAGACCAACTGGTGACGTGGCATGACTTAACCCGGGCCTGTGATTGGTTGGTTTTGGCGACCCTTGTGTGCGGCATTGTTGCAGACCGATTTGATTCAAGGCCGTACGTTAGTGAGCTTCAACATTTCTTTGTGGCTGTGAGAGTGAGGTTTACTTCTTTGAAATCATTTGTGCTGTTAATAAACTGTGAAAGGACAGGATTTTAGTGCAGTTTGTGGTTATCCTAATGTGTGAAATTTGAATATGTAACGTCGGTAATAATAATATAAGTGTTAATCACCTAGTGTCTCGGTGCCAGAAGGTTTTATTTGTGCGTCTGTGGGAGCTCGAAGTTTACGCCCGTTTGATTTACATCGATCACATAGAACCCCTAGTGGAGCTTATCTCTGCGCTGCACTCTGGCGTCGTGGCTCGTTACAATAATTCCTTGACCTGTTATGGGATATTTACCTACCGGCCCCTAACGGTAGTCGCAGGTAAGTGGTTATTTTTGTGAGTATTTGGTTTCAATTCGGATAATTTTTTGTCCACTCCTAAAAGAAAGTACAGGTAACTCTTGTTTTAGGCGATTTCGCTTTAACGTGACTTGAAAAGTTGCACAACTTCTCGAATTTACGCGATGATTTTCCCTTTGACGGGATTTGGCGTAGACGATCCGTGATCGCGCTTGTCACATTTACTCGATAATTTTCAGTTACACGCAATTTGACATATACGATCCGTGATCACGGTTAACTTCTGTAGCAGGCTGGCGCGAAGTGACGTCACTGTCACGCTATCAGTCACGTCTACGGATTGGTTATGTTTGTGTTATATCCACGCGGCTCATTTAGTTTTCTCTTAAACAGCATCGGCTTCTCTTATCAATATGAGTGAGAAACGTAAATACGCATCACCTAGTGCAATCCAAGTGAAAAATCGGAGAAGGGCAGTCGGTACTTAAGAGAAATTAAGCGTAATAATGCGACGTGAAAAAGGTGAACGAACCGTTGATATATGCCGTAATGTTACACTCGCACATGGTACCGTGCATAAATTTCGTGGTAATGTTGGCAGAATTACAGAAAGTGCTCAGCCAGGAACTGAAGTGTTTGTGTAGCAAGGCTACCACAGTCCTGTCCGTACCAAAACTGTGGATGTGAGTCTCTTATATTTTATTGCATTAGGAATACATAAATATATTATCTAGAAACGCACGTATATTGTATACAAATGTATATATACTTTATACACAGTACCTGTATATTCTACAGGTCCGTATGTCCACTAATGCAATAGTCATACACTGTATAGTGTGGGGTTGTCACTCCCCTAACCCCCCAGTAAATACATTGTCTTAAATGGGAATTTTGTACTCGATTTTTGCGATATCGATTTGCGCGACGCTTTTGAGGAACATAACCCTGGCTTAAAACGAGAGTTACCTGTGTTAGGGGACTGATTTACAATTTTTAGGTCCCCGTCGCTGCAAGCAGTATTGCGACAGACGGCCACCCGGACTGTACCCCTGAAAGCGGGGGGGGGGGGGGGGGGGGTTNCCGCCCCCGGGGCCGCGGGGGGGCGCCCCGCCGCCGCGCTATGTAACAGTTGTGTGTCATCGCAGAGTAGTGACGTATAAGCTTAATACAATTAATTTAGACGCTCTAGTTTCTTTTTCACCTGCACAAATTTTCTGATCTTTTTTTTACAGTTATGTGAGATATCACATTTGTTGAAATACAGATCTTTTTGAACAAAAATACACACAGCTCCCCTCTGTACAGTGTCAGAGCAGAAATTTGATCCTGATATATATTCCAGCAGTGTGAGGTGTAGCAGGTGCCGTTCTTCCATGTGGTGCTCACAAAAGCATATCGTGTGGGGATTTGTGTTATCTGTTTCAAGGTAACTAACGCAGCGCAGCAGAGTACTTCTTGAGAAGCTAACACGTCCTCAGCTTCTCAATACATGCCCCACATTATATGGAGCCCGAAGGTTCATTACCGCATCAACAAGCGCTCCTCATCTCTCTCTATCCTGAGCCAGACCAATCAAATCCATGCTTCCCCATACCACTTCTCGAAGACCCATTTTAATATTATCCTTTCATCTAGGCCTAGATCATCCAAGTGATCTATTTCCCTCAGGTTCCACACTAAAACAGTGTATGCACTGCTGGTGTCTCCCATCCGTGCTACGTGTCCCGTCCATCTCATTCTTCTTGATATGATCACCCAAACAATGTGTGTGACGAGTGCAGGTCATAAAGCTCCTATTTATGTAGTCGTCTCTACTCCCCTCTTATCTCGGCCCTCCTAGGCCCAAATACCTTCTTTAGCACCCCATTATCGAACACCTTCAGCCTATATTCCTCAATGTGAAAGACCAAGTCTCACACCCATAAAAAACAGCAGACTGTGTTACAGTTGTGTATGTCGTGATCTAACGGCGTGTGTTGAGAGCACAACAGTGACGTCACTATTCAGTGACGCCACAGCTACGTCAGCCCCTATTCGCTCTTCCCGCGCCCTGCCGGTCCGGAACGTTATAACCATGCATGGGTGATGGTCTTTGGTGTTTCAGTCATAATTGCATCGCTACTCGACAGTACGGGGCTGTCGCTAGGCCCGAGTGTTGCACGTCGGCCAGCAATGGTAAATGAGAGCCAATTTTAGCAGGGTTGGAAAATCACAGTGTGACTGTAATTGGTTATATAGGAAATAGAGAGGAATATTACGAAAACTTACACAGCCTGTATGTTACGTGTGAGGGCATAACTGCACTCCAATTGGTACGTTCGAATTAAAAAAAAATAGGAAATATTTGCTGTTCGTTCTGATGACAATTCGAAGTATTCATAACCTTAACAGTGCAGGGTATTAGCGTTGTTGAGGTCGGAATTATGGCAGTGGAGGAGGCACGAGCCATGTTAACAGCGTCAAGCTGTATTCAGACTATGCTTGACAGAGAACACCGTGTGCTTCGATTACAAAGAACAATAAATAAGTGTTTATATGCACGATCGCATAGCAGGAGTGAAGTGGGTATTGGTTTCGTCATGAATGTCTGTCCGTCTGTCCGCAGTGGCTACCGGAATTCTTTGCGCAGGGGTAAAGCGGCTTGGGTATGAAGAACGCTGAGGTTAAGAATGAGTGGAGCTGGCCTTCATCTGCCCGCCCTAAGACCCCCACTTCTCCGATAATATAGGCTGCCCGCCTATCTACGTATGTCCCATAAGATTACGATTTTGCTATACAAAAGTAACGTTGCCCCTGTGAATGCCATGAAGTGATAGGGGGAGTGGAGGTTTGGCTCCACATATTCTTAAGTTTGCAAAAGTTGAGATGATTGGTCAGCTCCACAACCGGGCCGCTTTACCCTTCATATCTGCTGAGTAGGCTGGGTGGACCCCACATTCGGTTTGGACGCTTTGGAGGAGAAAAAATGCTTTTGTCGTTGCCTCGGACATGCAGCGCGTGGCTCTGTAACTGCATTGCGTAAGGTAATTCGACTGTGTCAAGTACAGCGGTCTGTACACGTGTAGCTCACCGATTGTTTATATTTGCAGTTACCGAAACGTCGCCCTGTGTGCTTAACTGTTTTGCATGATGGAGGTGCCTGTTCGAATTCTCGCTCGCAGACAGACTGTCCAGATTGAGTTATTTCGTGGTATTCCACAGTACCTCCAAGTAAGGACGGGGGCATTGCCTTCAATTAGGTCACGCCCGGTTCCATTGACATTCTGTTGGGAATATTATTGGCCATTAAGCCTGTCGGTCGGCAGACATCATATAGTCTGAGCTAGTTACAGCATGTAACTAACTAACTAACTAACCAACCAACCAACCAACCAACCAACCAACCAACCAACCAACCAACCAACCAACCAACCAGGTCTTTGGAGCACGGTCCTTCTTGAGAAGCAAACAGTTCCGCAGCTAGTCAAGAAATTCTCCGCATTTTATGGAACCCGAAGGTTCATTACAGCACTTACAAGAGCCCGCCACCTGTCCCTATCCTAAGCCAGCTGAATCCAGTCCATGACATCTCGACGATACATTTTGATGTCCTCCCATCTACGCCTGGGCCTCCCAAGTGTTCTCCTTCCGTCAAGGTCTCCCAACCAAAATCCTGTATACAACTTTCCTTTCTACCGTACGTGCTACATGGCCGCCCATCTCATTCTTCTCTATTTTATCACCTGCATAGTACTTGGTGATGAGTACAAATCATTAAGTTCGTCGTTATGTAGTCTTCTCCACTCCCCTGTCACGTTGTCTCTTTTAGGCCCAAATATCCCCCTCAGCACCCTATTCTCGAACACCCTCAGGCTTTTATTCCTCCCTCAATGTCAGAGACCAAATTTCGCACCCTTACAAAACAACAGGTAAAATTATGTATACTCTAGTCTTTGTATTCTTGGATAGCAAGCTGGAAGACAACAGGTTCTGCACAGGACGATAGCAAGCATTCCCCGACTTCAACCTGCTCTTAATTTGTTCATGAATGGAGTTTCGAGTTACAGCATCACTAAATCAGAATGTAAATATATGGTTATAAGATCGGTTGAGTGACTTTTAGCTTTTGTCTGTGTGTGTGAGTGTGTAGTACGTGCTTGCATGTGGTGAATCTCTTGTTAACTTCAGTTAAGGAACTGTTTTATTTTGCCCGTTTATTTGTACACAAAACGATCACTTCACGCGCACAGTGAGTGCCATCACACAGGTTACGGCCCAGAACAGCGGTTTCGAATTATTTCCAGTATGAAGGCCCATTGTTAACCTAAACAAGGCCGGCAGTGTAGGTATCACGTAACATACAGGCGCGTTCGCGTTACCATTTATGCCGTGGAAAAGCAATACTTATTCACACTTATATCAGCTGTTACCAGTCACAGCTGTCGGAATGCGAGGGTATTTCTTCAGTTTATTAGTTGGATCACTCTAACAAACTTAAGAAACGAATCATGACAGAACTATTCAAAGAACATAAATGTAAATTAATTTGCGTGGAGAAGCAACTCGTACACACTGATTAGAAACAAATATTCCAGATTTGTTATTCACGCCGCGACATGTTTCATTGCCTCAAACCACCGCCTGCAGGGGGCTCTGTGTTTTAAAAAGCACCAAAAACATCATTAAAACACTTTAAAGCACTCAGTTTTTTTACTTGTCATTGAATATTGGGTTTTAATGAGCGTGTACGGGTTGGTTGTTAATACGCATAAATCTGTGTAGGAACGTACGCGGTATGGACAGTGTAAAATTCATAAATTTAAATGTTTACACGTAAATATATGATACCAGTTTATTATGATAATGTATGGCTAACATGGTGCTAATAAATTCGTGGAAGAAAAAAGGTTAGCTGGTGGGGATTCGAACCTGGGACTTTACCACAGCCCATGCGAGTTCAAGCTAATTACGAATAACTAAAGCAGAAAAAGTAAAAGCGAAAGTTGTAATTGGGCTGAGTGGAATCCCACGACCATCCTGGCGCCCGGAGTGGCCGTACGATTCCTTTGGTCTGCACTCAACTACCCCTTTCACTTATGCAATCTCAATGGGTATTGTTAGGTGTGGCGTCTTAACGGTCTCGGCCATTGAGGTTACACATTGAACGTGTGTTATTTTCTTGTACATATGGTGATCTGAGGCATTTAATTTTGGCTTTATTTGATAACTGCGGAAAGATATTAACGTGTTATTTACTTACAATTCGTTGATGTGGAACGCGCCAACAAACTAAAATGCTAATGACGCAAATAAATGAAAAAATTAATTTTTTAATTATCTTTGTATTGAATACATTTCGTTGTGCGCTGTAGATTGTAGTTTGTTAACAACGATCGGCATTTGTTACCAACTACCAACCTATGAAACGCAAGACGGGCGAAGCCTCGAAACTCGCGTGTGTTTAAGTTTTCTAATTACTGTATTAGTAGCAGTTTGTATTATCAGATCGTGTTTATTCGATTGTGCCCATCTCTGCTTTAATGGAAAATAGGAGTTGAGGTTAGGATGGCGGCCCGTGCGTAAGAGTGCTACAGTCTGCTTATATACTGCGTGAGTTTGGTTATAATTTCAGGATACAGGAGTTTGTTTACACTTCAGTTTTGGTTTTATGAATGTAGGTACAAATGTGGATAGCGTTAATTTCTAATAATGTCTAAAGCATAACATCTGACCACACATGAAGTGATTAATACCTTGAAAATAATATTTTAAACTTCGGAGGTTTCTGGTAATGTTAAGTTTTATAGTCCTGCCTATATTTAAACAGTTTGTGTGAATTAAGCCTTAATCCGTACAGTTAAATATTAAGTGCCCTTTCCTATACCGTCACTACAGTTTATAATGAAGATGAAGCAATAACATGCACCCACAAGTAAGTACAGTTGCTCGTCATGCAGCTGTCCTGTCATTGCTGTGCGCCTGTACTGGAGGGCAGGAACACACTTGTTAGCAGTGCAGCTGGTATTGTTGTGGCTCTGTGAACGGCTATTGCAGTCCGAAGTGCAGACGCTGACAAGGATTAAATTAGAGAAGTAAATAACATTGCATTTAATTTCATTGCCACTTTGTGTTTTCGCATGAAGCAAGCAGTGGCATCGTTCAAGAACACACGTGTAACTGCAGTTAAAGTGACCATTTCATTCATTCTGCCCCATGAATAATTAAAATATTCTTCTTCAGCTTATTATCATTGCTATTCCTGTTCACAAAGTACCGTAGTGTCGAGTTACAGACAGTCACGTAAATGGATACAAAGTCGTCACACGTGTCCAGTCTGTCGTGTTTCTACTAACACTCGGATCATAAATTGTTCCTTGGGGTCGAGTTCTGGAACCTTTCCTTATTACAGGCTGAGAGAAAGTAAAGATGTGAACAAGACAGGCAATGTACTTACTGTGTAACACCGAGGCGCGTTCGCGTAACCACTGTTGCAGTGGAAAAGCAATAAGTGTTCCATATTGTGAGTGTGTGTCTGTAGCCTTAGTTATACCGCTTGCAAGGCGCATGCGCCGTATTGTATTGTCACCTGTGGTCTGTCTGCCTCATATTTTTCCACATTGCCTCATAAATGGCACGATTTGGAGAAGAGAAAAATGGCTGAACATAGAATGTGTGTTTTGATTTTCTCTGCAAATTTCGGCTGAAACATTCCTCATTCTGAGAAGAATTCAGCGAGATACTACCGTAAATGTACGTAGGTCTGCATGTAACGTACCCGTTATTCTTGTCAGATTTTAATGAACTACGAATTTTCTCAAGTTTTCAAAAAAACACTCGAACATCAAATTTCATTAAAATCCGTCGAGTGGTATCTGAGTTGTTTCAAGCGGACAGACGTAGATGACGAAGCTAATAAGCCGTTTTTCGCAGTTTTGGGACAGGCGCTGTACACTGTTGGAAATGTACATGGATTCAGGTTTTATTTATCGCGAGCGGCAAGACATTTTCCTGTTTTCCAAACGTGCAGGCCGAGACTGGGCCCCACGCGGCCTCCCATTCAGTGAATACTGGGATTTTTCTCGGGGATAAAGTGGTCGGAGCGTGATGCTGAACACTCATCTTTATCCATCGTCGAAGGGAAGAATAAGAGGAGCTGTTTCTCTTCTCCCCCAATACGCGTTCGTGACACTGACAGGGACAACGTGACCCTGTAGGTTTTACAGAATAATGATGATGATGATGATGATGATAATAATAATAATAATAATAATAGTAATAATAGCAGCTCGGTCGGTATAGCGACTCGCTACTTGTCGGACGGTCCGGCGGTGGAATTCAGGTGGTGGCGAGATTTTCCGCACCCGTCCAGACAGGCCAAAGTTAAAGAAAGTGTAGAACCTTATATTTACTCCATCGCTGGGCTTCCATGTCGTGATGTAGGATGAACTTTACCTTACTTTTAATGCAATATAAAAATTCTTCCGCCAATCAGCGTTATTCTCGTCCCACACTTCAGTGCTCCACGACAGGCAGTAAACGCATTTCGGGTTACTCAGTGCAGCATTGGAAGAAATTCACTGTAAGACTAACGTGGACGTTTTTGGTATACGGAATCTGCACTGAACCCTTTGTGAAAACGAATAGCCCTTTAAAAGCCGCAGTTAGCCGGAATTAAATCCCCTGGCTCAATTGCCACCGGGCCGAGGTTTTTCCACTGGGGATTTAATTTTGATGCCTGCTCTTAGATAAAAAAAGCATATCTCATAGAGTTTTTGCTGAAATTTAATGAAATAAAATTTCGCAGTCTGTTTACGAATTGATTAATTCGGGAAAAATATTCACCAACTTTTATAATAAATTTAGTCCTGTGAATAGCATGCATTGTATAAAATTTAGTGTAAAGATTTTATTACGTATTTCTGGTTGCTGTATAAATCCATGGCATCTTGGATCATTATTTCATCACTACACACATTATTTACAATTCAGATGTTGTACATATTTACTTTTGTGTGATATTCTGCGAAACAAGGCAACATGAAAAGGCCCACATTACTTTTTGCAAACGTTACCGTGCCCTCTGTCGGCCGCTAGCGGAACAAACACGCCAGCAGCTGACACTGCTGGCCAGTGTAGGTTATGGCGGCTGTCGAGTATCGTGTAACGTTTGCTGCAGCCGAACACGACCTTCCCAACTGGGGTAGGGCGATCTTAGCTTCTTCCAGCTTCTTCAGTCAAATTCCCCAGCAAGAGAATTCTGAAATCTCGGTGAGTATATTTTGCCCCACAGTTTCAGTTTTTTGGTCGAAAGTCAGGGGACATGTCTTTTGTGTTGTGCCGTACTGTACCGCATGAATTTATTTTACGTGTGTTTTAGTCATCAGAAAGTCTTGGCCATGAAAAGAAATTGTTCATTAATATTTTGTGTCCTAATCCTTCTTCTCTGCAAGTCAAATGTCTAACAATTGGTGTGTGTTGCAGTCATGTCATCAGTGGGGGGGGGGGCGGAATACTTTACGCAACTACACTCTTGATCATATGTATACCTTGATTCGTCACACACTTTGTAAATTTTGATGCTGAAAAATTTTCTTTTCTTGGAAACATACTGCCTGAAGGTAACCCTGCCCTTGAAGGTTACAATTACCTGGTCCACTGCCATACGTTCCGAGGAATTACAGAATTTATCGAAAACTGGTTCAGTGTGTCAAAGATGGTCGGGTCTCTGTGCAGAGTGCAAAAAACGCAGTATGTGTAAAAATCTGTCTCGTCTCATGGCCTCGAAGTAAAACGCAGTGTGTAACTCAGTCTGAGTCTGGTCCAGCAGTCATGTGGTGTGCCTTTCAAGTTGTGTGCCATATGCCCTGGTAAGGCAATGAAAGTCACCATGTCTGGAAATGTACTGTCAGTTGGCGGCTACGTCCGGCTTGTCTGTCCAAGTGTTGCTGGCAGTATCGTTTGGTCTGTTCCACCAGCAGGTGAAATATTTCTGTGAAAAACAGCATCAACACAGCCACAGGAAGATGTCTTTCTTCACGTGTGGAACAATTTTGTTATACCTTTTCTTCACCGAAAAAAGGGCAGATATTGGTGTTCCTTCCTAGAATGCCAGCAGTCCTGTGCACTGCTGTATGACCGCTGTGTGTGACCGCGAACCTTACACGGCCCCATGTTTAGAATGAGTTTTTCTGTGTCGCGGCTCTGTCCCTTGTCATGTCTCGCTGTCAAACGTAAGGGGCAGTTCTTATTTTCCTGGTCCACTTTTTTTATTTTTTTTTATTGCCACTGTGCGGTGAATGTTAGTGTTCCATCTCATACGACGACTGTTCTGTGTTGCTGTGCGCTGGGAAATATAACGCCACGATAAATATGAACTACTTACGTAGTGAGAACAAAACAGATCTAACGGTACAATGTGACTGCTGTGTAAAATTTCTGGTATTGCGGTGTCCACGACGTTTTCAGTACACTTGACAGCTGTGTGTCGCACATTACTGCCCCCAAAACTGGCACACAGTGCCCCAGAACTATAACAGGCACGTCTGTGAGCCCTCCTGTAGCTGAAAACATCGATTTTCATGGAGGTCTCGTTTTCAGTTTGGGCTGAAAAATAGGCGTTACCGCACGCAACTGGAAGCCGTCCAGAAAGTAATGACGTAGTAGTTGCATAGCACACTTCTGAATTCCAACCCAAACCCAACCCGCAAACGACTGCAGTGCAAGCGATAGAGAGAAATATGTTTTGTCTGGAGCGGCGTTGATGTGCGCACTTCTAAAAGTTGTTGACGTTTCAGTGGTGTTATTGTAGAGGGGTACAGAGTAAGGGGAGAACGGTACTCACTGCACAGGCAGCCCTGATCATCAAGAGACCTACCGCATACATAAACTGTAGGTGAACATGGAAAAGAAGCCCGAAAAATGCTTCCAAATTGGACTCAGCCTTCGCGTCAAGTTAACTTGACATTCGGCAGCGAAGGTGTAGAAACACAGAACATAAATGTGACGTCACAAATTGTGTAAGAAGTGTTTCTTGATTCCACCAAAAGTTAAATCACGATAAATGTATAAAATGCGAGCATGATATTGCAGATTGCTTAAGAACTTTATCTTTGGTAGGTTAGGGAGCGAATGAGAATGGAGACACAAACACAACCATGTGATAGGGGATTATAAAGGAATTATGGCGTACACAGGAATACCGATCAAGTTGTAATTAAAATAAAATAGTATAAACGCGTTTTATGAATTTCCGTGTAGCTCTGTGGGCTGTGTTTTCGAAATCTTAAAGTTCTAATTAACACGAAACGTAAAACATAAACATGCCGCAGTAAATAATGCAGGGGTTTTCGTGTTTGACAAGTTTGTCAGTTTAGACCAGAACAGTGTGGCAGGAACAACACGATAACTAAACAGAACAGTGGCATAAAGTGACAATGAAGAGTAAGAAAGAGGACATATGACACTTTAGCACTGCAGTAAATTTCAACATGTGTGCTAATAAACTTTGGCCGATGCCTGTGGCCGCGCGGGCTAAGGCGTGGGTCAGCAGCCGTTCGCTAGCTGGGATTGCGGGTTCCAATCCCGCCGGGGGCATGGAGGTCTGCGTGGGGCTGATCACTCGTCGAGTATATTCCAACCGAGTGTGGTGTGTCTGAGTGTGATTGTGAAGCCTCGACAGTGAGGAGGCCCTGGCCCACTGGGGGCTGTTGCATCGTGGAAAAAATGTATTAATAAATTTCAACGTCTGTCTATATATTTATTTTAAATAAATTGATTGTAGAATGTAAAATTGTAAATGTAAAATTTCTAGTGATTTCGATCGTGTAACTGAGGCTTCTAATTCTTCTTCTTCTTCTTCTTCTTCTTCTTCTTCTTCTTCTTCTTCTTCTTCTTATTCTTTTTCTTCTTCTTCTTCGGCGCTGCAAGAGTGCGCATCGGTCCCTGGAGTCTCCAACATTTCGCCCTCAGATATCCCTGTCCCTGCTAGTATCAGCCATCCTGTTATATTCAGCAGCTACAAGGAGTCCCTCCTGATGTTGTCTTCACCATCTCAGTCGTGGTCTTCCCACAGCTCTTCTTCCATGTGATTTTCCATGCAGCACTTTCTTTCGGTATTCTAAAATTACCCATTCGGTCTACATGACCGATCCATTGCAACCTTTTGAACGTAATAATTTCACTTTATCGGTCCGTGTAACATTTGGCAGAGCTGTGCGCGATTTCAGGCTTCCCGAAGTGTAAGTGGGCTCTGCGCCCTTCTGGGGTGTTAGGAAGCCCAGGATGTTAGTTAGTTACCGACGTTTCGGGACAACCTGTCGTTTCCTTCTGCAGGGTTCCAGGAGCCCAAGAAGACTGCTTGACCTTTCGTCTTGGAATTCTAGGCCCTAGAAGATGCGTCCGATAAGTTGTCCCGAAACGTCGGTACACAGGTACCACTTAACGCCGTGTGATGTCCCAGAAGAGTGCGTGTCTCATCTACATCGCGGCGGAAGCCAGAAACCCGGATGGTTTGTTTGTTGTACGTGTTGTTTTGAGGTTTCATATCCGTGGTCGTTATTTGTGTACAGTTTTTGATCAATTTGACGTACTCTTATGATTTATCCAGACGGATTTGTGCATTTTACATACGGTTTGAAGTTTTGTCTCCATACCCGTTATGCGTGTGTACATTTTTGACAATTTCACGTTCATGTAACGATTCCGTCCTTTTAAATCCAGTTCTGTTTTGACGTTCTCTACATTCGTCTTGTGTTAGTATGCGGCATTTTTTCCAGACACTGCGTAAAGGTGGAAGTTAAAATCCATTTATTCAGTTGTATTGTGAAGCTAAACCGTAATTAGTGCTTCATGTAAAGTGGCCGATATTTTGAGCAGATTTTAACCAAATTTGGAATTTCTGGACGAAGTTTCATGAAAGTTTCCCGTTCCAAAGTTCACGGAAATCCTTCCAGTGGGAACCGCGCTGAATGTGCGGACGGACAGACAGACGTGCCGTAAGGAAGAGGCGCTTTTCGCGACTGTGTGAACGCCCCCGAAATCGCATGTAACGTAATGTGCGAGGGCAGGCAACAGTCGATAAGAAACAGAATTGTTACCGTGGGATGTTTAGTGTTATTGTCAAATACAGTACAGGAGTGTAAGGTAAAGGTCACCCTGTAACATGCTGTGAAGGCAGGAAAGGGCGGTAAGTGTGTAGTTAAACCTTATTTTTAGCCTCGGCCCTACATGGAGGCTATTGGTCAGCTCCACGCCCCGCCCCATATATCCCCGTGAAATAAACCCGGTACCCATTGTGCAGGAGGCTGATTTGGCCCCAGGTCCATTCTGGACGGGTTCAGAATCTCTAGTGTCTACCGGGGTTCGAACTCCGAAACGTCTAGCCCGTAACGAGTCGCTATACCGACAGAGCTGACCCGGCTGAGAAGAATCTTAAGTGTCTGTCGATTTGGATGTGGGCCGAAACTGGCTTTTTTATGTGCGGTGAAGTTTCTTTGTCACGTGACAGAAAACATATGCAAATTTGTCGTCATAAGCAGTGTTTTGTTTACTGCTGGAAAAGTCTGCTGCCATGGAAGCAACTGTGGTACTTGGGCAGCACGACTGGCAGATTGTGTGCGGTATATCAGTTTACCGGCGGCTGGGACAGCGCAGTCGGCACAGCTACTGGTTACGGGCTGGAAGGTCCTGGGTTCGAACTGCGGTGGGGGTGAGAGTTTCCTTACCCGTCCGCAACGACCTCGATGCCCAACCAGCATCCTCTACAAGGGGTACAGGGTCTCTCCATGGGTAAAGTGGCCAGGGCGTGGCGCTGACCACCCACCCCGCTGTAGCGCCAATATTGTGTGTGGGTAGAGCTGTACTTCTGCCTCCCGTCTGTGCCTTCATGGCAAGCTACAGGGTCACCTCTACATTTGCTGTATCATCTTGCCATTTTTTCATATGAGGGGTTATTTACTTTTCCTCTAGAGCCTCTCTTTGAACCCCCAGAAATGCTCTACCCGCTTCTCGCAGTGCGCGATGCACTTCATGACACTCAGTATAACTGCGGTGAATTCTGACTCTCCCAAACGAGACACAAAGCGAAAGCTACCGACGTACGTAATGACTGTTAACTTATTCCGTAGACCAGGCCCGCTCAACCCGTAGCTCGCAGGCAACATGTTGCCCGCTGACACATACGAAATATGAAAACTATTTAGCCCTTCCGTTGCAAAGCCGAGCTAGGGTACCCAAAATTTTTGGGAACTTACGAGCCGTTTATTTATGCAGACCTATATAACCTTATCCGTTCATTTTGTGAACATGCGCTAAAAACAAAGACACCGTAGCCTATATTGGCAGTTGCATGTTTCATACATTTTTAATATTGTTATAAGTGCTTACTGTTGCTCATAGTGCACGTGCCAATACACGTGGCACTGTACAGTTTTGTAGATATGTGCCAGTGTTTCGGAGAAAACTCTTACATCCACCTTCAGGGTAGAAAAATCATCCGAGTAAAACCCGTGCTAGATGATACGGATAAATTAAATCAGGGACTGATACTGTAAGTGTAGCAGTAGGAGAGGCGTTCTTTAAGTGGCTGTTCGCTCTAAATCGTCGGTACCAAACTGCACGGCTTTACATTCTAGAAGACTGTAATCTGAATTTTCACTGCCCCTGGGAAAATTTATTGCGGTCATTCTGCACATGAATTAACGCTTTAAAATCCGCACGTAAGAAGTCAGGGTGTCTTTGTGCACACGACATAGACGTATAGATTGAGTGTTTTTATAATTCCACTGATTCTTTACACAACACTAGATGGAGGTGAGTGAAAACCCCCAGCCCTAGATATGTTTCTTACTGTGTGAGTTTGTACTTTTATAGAAGTCTTGAAGTATGTTTAAAAGAAGTCGTAGCTTGAGATGTTAATTGTGAAATGAAAAAGAAGACACTCCCCTTAAAATAAATGACGAAGAAATTAATTCAGTAAAATCATTTCGGGGGATAACCTGCATAAAGTTTGAGCTAAAACTTATGTTTCGAAGGACTGCCCTCTCTGCGTCTTACGGATCGTAGTATTTAACGCTGGATTCTAAATTAGTTTCTAAGTAACCACCGGCCAGAAAGTATGTATTTTATTCGTCATAACAGCTTCAAAACTTCCAGTAACTTTGCCACATACGCAGCTATGCATTTTATACCTGTCTTTTACTTACCAGATCATAAACCCGCTCGTCTGTCTAATGTTTTACACACGCGCTTTTCTCCAGGACCGCAGTTCACCAGTCGAAATGTCTGTAATTCCTGTAGCACAAGAAAAGATGTATGACGTACTGTTTGCTGTGATGACGTAATAACTCGAAGTTTTCCTGTCCTTCTAATCCACTTTTCAACCCTTCCAGTAAAAATACTGTTCCGTTACTCGTCCAGGCGCCGGTAGACATCCAGAAGTGGAAGCCAAGAGCCAGCCACATATTTTGTTTGGTTCAGTACAAGCAGAATGTTTGTCCCTCTTAACAGTGCTTTAAACTCGCCATCTCTTAAGTGTCACGTTCCTTTATTTGGAAAGTTGATGTGCTTCGCGAGCAGCGATAGCAGTTCGGTGTAGTGACTAGGCTGTGGGCTGAACGATCCGGGATTCGAAGTCCGACGATGGTAAGAGGTGCTTCTGTTCTCCAAAACGTGCAGATCGGCTGTGGTGTCCACCCAGGCTGCTATGCAGTGGGTGCCGGGGTCCTTCCCCGGGTTCAAGCAGCGGAAATTTGAAGTTTACCACTCATATGAAAATAGTGCCGAAGTTAAAAATGACTGGAGTCATACCTCTGCTCCCCCATATGCTTTCACGACATGGAGAGAGACAACTTTACTTTACCGTTCTGTTTCATGTGATAGATTTCCAAGTTATTAAAGATTTTATGTCACTTCTTTCGAGAAGGTTTGTGCGACGTCAAATATCGTTGTGTTTTTAAGGCAACTTACGTCTGCGAGATAACATGTATTGTGGTGATGACATTCGGTTGATGAAAATATTTATTTGCCGTTTACGTAATGACAGTGGTAGCAGCACGTACTGTTTATCTTCGAATGGTAGGATGGTAAATGTTTAATTGAAGGTACTTTGGAAGGAACCTGTTATGGTCGAAATCAGAGATGAAAAATATTCCAAGAATCTATGAACTGTGTTAAAATTGTAGGCGTTTACAGGGTGACATGAAGCGATTTCTATCCAGAGGACCCAAAATGTTAGGTTCTGCCGTACAAAAGGTAGCGTCCTGGGATTTACGTGCCCTCGGTTTGAGGTATATAAGGCTAACTGCAACTAATGTACTGTCTAAATGAATTTCCGCTTGACGAGAAAAGAAAGAGAAGAAGTCGAGGAGAGTAGGGAACGTGATAGGGAGACAGGCTTTATGTAATAATAAACATAGTTCGAAAAATAAATTTTATTTTAAATGACATTTTTAAATAATTCACAAATAGGTATATATAATTTAAGAAACATATTCAGTTTTATTTTAGAAAACAATTTTTTAAATAATAAACTATTATAATTTACATATTGCAGAGAGTAACTATTTTTAAAAGTAAGAAAGTAACACTTCTTTGTTGTGACGCATTAATAGTCTTTATATTATAAAGCTGTAATCATTTTAAAATTCTTATTTGACATTGTTGTTGTTATTTGACATTGTAAATGCTGTGATTATTTGGTGTAGTCTTGAAATCGAAAATTCATTAGTAGATTCCATACTCAGGTTGCTAATTTTATTTTTGGGCTAATAATTTTGGACTTCTTCTGCAGAATGTACTTGAAAAGTACATTGGGTAAGTGCAATTGTGTAACTGAGATGTGACTCATACGATTCTAACCAAGTTGTTTTAATGTCTGTTGTACTGGCTTTTGAATTCAACTTAATCATATCTTGAGGCCTTCCATTTAAATGCCTATTGCTGCACCTGAGGACATACGTTGTGTTTGAAACATTGTGTGATGAAGGCATTCAAGTAAGATGCGGATAAGAATGAATTCGACTCCCTCTGTATAAAGTTTTGTGACAGTCCACTTGTTTTTACATGCCTTAGTTTATGATGCTCTTTAAAAGTGTTTATTTTCAGCCCTCACTTCACTTCCTTAAAATATTAATTAGAGCATTATGCTGCTGTGTTTGTGGTATACTGTAAATGGTCACAGATGCAATGTATGGGGTATTCTGTACCTTGCATTTTACGTTCACTGACATGTCATTGTATTGCTAAATAAATAGGCACTATTTTTGTCCTCTAATACAGCCAAATATTTCTGTTGTATTTGTGATACACTAAGCCAAGACACTTCAAGAAAATCCAACTGAAAGAATACACAATTCAGGATGCAAATATCAAAAATCTAACACACCTTACATATAAAAACACTGTAAGGGGTGAGCTAAATGAATGGGCATATCAAAGGAACAGTTAAATAAAACCACATGCAATTGGTTGCCTAGTGTACAGCACAGTTGCACCACAGTGAAAACCAGTTTATATGAAAAGGGTTAGCCACTGCAGACTAAGTGACATACTGATACATACAACTACATACACTAAAATACTTTCAAAAGAACATCATTGATCCTTCCTGTTTCATCAGTAAATTCTTGCTATATAACTAGCATACTTGAAAAAGTGTCAATAAATCAACCACAGATCAGTCAACCCATTTAACTTCCCACCAAATTTTTAGAAACAGCTTCTGTGTGACAAACAGTAAGTACAGAATTAGAAACTGTCTTGTTCCAGGATTGCTTGCACAGCTGACTTGCTGATTTGCCGAATGCACACATCTTCCTGGACAGTGAGAATATGATTGGGCATGTCATCATAGAACTGGACTATTCAGAGATGTATGCCTTGAGGTCATGCAGAGATCAGGATCGGAGTTACCTCTCAGACCTGCGCAGGATGGCTGTACACTGTACGAACTGCTTACAGACCCTAGCAGTGTTAATGTGGAAAATGTGACAGGTGACATTTTTGGGGTAAGTTTGAGATATGGTCCACCTTTAAGTGCTGTGGCTGCTGTAGGTTTTCTGGGATGTGACACCGCATTGTCACCAGCATTTTGGAAGATCTGAGTGACTTGCCTACAAGGATCGAGTCCAAGCAGACATGAACCCCATTGCACAGCATCATGTCTCAGAAGACGTGAATCCTCAGCTACACTGCTGTGGGACCTTAAATCTTGCGTTTGCAAACCATTTGTAACATGAATTTAAAGGGCACCTGCTGAGTCTGTTATGTGTATATGTTTGGGGGGGGGGGGGGGGGGGGGGGGGGGGG
>BLKM01000636.1:895764-931066 GCA_013340265.1 Coptotermes formosanus
GTTGTTAAATTTAGCAGATCTTTCCTGTGAGAAACTGATAGAAGGAGAAATGTTATAAAGTTACGTGTATTATTTTGAATTTGTTGTGGCTACATTACCTCCCACGCTTCCCATTGTGCAAAGCACATAATGAAGATTGTGTTTTTCATTAAAACCTGCAAAAAATGTAACATTAGGCTGTGACACTAGTTTCTGGAACCTGAGATGTTCTGTTATTTTCAGAAGCGAATATAAATGGGTTTTGAGGTTTCCACAATGGTGTAACTGGGATGTTATGTTGTGTTACTGGTTGAGTGGTTTTTGATGTTCCAAAGGAATATCAGGAAGCGTGAAGCCAGTGATGCAGTGTCACATCTCAGAAGACTGGAATCCCAAAATATAAGAATTCTGGTTATCCTGTGTTTCTCCCAGTCTGGCTGGAGTGTTGTGTCCAGAAGTGATAAGATGGGTAGAATTACACTTGTGTTTATGGATGTGCATGTGCAAGTGTGTGTGTGTGGGTGTGTGTGTGTGTGTGTGTGTGCGCGCGCGCGCGCGCGCGCGTGTTTGTATATATTCCTGTATGAGTAGGTCTGGGATTTTTTCTAGATTGGTATTCTGTTTTTCTGATTTTTCCTTCCATTGTTCTTTCGCTGCATTTTCTATTAATTTCTGTTAAGTTAATGTCTTTTAGTAAGGCTGCCACTAATCACCAGTCCCATGTACATCACAGTGTTGTCATTGATTCACCTTCTTTGAACTTCACACAGCTGTTGTTTGCAGGGCAGAGTACACGTGTGTGTGTCCTTACAGGTCGTGAGACCAAATTCTTGAAAACACTCCCTTGGATATCTGTTCATTCTCACAAAGCCCTCTGTTGCTATCTATAAGAAAAAGGGTAAACCTTTCCTTGTGCGCTCCATGAAAGTATACAGGTGGAGTAGAGGTAGAGTTCCAGTCATTCTTAACCTTGACACTGGATGGAGGTGAGTGGCCAGCTTCATGCCTCATCTGCTTGACCCCTGCCAAAGTTCCCCTTCAGCCATTGAATAGGAGGCTGGGTGGGCTGCAGAGCTGGTATGGATGTTCTAAGAATTTGTTGCCCGTACAGGGTTTCAAACTCTGGACTGCTGAACCTGTAGCCTAGTTCCTACAATGACTGTGCTTGCCCAGCTCCCACAAACTGTAAGGCATTATGCAAAATAACTCTTAATCCACAACATATTGTCTGTGACAATTTAAAACTACATTTTAGGGTCAATAAATGACTAGAGCAATTACAGCAAATAAAAGGGCACCTGACTCTAATGATTAAAATATTGCAATGTGTGCTGTTGCATCGTTCACCGTAATTAGGTTGATCTGGGTTCCCCTTGATCAGGTGATCCTGGAGCAACTGTGTCATTGTACCCAGTTAATCTGGCCTTGTTTTTGAGCATACAAATTTGGATATTTGAATAATACATGGTGAAGACAGGAAATCGTCAGCTCCTGTTAAATGTGTTCATAGTTGCAAAACACGTCAAGCAATGTCAGAACAATTTGTTCCGAGCCAGGTTGCAGTGTTTGTTTTGTGAGATGGTGATTCAGGAGCTGCAAATCCTGCTGACCTCTTGCCCACAGTGTGTCGGTACACTCACAACACTAACATACTAGCATGCACGTTCCAGGGGCTTTGAGCCTTGCATTTGCCTAACTGCATGGCACAGGGACATACTTTAACATTTGATAGCCATTCAGATGATGATGAAATTCCCTGCTTCTGTAAAATGCTTAGATGTGGATTTCTCTGGAATCACAACTGGATTATGCACTGAATTTGCAGTGTTTACTGATTCATTCTTTTGCGTGGGAATTGATGAAAGGGAAGATTCTTGTGTGCTGGGGTGTGATACCTTATACTTACATAGACAGCTATAGCAATCAGTCTACAGGCTGGGCTACCAAGGAACTATAGTTCAATTCCTTCTAAGGGCAGAAGATTTTATCTTTTCCTTAGCATTCATACCGGCTCTGGGACTCACCCAACGTCTTATTGAATGGGTGCTGGGGTTTCTTTCTCTGGGAGTGAAGTGGCTGGAGAGGGGAGCTGACCCCTGACCCCCATCTGGTGCCAAGGTTAAGAGTGAGTTGAGCTATACCTTCATTTTGTCATGTCTTTTGTTGCCTCACCTTTACTTGTGTATTAATTGACACAGCACTGTGTCCCAGAAGACATTAATATTCATGGGCACTGTCACATTGATATTACAGTTTGTGATTCTGTACTGCAAGGTAGGCAGAACACTGATTGGTGTGGGAACCAACTCTAGCAGCAACATGGGCTTGGCAGTTATCAACCTGGTAGTGTGCAATCTGCCACCAACCTCCAGAACAGATGTGGCAAAAGGAGTAAGTGTAACACTAAATGGGAGGCCTAAAGTAGCACTGGAAATTTCACTCTGTCAGCAGATGTGTGGTGCTATTTGTAGTTCATCAGTGATTGTTGCATCCCATCCAGAGGGAACTTTAAGATTCAAGTCTTGTGGGATATGATGCTGTTGCTTTGAGTGTGTAGTTCCTGACGTGTTGAAGGATGATACTGCCTTAATCTTCAGGGTAAAAGAGTCCAAGAAGACATTTTTTCTTAGGTGGAAGCACTATGCTCAAGTTTGCTGTAAGTCATAACTACAGTATTGCTGATGCAGAGTTGCTGAACAAACATTGCATTGTAATTAGAAAGTCCTAGTACCTGCATTAATGATATTTCAGTCTGAAGATGGCAGTATGTTCGTGAAGATGGTAGTGAGAGATGAACGGTAACTAGTGGACTCAATACTTAATATATGGTTAATAACCACAACATGTTGTGGTTTCAGGCTGCTGGCTGACACTGAGCAGTACAAAGGCACTTGGCTTCAGTGACATCTTCCTGCAGGACTACAGAGTTCCCTGCTAGTTCTGATCTCTGCTCTGCACTGGTTTGTTTGTCATGAGTGACAGGGCACACAGAGTTGCATTGATCCTTGACATGCATTGTTCAAGTCACTGTTAAATTATGAATGCCTTTTGTAAGTAAAAAGTTATGGTTTTAAGCATAACAACATTTATTAGTTTCGCAGCTTGAATCTTACTTATGCAAGTTGCAACTGGTTGGATGTGTATGATGATGTGACAGGAAGGTGGTCCCTGGCTGTAGCTGCTGTGTTTAGGAACTCAAATTTAAAACAGCCTCCTAAAGTCTGTTGCTTCAAAATGTAAACAGGATTCCAAATGGCGGAATCTATGATACAGTACACAGAATTTACTGATTATTCTTTACTTTTAAAACATCTTATGGTTTTATGGTACACAAGTAAATATAACTTAATTTTTCCCATATGCTCAACAGCATTATCTCCAGATCCCTTATACCAAATTTCACCCCGGCTGGTCAAGAAATACAGAAAGTTTCGGTAGCAATTCATTTACCCCCTTCAGTGAAGTATGACATTGAGCCACTTTTTACAAAACTCATGCTTGCTTCAATCAAGAACTCCTTTATCAAATGACATGAAAATTCAGCAGAATAGTTCAGTTGATCCTAGTTCATGGGTGGCCAGAGTGATGTGGTCTGAACATAAGGCATCATTGTTAACGTCGTACGGGACACACAAAAAGGGAATGAATGGAAGTAAGAAGTTATGTTTGAAACTGGTTTCACAAAATGGCTTTCTAGTGCCAACCGTCAGCTTCGACACTTGCTGTTGTCTGGCATTAGTGCATCAATTTTTTCTGTACTCAAAACTTTTTTGTGTTTCATTTATCTCTTTGTCCTGCATGAAGCTTTTCTATGAAACTTTGCCAGGAATATTGAATGACCTGATAGTAACACTGGCAACATGTTTCCCCATATCAAAGTCTGCATATGATATCATCCACAGCAATCACAGGCCATACATTCTTCTTCAGGTCACTGTTGCATTCAAAATGGTATTGAATGTAGACAAATGACTTCTGATCTGAGAGACTGTGAGTGTTAAGATGTGAGGGATGTGACCTACTGGCGATGGGAGACAAGTAGGCAGTAGGCTGGGAATGGTAGAATGACATCAGTAGGTGTATTATTACATTGCCAGAATTCAGGGGTATTGTTTATTGTGCATTTACTGGTGTCAGTTTGAACTTTGTGAAGTTAGTCTCTTGTATTTATAGACACACTGAACACATACAGTTTGTACCTACAGGCACTCAAAACATGTACATTCTGCATTTACAGGCACACTGAACATGTATTTCTGTATTTGCAGGGTCCTGAAATGTGCACATTTTCTGATGACACATTTGTATCCCCCTGTTCCAATGTTACACTTGTATTCTCCTTAATAACAGGTGACTTACATAAAGTTAAATACATTTAGGAGGCAGGGAGCAATGCAAAGTGTATGTACAGTCCTTTGGGATGTTCTTGGGAGAAGAGACCAACAGGTAGACATACGCACAGATGGGAGTATAATATTAAAACGGATCAGTATAAATTAAGAAGAATATATGGCCCACCTCAAGAGAAAGGGTGGCGGCACCCAAGATGAAGTAGTGAAATTTATAGTGTTTACAAATGTCTGAATATTGTGGGTGATAGTAAAATTAGAAGACTAGGATGGACAGGTCAGATTGCACGAGTGGAAGAAGAAGGGATCCCAGGAAAAGTTCTTAATAGGAAATTCCACATCACAAGATGAGTAAGAAAATGAAGAACAAGATGGGATGCATTACAGATCCTAGGAGTAGGAGGTTGGATGAGACGAGGTGGGAAAAGCGAAGAATGGAAGTGACATTTGCCCAGAATGTGATCACGGATAACTATGGTGTGACATTACGGACAGAGGGGAGATTGTGGGCTTTTGTGAACACAGTGATAACAGCATAGATGTTATTGACTAGCTGTGACAGTGCCAAGGTTTGAAAACATGGTGCAGTGTGGGTTAGTTGGAAATTAGCATGAAACTGTGCAGCTTTGTGATATAACAGGCTTGCTGATCCCCATCATCTTTTAAATGGGAAGTGCTATTACATAAACAAAGAGCAGTCACATAGGGTTTTTCCTTACCATGCAAGTGTAAAGTGAGAGTTGGTGTTTTGGTAGTTGAAGGGAAGGAACACCGTCATCTTAGTGTCAGGTAATATGGTATTTTAAGAAACCTGCGAGGTCACAGATGCCTGGAAGATGATCTGGAGAGGTGAACAGTGGTATTGTATTCTGATTTAACATCGCTTTCATATATTCTGCTTAGTCATGCTTTGTCATCGTTTCATCTTCCAATATTTTATGTTTATCCCTTCATGGTTATATCCAAAGGTAAAGTTAGTTTATCTGCAAAACCCTAAATGTGAGAAACCTTCAAATGTTCAGTTTATTCCCATGCCTAATGTTCACACTCTGGGAATGTGTAGATGGCATGGACGTCAGCCATGATGCATTACTAATCTGTGTAATAAATGAGTTGAGTGGTTGGCTGCATACACGTGCCTCTTTCCCCCACCAAAAATCAACCCCTCAAAAATGTGGCAACCCATGCATTACTGTCCCACCCCCAGAAAATATAGTTTTAGTAATTGTGATTTTTTTATAATATCAATTTATCTTTTTATGTTGAAATCCCATTTAGCCATTTAACCACAAAATAATAAAGATGAAAAGCATTTTAATTCACTTGCTACACACTTTTAATGTTATTTTGCAACTGGTTTACTTTCACTGGTGGGAGTGTTTTTCTTTGCAGAAATATTGATAGGGAGCCATTCCCCCCCCCCCCCCCCCTTCAACTCCGCTTCTACGTGAAGCTTCTAGAATGTTCTCGAAACTTAAGGGAATTTCCTTATCTTTATTCTTGTGGTGACCCTGGAAGTTTACAAAGCCGTGAAAAGCGAGGGATAGAGTGTACAGACAAGCTGTAATGCAGGTTGTCCATGATATCTGTGGGAGGGATAGGAGAAAACCTTGTATGGATCATCAGAAAAAGTGACAACAAAACTGCTGTGGGGATGGATCAGTAGGCCTACATCTCTGTTAATAAATCGTCTAATAAATTTAAATCTTACTGCTGTATCGTAATAATTTGTTTCATTATAAACTGTTAATGGCGTCACTATGGAAGAACATATAACTAACCACAGGGAGGGCAGTCTGTCCAGAGAAGCAAATATTTCATCAGATAGACAAATTCCGTGCATTTTATCGAACCCAAAATTGTATTACCATGAACCGTAATATCCAACCAAAGAGTACTGAAATATTGTGCATTTTGTTGGATGTTATAGTGAATTAATGTACAGATATAACTGCTATTAAAGTTCATTGTCATGTTCAAAGTAGCCTGCCACATATGATTACCCGGAGCTAAATTAACCCAGCCCAGGTTACGCTGTTGTCATTTTCTCTACGCCTTTCTCGTGAAAGTGGTCCGTTTGCATCAAGTTTGCGAACAGAAACTTTGTATGCATTTCTCTTTCATACATAGCTGTGAATATATTCTGATACGGACACTTTCAGGAATTTGTAAATCGTGGTTGGTTATTTTGTTCATGTTGATACGTTGTCTCCCCCACCATGCATTCTTTGTTGCCACCTCTCATCCGTGGCCTCGGTGGGGTCAGACCGGTAACCAGAGCTGCCTAACTCACAGATATATAATCACGCCGGAAATTGTTAGCTGCCAATTGTACGCGTGTTGAAGTACGTTAAATCCAATAAAATACTCAGCAAGACTTTGTGTAATTCAAATTACGTCTGTGTTAAATTAGTGGTAGTTGAGACACGTTTGTATATGAGTTACAAGCAGTTATGTTTTGGGTTAAAACAAGTTATGTGTCTAAAATTTGAATCCGCCAGTCAGCGCGAAGTTTTTGACTCGAGTCGTGATTGAAATCCACCAATCAGCGCGAAGTTATGGATGCGTCGTGCGAATTAGAAGTGGTCGTGCATTGCATTGTGTCTGTGTTCGTCCTGCTTTCGTCGTGGGAGGCGATGGTGTCATTTGGTTAAGGGGTTGGATGCTGTTGATTTGCATTTAGTCGTTATTGTGATACTTTGAGGGGGTTGGGAAGCCAATAGAGGTAAGTTAACATTATTTTTTTTAAAACATTATTGCGTAGAGCAGATTTATTTTGTAAGCTTAGTGTTTCGTATGTAGACGAAGAAATTTTTTAGCCAGCCCTGAATAGCAGGTGAACGTTCTTGTGTTTGCGCAGAACTGGGGTCCATGATGGCTGGTGATACGCGCGCTACTGCTCGTGGCTGTGGTTGCGTCATCTTGACGGATTTTATCAATCCTTGTTCTTAAACTGAGGCAATTACAATGTGTGTTCCCACACACTATGTAGACGTGGATGACGATGAATTAATTATATAGTTGGATTATTCAGATAATTGCCGATAAGTCTGAAAGGTTTCAGTCGCTTGCGGTGGAAACGACAGCTGTTAGATATTTCAGGACTGTCTTAAAATGTAGGAATGCACACCAGGGTACAAAGCAGTGTGTACCAGCGCCCTTGGAGAAGCATTTTTGTTTAGCTGTGAGCTGAACATTTTGCATTTTGCAGACTAATTTAACTATAAATTTGCTGTTAGTAAATTATAGGTGAGAGAGTGAAAATTGTTACAGGGGTCATTCCAACACACCGAAGGAACAAAAGGGAAGCTGACCATTCCAGATTAACTTGAGAATTTGTTAATGTGTTCATGCTATAGCCAAACATGCTTGCCTAATTTATTTTACCTATAAGACCTGCTATTTTAAAAGTATAGGGTGTTAAAAAATCAAAAAATTTTAAAAGAAGCACATGTTTTGTGTTTTTCTTAAATAAGTCATATAAATAGGCTGCAAAGACAGACGTGTTGTTATTTTAAAGCTTCGCTTGGAATGGTCTCTTGTTTCTGCAAACTGCTAATAGATGCTGAATTTGATTACAGCAGTTCTGTTTGATAATTGCTTTGCCATTGTGTTGCAGTCAATATATTTGGTGTTGTAGTAGTGTAGAACCAGTTGTGCAGTTGCTGGTGAATTTAATATGGTCCAGCTTAGATGTGCAAGTGCTTCAGCATAGTGTGGGTTGTGAACCAAGTGTATTTTCACTACTGTAATCATTCTGCAAATTATGTCCATCCTAATAATTATTTCAGGCTCTTCGCTTCTCTTCTAGATAAGGAACAGTATGGTTGGGAGAGGTGCATGTGTGATGTGAATGCAGTGAAATGATGCTGGCTTCTCTGTCTGGGAGTCCATGTTTCAGTGACAATTCCACACCAACTGGAGGACATGAGGAGTCGTGAGCCTGTTGTAAGTGGGAATGTTGTGTTCATGGTCCATATATTACACTGTAGTTTGACACTGCTGTAGTGAATGGTTGCATTCCAGTAAAGCTGTACCCATATAAGTCTGTTAATGTGCACTTAGCAGCCATGTCTGGTTATTCCAGTCCTGATGTCATTTGCTTTTCTGCCATTTTTGTGTATATGTGCAGTTTCGTGTGTGCCTGCTGTAGATATAATCTGGGAATGAGGCAGGGGTGGGTAAGAGATTGGAGTTTTTTGTACAACATTAAGATTTGTAATAAGGGCCTTCAAGCCAGCATGAAGAGTATCTCGAGGCAAATTCCTACTCCTGCTCCAGATGTAATATATACTGCATGCTGTTAATGTGAAATATTTTATTCACAGATGCCTTGTATGTGAGGTAACACCAAGGGCCATGTGGAGTGAGGGGCCAATGTGAAGCTGCCTTGGGTGCTTTTAGAGGTGGCACAAAAATGAGAGAACTCGGTTGGCAGTTTTGTGTTCACGAAGCTACTCTAAAGAAACCTCCGAAGTTGAGTGTAATTGGTAATGGGGGGTAAAATAGGAAGTAGAACTCTCTGGCTGAAGAATGGGAAAGAGTTATCATAGTTTGTGACATCTTTCATGCTCATTTCGTGGAGTTACACTGATTGAGCTACAGCACATTGTCTACAAGTCTGTAGAACAAAAGGATGCAAACCATAACGCTAATCACCATAATGAATGTCCATGCAACATGGTTGCTGCATTTAAGTGGATGTGTGACATATTGAGCCTTCAGAATTGCTAGTCTACTTGTAGGCTTGTGTGTGTGTGTGTAAGTTGTGAATGAATTCAGGAGCCGTGCACATATTTTCAGGAAATGTCCTTAAATGCAGCAAGAGTTGGCATGTCATGTCATCTTGCTGTCAATTCCCACTCATTATGAGTGACTGAATCTGTTCTCTCAAGAGTCATTTGAGTTAATATGAAGTCATGGAGTGGAGCAGTTATCAGCAAAGCTTGCAGTGGATTTATGTGCCTGTTTGGTCATTGAGTAATGAGTGCAAGATGGATGCATCTGCCCTGGACACTAGGAATGTAATCCAGTTGTGTGGTGTGAGCTGCACTGCCAACTTTACGTTGGTGTAGCACATGAACTGTATGTTGCAACAGAGGATGGAGTTTATATCTGGACACATGTTCAGTCACGGATCTGGCCACTGGACCAGTGATGCAGACGGCTGCAGCACGTAACAAGACTTCGTACTTCGCACTGTGAATGATTGTCAAACGATTTACACCTTATGTGTACCTGGTAGTCCTGCTTGAAGAAGGATGCTGGTTCAATAGTATCTACTTTAATAAAAATAGTAATTTACAATTCGCCATGGCACGGTTATTACAACTTAATGAACTTAAGAACTGGCTGTGCATTCAGCTTTGCAGTGTATTGAGAACTTGTGACAACGCTGTGGTCAAGTGTAAGACTGAAGTGTGAAGATGGAAGTAGTGTATGTAAACTGCTGACTCGTCCTGCCTGCTGCATGCTGGAAGCCAGTACTGCCGCTTGTGCTGGTCTACGAAAGTCGCATCTTCAAGCATATGGATTAAAAAACACAAGGAGTGTCCAGGGCTGGAACATAAGGTAATTAGCACAGTCTGTTAATACAGTTTAAGCATTAATCAGTATAACATTAAATAAATTCATGTTTATAAGTCATTACCAGGATCATTAACAGTACCTGAGTATTGTATGTGTACTTACTCATTGTTTGCTCTGTAAGTAATTTCATGTTGTGAGCATGCCGACCAAATTGTGCTGAAGTTGCCTTCAATACATGAAAGGTTGGGCAGCCATGCTTAGACTAGCACTAGTTTATTTGCAGAATAGGAACAGTGGGGTGGGATGGAATGGTAATGTAATTTTGTAGTTTTATGATGTAATAGGAACGTGGAAAATGTAATTGATTTGCTGTGCTTAAACCAGGGCTGTTGAGTCGGAGTCGGAAGGAATTTTGGGTGGAGTCAGAGTCTTAAAAAATGTACCAGCAGCCCTGATAGCTACAATAGTCATTAGACTTATACTTAAATATAGGTTATAAAGCCTAAAAAGTAGCCTGATGATTCATGTGGTGGTGATGAATTGTCTTATGATACCATTTACCATTTTAGTAGGTTTACTCTTATTTAATACACGTTGACCTTTTATGAAGGAGTTGCAGTCGGAGGTTTTGTGTACCAACGCCACAGCCCTGGCTTAAACTAGTAAGTTAAGCGTAACAGATTTAGAAACAAGCATGATGGATAATTATATTGAATTTTTGAATCACAATGGTGGATGTTAAATGAAGTGAGTGAATTTGAATATATGTTAGGAAGACTATGAGAACAGAGTAAACCGTAATGGGAAAAGTAACTGAAGGTCTGTGGTGAAGATAAGGAAATCTGATTATGTTACCATTTTTAAAATGAAGATAGCTGGTTTGTAAGTCCTAGAGGGATATGTCAGTATTTGTAAATATTGGTGGCAGAGTGAGGAAATAGTTACTAAATGTCTTGGTTTTAGAAGACAGAAGGTTGCTTATGGCATAAAATCTTGTGTGAGTAGATGCAGTCTTCTGTACAGTTTTACTGAACTGATGAATATTTGATTTGAAGGATACAGAATGAAGATGGGGGCACCAGCTTTGTGCACGTCGATCAGCAGCAGTAACATGGAGCGGTAACATCCAGTATCCTGTGCCATTGTGCCTGCTGTTATTCATCTGTTCTTGCCTCGTTTTGAGAAGACAGCTGCCTTCACAGTGGATACGTGTTCCTGCTTCCCCATGCAAGGCCAGTTCATTCTGAATGTGATATATTGTACTGCGGTGTGTTACATATGCTTTGTAGAAATGCTTCTGTATCTAGCCTGTATGTGCCTGCATGCCTGTTCTTGTATATGCCTCTCCATTTATCTGTCATTGCAAGACATGAACAGACATGGTACGTACAATATAGATTGTTACTGTGGTTCTCCAGTTGGAATTTTTCATTGAAGCATGTCATTTTGGAGAAGACTGGGTCTGTGTGCCTGTGACACATCAATTATGCAGTCAGTAGAATAAAATTAATGACAGCTATAAGAAGTGTGCAAGAAGGCAAAGGCAATCAATGCTGTGTTCTAATGCTGTGGCCCGTAATGTCAGGGGCACCCATCATGCAGTGTGGTGCTCAGGATGCTGACTATCAGGTAGAGGTGATGACCGTTTATTGCCTTCTGATGCAGTCGTCCTGTGCGTTGTTCCGGGCATTTAATTCAAGTGCCAGAGGGTTAAGACATTGGACAAAGTTCAGTTTGACGAAACTGTGTTGAAATAACGCATCAGTCGTAACTAAATTTTGTTTGTTTTCGGAATTAGTATTAATCTTCTAAAGCCTAGCGGTAACTTTACATATGACCAGGTTTAACATTAAAAAATTCTACGTGGTGCCCACATTGCATTTATGTGTTTTTTACTGATCTCAGAACAAACAGCAACTTTTGCCTTATAAAACATTAAGAGACTGGTTTTTATAACCGAAGTGGAGAGTGTTTACAGCACGGTACGCACTGAGTCCTTATCTAAAACAGACACGCTTCGTCTTTAAAGGGTTAATTATGATATGTTTTGGCCGACCCGGTTATCTTCAGGTAATGCACGATATATACAAAATATCTGAGAGGATATGATCAACATAAATTCTATAAAAATAAGTGTGATGTCAATTGTGCATAAAGGATAATAATATGTAAGTGTTTATGTTACTGATATAACTTCTGGAGTTGTACATATTGCAGGTGTTTTGAAGTTCTGTTACCAGTTTAAGGTTATGTTATGTAAAGTAGTTTATTATGGTATGTAATTTTCAATTGGAGTACCACAGTTGTAGTAGTAGGAGGAGGAGGAGGAGGAGTAGTAGCAGTATTAGTAGTAAAATGCACTGCTGTTCTTTAGTAGTGATAACAAATTTGAGATTTACATGTGCTTTGCAACGAGTGTTGGAGACCTCAGATTTGTATCTGTTAAATTTTTCTATCAACATGCTGTACTTAACCACGGGTAACGAGGATGTTCGGTCTGATGGGGCTGAGGATTTCAACAGGGGAAGCACCATTTCACCTTTGTGGATTACATTTAACCCCTCAGGGCAGGGTTTTAATTGTATGTTGTTCTGCGACGTTTATGAATTCTGTGTTTTGCCCACACAGCATTTATGCATTACGTATGATTCTTGAGATAAATGGAGATTATCTCCGTGAACTGCATTAAATGGTTGGCCTTATAATAGACACACGGATTGCTAATAATTATAATGTTAACTGTTTAGCTATCATCAGTGACTGGTTGCTGAAGTACCAGCACAGCAATTTTCAAAGACCACTCGTATCTTGCAACATAGTACTAAAATGTAATTTTCTCCTAAACTGCCATGTACCTACTGCATTTACCCAAATCTAAGATGACTCCCCCCCCCCCCCCACCCAAATTAAACAACTCTGCCAAGGGAAAACGTATTTATCCGAATTGAAGATAATCCCCCAAAAGTAAAACATCTTGTATGAAAAAAAATACTTGCCTCTTAATTTCATACACTGAATACACAAAGCATGCCAGATCCTATCTACCTGTACGAATTAGTGTCACTGTCTCCATCTTCACAGTTAGTGCCTTCGTCTTACACTCACTCCAAGCAGTCCCATCCTCTTCACTGTGTTTCCGCATGTCATATCTTCATTCGCATCTACTGCATTGGATATACAACACTTCTTAAAATACTTCACAATCACTTCTGGTGAGATGTGCGGCTTTGCTGTTACGATCAATTTTGACCAAAACTGCATTTATATTTCTTGGTTTATAAACTTACTTGAACTGATGAAGGTTCGCAGTTTTCTCCACAGATGGTGTTACTGGTGTTGAGAATTTTAAGTAGTACATGTGTTCTGGATTTTTGTGTTGTGTCCTTGGTCTGGTCAGTCTGAGTTGGGGGATCTTTTTATGATTTTTAATTTGTAGGTATTATTTTTGAGTCTTCTAGTTAATTTTTAATTTTTCAATTTCCGTTTTCCTTTTATTACCCTCGGACAAGATGTGTTCTCAGGTGCATATCGTAACAAGTTAACCTTTATGTGGTACTGCGGTGACTGAGAATAGCTTGGTATAAATGCAGCGAGAGAACAATGGAGGGAGAAATTAGGAAAACAGAATACCTTCTCCTCCTCCTCCTCCTCCTCCTCCTCCTCCCTCTTCTTTTTTGTCTCCTCCTTTTCCTTCTTCTCCTTCTCCTCCTCCTCCTCCTCCTTCTTTAGTGTGCAGTCCTTGTAGTTTAACCAGTGCCTCCTTCAGAATGATAGCCCACAGGGATCTGTCTTCTGCTTTTGTCCTCCATCTCTTAGCTCCTGTGAATTTCAGATCATTCTGAGTACCATCTAGCCACCTTAGTTTTGGTCTTCCTACTTTTCTGTCTGGTTTCCACAGAAATACCTTCTTTACAGTCCTATCATCAGACATTCTGACCAGATGACCAGCCCATTCTAGTCTTACTTTTATTGTTGTTACAATATTTGGTTCTCTATATGTGGCCTGCAATTCATCATTAGTTTGGACTCTCCAGCCATTTTGATCTTTTATTGAGCCCTACACTTTTCTTAATATGTTGCACTGCCATGTTTTAAGGGCTAATTTCATTTGTTGTGTTATCACCCACGTTTCACAACCGTGTAGCACTGTAGGTTTAATCATTGTAGTATATATTTTTAGTTTTTTGTGCTTTGATATATATGTATCTTGATTTCATGATTTTTGAAAGAGCCTGGTAAGATCGATTTCCTGCTGCTGTTCTTGCCCGTAGGGTAAGGGAACTGGTTTTGGATATACCTAAGGGTAAACTCTGAAAACACGAATCGTATTCAAATGAAGTGCTGAGTTTTATTGTGGTTGGATATTTCAGTCTCCACCCATGATATTGTGGTCATTTATTGTCAGATTCAAGAGGATTTAGATTAGTCCTTTTGTGGCAAAATAAAATGTAGCATCTGATCTGCAATTAGACCCCGGGTACCAGTTGTGGATCAGTGGACAGAAGGCATTTTCGTGCTGCTTATAAGCAGTATAGAATTTCAGAGCAGAAAATGTGTGGTGCTTGAGTTCATACAGCCAAATGAAAATAAGTGATACGATCCACATGTATTGATGGGGATTAATTGTGGATCGGATCCTTTCAGATATATTTTCATGATATATGTACTGAGAAACCGATATGAGAGGACTGCATTACACCCAACCAGTGTTATATTTTTGCTCCTGTCACCTTTTTTTCTTTTTATTATCACTGTTTTGCATCCTTTTGGAGCTGTATTGGTACCAGTTTTCTTGACCATAGAAAGTCCAGTTTCGTGAAGGTTATGTGTATATGTATACCTACTGCAGTAATTATGAGTCCATTGACTGAACCTCTTAGCTTATCAAAGAAATCTGTCTTTGGTTTTTTCTGGTGCCATAGTGCTGCGGGCGATGGACCAATTTTCTGGCTGCTGGACGGCTAAGTTGTGTCATATTGTGAACCATTTAGACCATTGTTTCGATGGCAAGGCATTTTTTAAACGTTCTGTCTTTTTAGAATCTATCTACCATCCAGTTTTAGTATTTCTTTGTGACTCAAACCATGCCCCATTTTTTCCAAGTCTATGACTGCTTTGTGAATTTATTTGTCACAATCTGTCCCCAAGAAAGTTTTTGGCCTGGTATCTTGCGGTCTCTATCAACATAACCATTCACTGTTCTTTGAACTGTGTTGAATGGCACTCCATACCTCTTCTGCGTATCTGTTACTGAAAAACCTCCATCCTGTGCAGCGCTTATGACTCACACCAAGTGTTTGTATCATTCCTGTCGAACTAGAATTGGTACATTAATGAAGAATAACTTAGAAAAAATTTTCGGTATGCCTGTCAGTGACGTTATTAAATGATAAGTAAGTACTGAAGTGAGAGACGTTAAATTTGACTTCTTTGTATTAATGTCTACTGTACTGGATTTTTATCTTCCGATAAAAGGCACTGGATAGCTCAGGAGTTTTTTTTGAGAAGTTGCCAGTGACTCTTCTTATGGACACGGAGCCTGGTGATCCAGGGCTGATTGGGATTAATCTCAGGGTCGTTGGTATAGTAACATGGGTCTCCTGGAATAACTGGCAGTGTCCCTTAGGATGGCTTATGAAGTCATCCAACAAGCATTCACAATCAGTACCTTGCACACTTGATTAAACCTACATATCACTTATCATTTACACCAACTGACTAACTCCTGTTCTTGAACTGTACTCCACAATCGTCTTACACCAACTGCCCCCCCCCCCCCCCCCTTGGTCAACTGGTTTCATTGACCACACCACCAGAATTATTCCCAAATTTATTACAAAGTTTCAACATTGTGATTGGTGGTTAGTTTGTACAGTCACCCTAATGAACAATCCCCTAAATCCTATGTGAGGTCATGGAACCACTCAGCGCAGAACGTGACCACACTGGATTCTAGGAGATTAGAAATACAAAAGTAACAGATTCGGAACTCATACAGTTCATAACATTTAGGGGACACCTGCGACTTCCAGGTGCCTGCTCCTTCCTATCCTGTAGGTCCATAAATTACAACTTAAAGTTGGGGTGGCAAATATGATCGATCCGTTAACGCTACGTAAAATTACCAAACGCAACATTTTGTAAGGATTAATAATGCTTGACATTTTTATTATTTGTCTACAAGAAAGTATGTTAAAAGCAGAGAATTTGATAAAATAAACCATAAACATTACAACAGGGTATCTTCTCACATTTAATGGCACTTATTTCTGATGTAAAACCGTCAGTGGTGGTGGTGGTGGTGGTGGTGGTGGTGGTGGTGGTGGTGGTGGTAGTAGTAGTAGTAGTAGTAGTAGTAGTAGTAGTATATGATGGCAGTTGAATCGAAACTCAGTTTGAAATATGCAGACTGCATTGTGTGCCAAATGGTGGCGGCACATGACCATGAACAGGCCACCCACATGCATGCGTGAATGCTTCCTGTGAATAGCAACTTTTTCACTTGGCACAACACGTTTCTGAATGAATCTTAATACTGTAGGTTCACTCAGCCAATAATTACAGATTATATAAGTTGATTGTCATAATTTTCTGTTGAAATGTAGAAAATTGTTTGTAACACACATTGCCAAATCTAATACTGTGCAGCCCCTCAACAGTTACTGCTGCCAGATAAAGCCATAGTCTGTAAGAAACGGCAATATAACTGCATTTGAAGTTAACTTGAAAAATCAACTCTGTGGACAGTTTGATGCGCAACTAGTGCCTGATCCATCATTAGTTGCCTTACCCTACATCTCTTCCACAATCATCATCATAAGTAACCAGTGAACCCAAATATTTGAATTTTAATACTTCTTGATACTTTTCATCATTAATGTTCTTGCTGTTAGGTTGCATATTCTTGTGTTTGTGGTTTGAGGTATTCATGTGTTTGTGTCTACATTTATCTTCAGACTATATCATTGGTTAGTTCTTCCATGTCTTGAACTACTTCACTGATTACCTGCATTGGTCTTCAAATAATTACACTGTCAAAAACACTGTCACCAACAAATGCACAAAGAGAGTTTTATCATCAATCGTAACACACTCCAACATGTTTTGACCCTGCTGGGTCATCTTCAGGGAGAACCTTCCGTTACTGTTACACTAGGGTTGCACTTTACAGTTGAGTGAGAATGTGCTGTTGACTGTGTACTGTGTTGTTTTTGGAGGCATGAACCCTCTGCAGGGTTCACGCAGTACACAGTCAACAGCACATTCTCACTCAACCGTAAAGTGCAACCCTAGTGTAACGGTAACGGAAAGTTCTCCCTGAAGATGACCCAGCAGGGTTGAAACATGTAGGAATGTGTTACGATTGATGATGAAACTCTCTTTGTACATTTGTTAATGATTAGAGTTTTTGTATGATATAGTGCACAGACATGGAACACATTAAATTACACTGTCATCTGCATAGGCCATGTACTGTCTGGTTGTGTTATATATGCTACTTCCGGGAGTCACCGTTATATTGTGTATGATTTTCTCCAAAGTTAAACTGAATAAGTGTTATCGTCACACTGTGCTTTGTTTCCTGTATATAGTTAGACCTACTCATGCACACGTTAACACTAAACCATTCATAAAAGTACCCCTACATGTTTCGAACTCACTGTTCATCTGCAAGGGGTCACACACTCAGTGATTACACGTAATCACAATATGGCAACAGATGTTTGTCCTTTATGATGTATTTGATATGCTGATAAAATATGATAAAAGTCTTCTTAAACGGTGGATAAAACTTATTGTTTAAAATGATGAATGTTGCTTGGAAGGACGTGTTCTGCGTCGTATGTGGTGAACTTGGAGTGCGCTGTATATTCAGGGGTTGGGGTGTACTACACTGGGCAGACGGTCACGCACTGATCAGTAAGGTAGAAAGTGAATCACCTTTTCTGTGTCCACTAGTAGTTTCAAAACTGTCTGATAGTGTCCCACCAATCTGATCTTTGTTCACAGTATTCCTTAATGTCACTTTTATCAGGTTAACAGTTTTTGTTGCTATGCCAAACTGTTCCATTATTGCATACAGCTGTTGGCGATGTATACTGTCATATGCATCTTTAAAATGTGTAAACAGTTGATGAATTTTCTGCGTTAAATTCATACTTTTTTCCAGTAATTTGTCTTAGTGTTGGTGGGTAACAACTGCTGTCATTAAGCAGACACTTGGCAGTGAAACCACTGACATATGCCACTGACAGCAGTTTAATATCACCTGCATGTACAGCGGCACTCGCCGTTCTGTTCAGGCGTATGCAGTCAGCAGATGTAAAATCAGCCTCTGAAAAGTGGTAGCTTCACACCACCTGTTGGCTCAGCGTTCTGGGATTCTGTGCACTGTGTGGCACACCCAGACTGTCTGCCCACCGCTGAGCCCAGTATAAAGAAAGGCACAGAATATAATTTGTGTCATTCATTGGCTCGTGTCCTGCCTTACATTTACCATGCTAGTTGATTTGTGATTGAAATTACTGGTAGTGAACCATGTTGAATGCAGTGTACATAGGCAACTCCACACGTTCTTTTGTCAGTTTGCTGAAAGAAATTTTATAAAGCAATGGAGATCAATCAGTCATTAGGTGTTCACAGAATTAAAACCCAGTATCAAGTAGCGGTGCACTTTCAGTTAATTGTGAACATACAGTGTGCATATTTTGGTGCATAAGACCCCCTATATAATACTGTTTGCTCTGTGAACAGGAACCTGCATTGTTTGCATACCATTAGTGTAAGCCATCAAACTTACCCTACAGGATCCCTTTGAACCTTGAAGAATCTCAGATTTCCATTGCTGCTTCCTTTGCAATCTTTCAGGCAAGAGTACTAATTGCGACTCAGGTTGACCTTCACAAATGTCACTATTCATTAAACATTGTCAGCAAAATATTTGCAAGTATTCGGAGGCAATGAACTGTTGAAACGTGTGCGATCGTGTTACTGCAGAGCAACAGGTATTGCTGAGCAGTCTTCATGCGTACGGTGTAGCGATAACGTTCCTTCACAGTGTAGAGATGAACAGACTGAATGTACAGCAGGCGGCAGTAGGATGACATCGTAATCACTGCCGATACCACGTTACAGGCCAATACCCACAGCTGTTAAAAATACGTTAGGCGCCGAAATTAATACACGCGTGTGATTGGTTGACTGCACTTTTGCCATTTGTAGTGAAAAATGCGAAGTGCAAACTGCAGCGCGTAAACAGATGTCGTTAAAAGACGCCAAGTTACCTCTTCGCCCCGCCCCACCCATTTGCCTGAGGCTGCCAAATGATATATATATATATATATATATATATATGTTTATCAGAATTGTACAGCTGTCACACACGTTCGTCTGATCAGCCTTCCCTCTACAATCAGCCGGACAAAAGTGTGTGGTTATGTGGTACGGAAAAACTGAAACGTACCGTTCTCGTACTCTAACCCTCCAGTTTCACAGTGCAGAATTCCAGTCATAGGGTTTTGTCTTAGGGGACGAATGAAAGGCGACCAATTTAGGGGTGTGGAATATAACTGGCCAGACTGTATCCCCAGGTTAATTAGGTGTTGACCTTTGAACTGACTTTAAAACGTTGTGAGGGAAGGAAGCGCTGTAGGCTACTGTAAGCAGCGAAGTGGGTCTTCTTCTGCCAAGTGTGACAGAGCATAATCACATCAGCAGACATACAAGCTTTGATGACGATGGTCAGGGGATTAAGATGACCGGAGCTCGACATTTCAATAATATTGTCTTCTAGCATGTGTTTGACTTGAGGAGATGGCGCTGGTATTTTGTTAACGCTGACAGTAACTGATTGCGTTGTGTTTCGTTAATGTTATCATACTCGTTTTTCTTAGCCTGCAGTTGCTTAGGTGTAATAACTGTGTCATCGGATGTGTCACTCATGGCGCTAGTTGTATGGTACGTGTCACTAGCAGCAGTTCCGCAGCAGTGTGCGGCAGTGTCAGGCGTCGCATCCTCAGTCGCGTCCGTAACCTTACTGACATTGTCATGAATTAGTTCGCCATGTCTGTTGCCTTCATTGTCCTTCGCAATGGAAGACACTGGCACGCGCTAGTCATTCTGGGTCCCTTGACCGTAGTCGACGGCAAAACCGTCATGACAGGCTTCCTGGGTCTGTGGAACTCTACCATATTCACTACAATACGCAGTATCATCATGACACTTGGAGTGATTCTCACGACAGCCTGCAGTTCGTTCGTTGTCAGGAACTGCAGTATCTTCACTGACTGCTGCAGGGTGCTCATCACATGTTGTCAAACCTATAGCCGGCGAAACTGATGTAGTGAGTGGGAAAACCGACGTATGTAGCACGTCCTTTTCTGTGTACCCAGATGTAGGTTTGGCGTCTGTTGTGGCTGTGGCACCTCTTGCTGCATCAAATCCGTGTCTTGTAGTTTCATCGTTTCCTTTAAAGAAAGAGCATTTCTCTCGGGAAGTTATGATGGCGGAGTAATTAATCAAGTCTGTTGCAGTGGTGGCTGAAGTTCGTGCGTGTAGTTGAGGCGACACGAGAAACACGTGATCGAGGTAAACTTTTCGTAATTTCACAGGTGACATAGCTTCCTGACCCAACGGCTCTTATCGTTGAATGCACTTACTAATGTAAGGTGTTGCGCTGGGAGCTCACGATGTTTATATTCCCTTTGTTTTATTGTCATATAAATTTTCGTTCATCAGAGTTAAATCACATCCAGTGTCTAGGATGGCCGAAATTTCTTCATCTCCAATTTTATTGTAATTCTGGAACACTCCTGTAACTTTTCCTCAACAATATACATAGTGTACATAGCTCCATCTTCGGTCCATAAATTAATGTCATCATCCGCTAAGTATCAATTTTAAAGACTATCCCCACGTTAAATTCCTTTATTATTTCTTCCCTTTCAATATGGCCAAATTAATTGTTCGTATTGTTTGGTGGGGCTGGCCAACTCGTGGTTACGAATGAGGACACGTGGCCACCAGTGGACACGTCCTTTAGGCGTGTAAATTGCTGCTCCCTGCTTGGTCGTTACTCCTATTAGGGGGTCGGCTGCCGTCATGACACAGGTTACCACCGCTTCGTACGAAGTCCTGTGCCGCAGCATTTAGTTGCTGGTCAGTTCCATTTTTAGGTCTCCCCTGACCTCCGTAAAAGTTCCTCTGTCCCTCGCTAATTCGCGGATTTATCGTAGAATAATCCCTAGGATTCCTGTCCCTGCCATCTCGCATGGCATGGCGTACCTGAACACTGCCTTTGGGTCTTCGATTCCCCAGGTTGTCATGAGGTTGGTGTCGCGGTGTTCTTCGGTTTTCATCTTCGCGATCCAAAACTCGCCGTACTGACGTGTACTACTCCCCCGAATTTCCCAAGTATTGTAACTTTGTAAGGAAAGCAAGTGGTTCCTGTGCCCATTAAAGGTTTGCACTTATCAGGCAATTTTGAATCCGTGTCTCGTAACGGGTTATCATGGCGCTCAGCAGGTCCTGGTCGGACATGGCCGGCGACAACATGGTCGCCATGTTGGCATGTCTCATGATGTGTTCGGAGAAGCTTTCCCCTGACCTATAGTCATGGTGCAGTCAGTCTGTTCAGCCATTCCTGTTTTTGAGCCATCGCTGTGCTCAGTAATAGAGACCTGACGCTATAACTGGGGATTGTGCTTCCGCTAACGGCTTATAGTCTCGGTGTAGGGGCCGCTATGGCTCTGTGAGCACGTGGGCTTGCTAGTATTTTTTTTGGGGAGTGAAGCTTTGGTTCGGTGGCTCCCTGGGATTTGAACCCAGAGTGGCATATTCGCGCGCTGTGAACATGCATCTACAGATAGGCACTTTGGTGAAGCCGCCGTGCCCCCACTTTACACTTATACCCTGGCATTCGCCTTACAACTGAGGAAAATCACGGAAGGACTTCAGTCAGGGTCGTCGAAGAGTGGAAATGTAAGACAGGTCCTAGCCTTCTGACAAGGCAAATTCACTTCCAAAATTTCTGTAGAATTCACGTGCATAAAAAATACTACAAAGTAGCCTAGAAACTGTCACTGTATCAGGCGTACACCTGCAAAGGTGCAGTGATGGTGGGGGACACTTGACTATATTACAGCCGTGGAACTGCACTTGGTCAAATGGGGCTGATCGGCAGTATAACGGTGATAACTGATGATGATTTGCTGTAATGCAGATATTGATGACATCGCAATTATTGTGACGGTGGGGATGATTTCAGTTAATTATAATGGGTGGAACCCATGTTGAAGGTATCATCGACGCAGGATTCGGTGTTCTTTGTGAGCCTTTTCAGAAACGAAACATCTGGTAGAAGAATCAAAATGCTGAACAGCGACAGTAACAAGATCCGTCACTGGACCTAATAATACACTGGTCCTACCAACTTCTCATTCCTCACAATCCAATCCCATTTGATCTACCTACTCGTAAATGACGTCTCCTTCCTTTTCTTCCAGCCACTTTAGAAGAATTTCCCCTTCGAACACTATTTGGTGCCCTACGTTATGGTTCAGTGTCACAATCTCAACACCACTAAGTACAGGTTTACACTGCCCTGTTTGCGAACAGGAAACTCAGACGTACTGCTTCAACTGTGCCTCTACGCGACAGAACCTTCTTCTGCTGTCCTCCCCCAACCAACCACTGCCAACTACGAAGTGGACGTAAACAAACATCAGAGCCGTCACCCTCAATCGGCAATGCTTCGATAGTTCACATGCAACCTGTTTAGATAAGGAGCAAGCTCCTCGTTCAGTAGTATCATAAACTGCCAACCTACTTCATTCCTCCCACTTCCGTCGATTTTCCCGAACACGTCTTAGAACTTCTGACATTCATAAGTCAAATAGAGTAACTAGCTTACATACATACATAAAACCGTTGAGAACAAACTTTAAATGAATAAAAATAAATATTCCCGGAAGTCAAACAATTCTTGTTTAGCATCTTTTAACAGTAACTAAAAGACAGTCACTAGTAAGTGTATGCAAAGGGGATAAATACACAAACGTAATTCTCAGTCTCTCAGCTGTTTTAGGGGAACAGAAAAGGCCCAAAAATGTACATTTTGAAGACAACTCTGCACATCTAAATGCCTAACAAACGTGTTCTTGCAATATAGTAGGATAGAATGACAAACAGTCACAGTTTCAATGAAATATCTCAGAGCTGATACTGTTGCCTAACCTCTAGTTCACTCAGCGTCTTGAGAGTAACTCTCTCCACATCACACTTCTGTGCTGCTTGTTTACTTTCTGCCAGTCTTTCCCTAACTTTTGCAACCACCAGATAGTGATGAGTATCACAGTCAGCTCCCCTGAAAGATTGCACATCGAGTATACTCGAATGCCGTCTCCTATCTATCAGAATGTGATCGATCTGATGGTGAGTCTTCCCATCAGGAGAGGTCCAGGTGTATTTATGAATGTTTCGGTGCGGGAACAGCGTGCTCTTAACAACTAGATTCTTTGATGTGGCAAAGTTTACTACTGTAACACCATTATCATTGCTATCCTAATGTAAACTCTCATTCCCAATAGTTGGTTTGAAAGCATCCTCTCTCCCCACTTTTGCATTGAAATCTCCTAACAGAATTTTCATGTGGTACTTAGAAAAATGATAAAAAAACCCTTCTAATTCCTCATAGAAACTGTCCTTTGGATTATCACCTTTCTCTCCTGTTGGTGCATGCGCATTCAGAACAATATTACACCAGCGGCCTCTCAGCACTATGTATGACATCCTGTCACTAACAAACTCCACTCTCTTGATTGCTGATACTATCCTCTGGTGTACAAAAAAACTGTTCCCAATTGATGATTTTCCTGCCCTTTGCCATAGAAAAAAGTATACTCCCTGGCTCTTACAGCCCCTTCTTTGTCCCACCTAACCTCCTGTACACCCACTAAATCTAACTTATATTTAGCTAATTGCCTGGCCACTGTCATAAGTGGCCCTGACCTATGTGATGGAGTCATCGGCAGTGCAAGCAGGGATGGCGTCTCCATTTCTCAAGCAGAGTTGGGCATTTTCTAGGTACCACGAGTCTTTTGTCGGAATGATTTGAAATGACGAGCATTTACTTGCGGAAATCTCCATTCCAAGCCTGGATAGGTAGTCTTCCGTGTGGGCTAGAAGGGCGAGGGCGTCTTCTCGGTTATTAGCCAGTAGGAATAAGTCATCAGCGAACGCCATCGTGGATATCTGCGTCCTGTGATTTATTTGAAACCCTTGTAGTTTTTCCAGTTGGTCCAGCAGCGGGTCCAGGACGACGTTGAAGATGAAGGGTGAGAGAGGGTCTCCCTGTTTCACTCCCGCCGCAGGGAAATCTCGATCTTGGCTCCCCCATGTTCGATTGTGGTGTTAATCTCTTTGTAAGAGTTGAGGACTATGTTTCTCGCCGTCTGCGGGAGACGCTTCATGTGTAGGGCAGCGTCAATTGCTTGATGATGGAGGGTGTCAAAGGCCTTGGAGATGTCAAGTTGGACGGCCACAAAGCCCTTTGACTTTTTGGCCATTCGGAGAATTTCGTTCAGTTAGTGAATGTTATTGCAGCATCGTGCTTCGTAAGTGAACCCATTTTGTCTCGGCGAGGAATGTATGACCGACCGCAGGTTTGTGTCTGTTATTCCCCAGTAGAGCCTACTAATCATAGAGCTCAGTGTGATCGGTCGGTAATTGCTCACGTGGCTGGGGTCCTTCCCGGGTTTCGGGATTAGTATTTTCTTCTTTCCTCGCCATTGCGTAGGTAGGGTAGCACTGGCGAGGAAGAGGTTGAAGATTAGACTGAAGAGGTCCTGAGCCAGTGCGGAAGACAGATGTTTCTTTTCGACGTTGTCTGGACCCGGTGCTGTGTTGTTCTTCGTAGATCTCAGTGTTTTTCACAACTCTCCAAGAGATGGCCTGAAAAATGTTGGCCATTCTTAGCTCGTCTTGTGGGCAGATATCCTCGGTTGAGAAAGGTAGGTCTACGTGGGGACGTATGCCCCATAATTTCTTATAGAGGGATTCTATATCCGCACTACGTAGCGGCGGCCCCTCCGTCTCCAGCCATGGGACTCCCTCCCTTATGTGTTTTGCCAGGAGGCTGGGGTTTCGCTTGAACAGATCCTGTGTGCGAGCATATGTGTATTTCTTGCGTGCTCTTTTTCCCTTGCGTACTTGTTGCCGGGGTTTTGGCCTGTGAGCTTTGTGCGCTCTGGTGGTTGTGGTGGATGTGAGGTATCTGACCAGTTGATCATATAGGTCCTCGACTGTGCTGTGGGCCTTCTCTGTCCCCTCGTCCCTTACTGCTTGCAGGGCTGAGATTATGCTGTTGAGGGGGGCATGGCCCTTCACACTTTCGTCTGTGTGTACGGTCTCCGCTTCTAGTGCTGTGTTGATTAGGTCCGTTGTCCAGTCATCGCGGGAAGAGTCTGCGGCTGGTTCCTCTTCGATTGTCGGGTCCTCGGGTGGGGGGACCGCGGTGTCTGTCTCCTGGGCCTTTGGCGGAGGGTTCGTTAGCTCCAGTACCGGAAAGATGTCTAATTGGCTGTCGTAAAGTATGTATTAGACTGGGGGCTCCCCAGGTCGCCTATCGGGGAGGCCGCTAGGGGGGAGTAGCTCTCCGCCTTGTCATTGCCGCCTTCGGGTCACCGCCTTGTTCGTCGGTCGTAATGGCAGTATTGCTCATGTGTCCTAGGAGGGCCTTGTAGGTTGTTTCTTTCCTTTCGTCCCGTATTTGTTGTAGGGAATATGTTGGGAGGAATTCCTTCATCCTCTTCGCGATCCTGCGGTCTCTTTTAAATGCATGCTCCATGCGCAGCATAACGTTAATTTCTTCTTTGTTCCAAGTCTTGCCAAACCTTTCGGGAAGAGGGCGGGAAGGTCCCTGATACGCGCCCTTTTTCCGTGCGTCATTCCTGAGAGATGGGTGGACCAATCTTCCGTGTTGAGATAGCCCTCTCTTGGTCCACATGTCACAGAGGAAGGGTTTGGAGTGAGATGCGGTTGGTCATTTGCATTTGGGCAAATGACATAGCCCCGAGTGTTTGGTTTTGTAGAGATATTGGCATGCTGATCGTCAGAAGACGATGACTATCCCGGGGTGTCGGTCCGTGTAATGCTGGATCGCATTCTTTAGATTGATGGTGAGGAGAGTGCCCCGCTGCGTCTGGTGCAGAGTGGGCAGTTGCCAGGAGTGAACGACAGAGCTAATGTGATGCGCTTATCCTGCACTCGCGGAGGTGTGGATCCGTGTAGCTTAGAGTCGTTGCCCGAGGATTCGCCGTTGTCGTCTAACAGTGGCCACCTTCTTAGCCGAAACCTACGACGGGGGCGGGGCCGTGCCCACCGAAGTCCGAGGCGTCACGAGTGTCTTTGGAGGCTAATTTGTTACTCCCACGGGGAGCCAGCCCATGAGAAGCTTCACTGACTGACTGCTACCGCGGGGTCCGACAGTAGCCGTCTCTCAGGTGGCATTGAACGGGTCCTCGCTAGTGTCCCCGAACACTAAACGTGTCCTGGGTTGCGGGTTGTGGCCCTCGCAAGAGAGCTCATGGTGAAGGGGAAGGCCGAGGTGGAGTAGGCCTTCTTTCTGAGTTTGGCTTTGCAGTGCCTTGCAGTCTTTGTTCCGGCTTAGTTTCATGTAGGAGCATGAGGACTGTCGGATCAAGTGTGTTGAGCAAGGTGATGCCCTGTTTAAGTGCTGTAGTTGAGGCTAGAACCTCTACCTTCGGGACACCCAGTCCTCCATCTCTCTCACTGCAGTACAGTAAACCATTTGGAGTTCTCATGGGGAGATGGAGGATTCCTTTAACGTGGTTTCGGATTGCTTGGTCCATGCCTGGGATGGTTGTAATGGAGGGTGTTGCCAGGACTGTTTTGTGAAGGAAATGAGGGAGTATATGGGAGCTGGTAAGGAATAATTTCTGATGGGGTTTACGTGAGCCATCCGACAACGTTCTGGTGTGGACATTAGTTGGTCCACAAGGTCTTTATATTGCGGACCGTACCAAGGGGAGATGTTGCCCCCGAGATAGCACAGTGAAATATCGGCGTTTGAGTAAGGTATTTTGTCGCCGGTAGTCAGTTGAAGGTCTGGGTTGGCGACATACCACGAGTCCTTGGTAGGTTTGATTTGGAATGATGCGCATTTCTCGGCTGCAACGCGCATTCCAACTTTGCACAGGAAGGATTCCGTGTGCTGCAGTAGGGTTTGTGCATCTTCCTTTTTGGCTACAAGTAATATTATGTCGTCCGCAAAGGCCAACGCCGAGATGTTCTGATTATCTTCAACCTTGTAGCCCTTCATTCGTTCAAGTTGCTCCAGCAGAAGGTCCATTAAGGCACTGAAGATGAAGGGTGAGTGTGGGTCCCCCTGCTTAACCCCACGTCTCAATACCTCTGTCTGCGATCCGCTATACTCAACAGTTGTTGTCAGGCCTTCATACGAGTTCATGATGGTCTCCCGTACATGCTGTGGGAGACCGAGGCGGCACAAAGCTGCTTCAATGGCCTTATGAGGAACTGTGTCGAAGGCCTTTGTTATATCAAGCTGGCTTTTGGTTGGGTCTTGCTCGCCAGGATAATATTGAACAAGATTCGCATGATTTCTCTCATGTCCAGAGAGGATATGTGCTTCCTTTCAATTCCGTCCGGCCCTGGGGCAGTGCTTTTACGCATACGGGTTTTCCGCTTAGTAATATCTCGTGTCGTGATTGTTTGGAGCACCTCGCCTATATCCAGGGCTTTCTGGTCAGACTCGCTGACGGCGAAAGGGATAGTTATTTCTGGTTGTGTTCACCACAAAGATGTATAGAAGGATTTTACTTCCTCTGAACATTAACGCAGTGGGTGCAGCCGTACCAGTGCGGGTGCATATACATGTACATACGTTTATACAACGCCCCTATCTTGTAAAAGGGGGCCAACACACAGAATATCAACTTTACAGGAGAAGCAAAATTTGGTTCCGTTTAACACACGACAAATGCTTTGAGAGGGCTGTTATCCCCCCTCTACTTTGTATAGCCTGGAAGATGCAGTCGTCATATTTTCACTTACCAGGCAGGGCCTTTAGTTGAATGATTCGTTACACATAAATCAGATTGGCTCAAAGTGGCTGTTACCCATTTTTACAAAACACGGGCGATATTATATAACGCTCTGTTATACATACGCTGCGTATAGATATTATGTACGCATAGGCGTAAAAAGCGCCTTTGGTCAGGACCACAAAATCAAAACTTTAATTACACAATGCGCTGTACAACACTGCACAAAAGTCTTGCATATACGTACGTTTTTGACAATGAGTTGTTTCCAAACACGGCGGTTCAACAGGGTCAAAAATTGGATGCGGTAGGGTGACGCACGTTTTTTAGCGGGCTGATCAGCGTGTTTGTCTTTAATATTTAGCAAATTTTAGCCAGTGCAGACAGATTTGAAGTAGGTGCCTTGCACCCATTTGCACCCCTTGGCTACGGAAATGACTGGAATCCCACTCACACAGCCCCATTGTCACCCCCGGAATTTTCTGACTGTTTTAACAACTCAGCTGCTTTTCCCCTCCCATGGGGAGTGATTCTCTTACAAGTGGTGCCACAGTTTATACTGACTCAATGACGTATAGTCCCTCTCGACAAGACCAAAAATCGCTCAGCAAGACGACAACGCTCCGCTTTTACGCGACTCGAAAGTTAATTGCCGTGTTTACAACAGCGCGACAAGTCTTCCGATCCTGACCTACATTAAGTCCTTACCAACATGTTCTACTCCTGTCATTTCACTTTCATCTTCCCAAGAATTCACTGAGCTACAAGCCCTAAAGTCGTGGGTTCGGTTCCCGATGGTGTCATAGGAATTTTCCATTGACTTAATCCTTCCGGCCGCACTATGGCCCTGGGGTCGACTCAGCCTCTAACAGAAATGAGTAACAGGAATATTTCCTGGGGGTAAGGGCGGCCGGTGCGTAGGGCTGTCAACCTTACCACCTTCATGCGCCGACTGTCTTAAAATCTGGCAGCCTCACACTCCTGGAACCGTAAGGGTGTGTCCGGGCCTGTAACGGGATTGCTTTACCTTTACATACCATGAATCCCCAGACTTTCGGAAGTAGCAATCTGCCTTCAAATTTTATGACAAAAATTTTGTAGGCATTTCTCATTTCTCGCGTGCTTATTACATTCTTTATCTTTTCATTCTTTCTGGCCTCTTAATGATAACAACACCAACCTCCGGTTACCGCCCTCTCGTAAGTCCAAATAAACCACACAGCGACCTGTTCTGACACAGACCACTTTCCACACCTCCACTCAACAACGCGCACACTTATACGTCGTTATTTTAATCTTCACATTCTTGGAATACGCAAAGGCAAAAGCTGAAGGAAATGGAAGCAGAAGTTCACAGAATCCAATAAGCGACAGTAATTTTGATTTGTTACTGCCTTTCGCATAAAAGTGACGTTTCATATTTTCGGAAGTTTCTTCAGGTATCTATATTTGTATTACGAATTTGTCCTGCGTGCTGGTGACGTGACACAATCGGACATCTGCTCCGTTTTCTCTGTAGCTACGTGTATATCAAGCTCCTCACTAATTCACCCACCAGTCCTGCCTCATACCGTCGCGGCCACAAAACAGATTGCAGCAGCCACCCGCAGGATAAGACCCCAAAACCTGCGACTGAATCACACCGTACACTCAGCTAACTCCATCAGAATAAGCGACAGGTACATGAGTAACAAAGTGGACCTGTTTGGCAACGATTTCAGAAGCATGAGCACTGCATACATATGGCCGGTTCATGCATACTTGGCCCTTCCATGTTACGTACGAAGGGTAACTTCTATGTAACACGATCACTGGAAGAGACGTGACCTGCCATGTATGATAGCTTAATGACAAACGTGAAACATCAAGAGTTAAAATTAACCATCAGTGCGTTAACAGAGTACCATTCACGAACACCGAAACACGAGTAATTCCGTAACTAACTGCAGAGGTTCGCTTACACTCTAATAGGTAAGGGTGCTTTCAATAAAAACGGTTGGGGTCACAAAGTATAAATACACAAATTTTTCGTATCACAGAATGTTTCAAGTTACTGTCCATGAAGTGGAAAAATGTGCACGCTGCAGAAAATTCCACCCTCTAACGTATTGACGTAATGGCAGCTTCCGGTTCTTTCTGCGGGACAACTGAGAGAGGGTGGATACAAAAAGTATAGTTTAGGCATTCGAAGTGCTGACATTTAGAGAAGAATGTGAAAGGCAATTTCATAAGCCTGAAATACCAAGACACCGATTTATGGTGTTCACAAAAACAAGACAGACCGGTACATAATTATCACACCAAATCTAATTAACCGTTTAAAGCCTAGCGGTAACTTTACATAGGACCAGGTTTAACATTAAAAAATTCTACGTGGTGCCCACATTGCGTTTATGTGTCTTGTACGGATCTCAGAACAAACAGCAACTTTTGCCTTATAAAACATTAAGGGACTGGTTTTTATAACCGAAGTGGAGAGTGTTTACTGCGCGGTACGCCCTGATTCTTTGTATTAGAATGTGTTTCGTCTTTAACTTGTTGGGCCACAAGCACCTCCATCTGAACGTGACCACCAACAGTAAGCTTCTACCAGCATACATTTGTTGCGCTTAATTTACTGAAGACTATACAATGTGAAATGACAAATATTTTTCACAGCTTAGAGATTGTATTAATAAATTATTGTGGAATTAGGCCACCTTTTTCCGTCATAGAAAATCATCATCAGGTCTACGTACAAGAACTGGTGTAAGAATGGTTATAGCCTTAGAGATCTCAAAAGGGACTTGTTACATTCAAGCCTTATATTCAAAGTGTTAGGTAACAATATGGTGTAAAAGTCCATACATACATTGAAACGGTAAAACTTACGGTAAATTTATAGGCTAAACCACATCTGTTGAAACCAGTACTAGGTGATTATTACGACAGTATTTCTTGGTTTATAAGGGTAGTGAAGTCTATCGTTTATCTTATAATAGGTGAAGGTAAAACTATCCCATTACAAGCCTGGACAGGCCCTGAGTGTTGCAGAAGGTTGAGGCTCCCAGATTTGTAGACAATCGGCACATGAAGGTGGTAAGGCTGTCAGCCCTACTCGCCGGCCGCCTTTACCCCCCAGGAAATATTCCTGGTGTTCATTTCTGTTAGAGGCTGAGTCGACCCCAGGGCCATAGTGCGGCCGGAAGGATTATGTCAATGGAAAATTTCAATGACACCATCGGGAATCGAACCCGCCACCTTCCGGCTTTTAGCGCGGTGCTCCATCTTGTACTACATAAAAACTCTATATTACACCCACATTACTTACCATCGCCACGTTCTTGTTCTTACAATTCTGATTTCAAAATAATTTCGTGTTTAACAACTACCTATCAACACGCAAACACTTCAATGCTCTGCACTGAAATAAGTCAGTGGTGCTGCCATGTCAAAAGTTCGCATCGCATCAAAAATTGAAGGCAGATTCAAATTATAATCGAGCCAACCCACGGCGACAGAAGAGTAATTGAGGGACGCACAAATCTCGGGCGCAGGGCAACTACATTTTTTACGGTGGCTCCTAATATTTGTGGGCCCTCAGCTTGGGACTCGCTTCATGTTATCCTTCTAGTGTCTTAGGACTTTGAGGTGGCTTCCATATTTTTGGAGAATTTATACACTACTGGGGCAATTAAAAGCAAAAATGCAGTACAGAATCAAGTACGGTATAAGCACAATTTAACATTTTATAGCCTAGCGGTAACTTTACGTACAACCTGGTTTTACATTAAAAAATTCTACGTGGTGCCCACATCGAGTTTATGTGTTTTGTACGGATCTCAGAACAAACAGCGACTTTTGCCTTACAAAACATTAACCGACTGGTTTTTATAACCGAATGGGGAGTGTTTACAGCGCGGTAAGCACTGAGTCCTTATCTAAAACAGCCACTTTCGTCTTTAAAGGGATAAATGTCTTCTGTCACATCTCTAACTGAAGGCACGGTTGTCTAGTTCGCCCTGTTATCTTTTTTTCCGAAGGTATGGGCAATCCCAGTGACACTCAGTAATACAGGAGCTTATTGCGTGATGGCTTTGTTGATTCCGTCTGTTTAGCTCATTTCAGCTAAACCAAGGTGACTGACAAGGCTTGCTTCCTTTTTACTGATAACAAAAGGTTTCCTGGGACACAAGGCGTGGGATTTTCTGGAGATCACTACAAAATATAAAGGCATAAAAATCTCTTTCTTTCGTCCCCTGATATTTACCTTCCAAGTTTAGATAAACAAAAAATGAAAGTAATGGAATAACAACCCACGATTTATTTCTTTAAAGCTAAAGCCACAGTTTCAAACATTCTATTCGGACAACCCATCAAATACATCAATACCTGCAAATTTCGGAAACACAACGCTGTGTTGAAATAAATATTACATTGAGAGTTAAGTGTTGACGTAAGTTGTTAATTGTGGCACAGCACAAATATGACTTTCGTAACGTTACACGACATAACGTAAGTCAAATCCGTATTCAGTTCTTCATTGCATTGTCCCTCTTCTAGTCACCCTGTCCGTCACACGCTACATTCCATACTCAGCCCCTTAAGTCTACAATGAAGTACAGACTAATGAACCAGTTTAGCATGGACCGCAGCACACCACGCACATTAATATCTACGCTACGCAATTTCATGCCCATGACCTTCACAATATTACTAACTAACTAACTAACTAACTAACTCCAGAGAGCAGATGCCTTCTTGAGAAGCTAAAAGTTTCTCAGCAAGTCAAGAAATTCCTCGCATTTTATGGAACCCGGAGGTTCATTACCACCTTCACAAGTGCCCGCCACCTGTCCCTATACTGAGCCAGTTCAGTCCAGTCCATGTCACATCCCACTTCTTGAAAATCCATTTTAATATTACACTCGCACCTACGCCTGGGTCTCTCATGTGGTCGGCTTCCCTCAGGTCTCCCCACCACAACCCTGTATGCACCTCTCTTTTCCCCCATACGTGCTACATGCCCCGCCCATTTCATTCTTCTCGATTTGATTACCCGAATAATATTTGGTGATGAGTACAGGTCATTAAGTTCCTCGTTTCCATAATGTTACTACTAAATTAAAATAATACCCTTGTTATTCTTACAGAGGGGTACCACAAACAACTAACGTCGTGCCAACGTGCCGGCTGGTCTGGTTTACTGCCCATATGGTCACTTACCCCAGAACTACCGAGTGCCACTTCAGTCCAGTGTATTTTTATCCGAAATAGCCTACATCCCTTGCTGGTAACAAACGCCTATATTTCTGAATCTCAATTAAATGTGAGTTCTGTTGACATATTTTCGAAAAATACTCGAATAACAATTTTCATAAAAATCCGTCCAGTAGGGGCAGACTTCTTCCATGCGGGCAGGCGGGCGTGCGGCCGGACAGACGTGACGAAGATAACAGTCGGTTTCCGCAATTTTGTGAATGCGCCTAAAAAGCCTCAGTCAGAATAACCGGCCTCACACGCAGCTGCAATGGCAGTAATAAAAGTATTATTAGCTAATCGTCACAATCTGCAAACAGAACTCACAGACGGACTGTCTTAAGGCTTTTATTGACCCTGCATGTACCTGCAGTCAGTGAAACTAGCAGTAAATATTATTGGCGTGACAACAATCAGGAAACAACAGCAATATCAATAACGGGATTATGCTATTGTTTTTCAGGTAGATGAGACTGCCTTAACTGCCAACTGTTAATGCTTAATACAGTAAAAGAGATCCAATTTATGCACAGTGTTGCCGTTTATTTATCAAACTTTGTCTCGTAGTTCCCCGACATGTTTCGGCAAATAGTTATGCCATCATCAGGCGGCATAACTATTTGCCGAAACATGTTGGGGAACTAAAAGACGAAGTCTGATAAATAAACGATGACACTGTGCATAAGTTGGATATCTTTTAGTGTACTGAGCATATAGATGGAAATGAACAAAATAGAATTAAATGCTTACTTCTATACGATTCTGTATAAGATTCATTATAATTTTATAATCGACTAATATTTATACAACCAAACCCGCTGCATGTTCCTTCACAGAAAAAAATTAACAAGCTTAACCGTTAAAGAAGAACCTCGCTGTTTGAACGGAAGCCGTTGGTTTCTCTCGCACCGCAATTAATCCCTCTATCTGGGGCCTGTTCGCACCCTCACAACCCATCTCAATACTAGGCCCATATTCTGATTTAAGGTTTAGTATAAAAGGCAATCTATTTTCATTATATCTTTCAACCAAAAATTTCGTACAATAAATTTTCCGATTACCGCTTGCTGTTACAGTGCTAAGTCATCTAAAAATTACTCCATATATCGACCCGACTGTAGCTTAATGGAAAGTAAATACCATGAAATCCCTCTTTATATACTTGCACGCTTTACATTTGCCAGCTCATTCTCCCGAGATCAATTCTTCTTTCACACTGTCAGATTACGAAGTTGATTTCATGCTTTAATAACATCTAGACAACGAACATGCACATGCAGCACACACCGGAGAGGTACTTACCAGATTCTCAACTTAAGTCAACTTGTATACCTCGCACATTAATACAAATGTGCAGTTGACACAATTTCCTAAGTATTTCATATTTTTATTAATGTGTCCTCGAAATTTTTGGGACCGTCTATCGCATAACCTCAACAGTAATGTCTACAAACACACACTGCCTTAATTGAATGTACTGGTCTCTCTTCTAGCCTCACAACTAACTCTAGCGTTTCGTGTTGTGAACAATCAGAGCCTGCAGTTCGATCACGGATATAAGAATTACTCTAACGTTTCCTCAGGAAAAGTACTAAAACATAACCGAACGAGAAACATGTTATTCCTATTCAGACCTATGCATCACCAAAAGCAACAAAACGACAAACTATCGGTATCACTATCGATTAACAGTTAACTCGCTACATATTTTATCATTATTTAAATTAATATGCTGTATGACTGCCAAGTAACACTGAATGTGACAGATGCCTAAATTTTGCATTGTGAGCACGTTTTGTATCTAGTCTATTAGCCCTTACTATTTACCGGCATCTGTATACGTATTTACACGGTAACCAATCTACGAGCAGACGAACACTGTCACACATTCCTTGTATAAGCTATTACGATCGCTACACGACATGCTGTTCATCTGCACCTTACAGACAGCTGACTTGTACAACTAACAAAGAAATCGCCAGTCTACAACAGTAAACATTCGATTAACATCCACTTTTATAATTATATCGCGTATCACAACTTGATGGCGAAAAAACTCGACTAACACTTATTTACTCAAATAGCATAACACCGGCACCTACCACGTTAATCTCTTGATAAATCAGA
>BLKM01000636.1:937459-950031 GCA_013340265.1 Coptotermes formosanus
GCGGTCTCTTTTAAATGCATGCTCCATGCGCAGCATAACGTTAATTTCTTCTTTGTTCCAAGTCTTGCCAAAGCTTGCGGGAAGAGGGCGGGAGGTTCTCTGATTCGCGACCTGTTTCCGTGCGTCATTCCTGAGAGATGGGTGGACGAATCTTCCTTGTTGACATAGTCGTCTCTTGGTCTGGGATCTCTTGGTCCACATGTCACAGAGGAAGGGTTTGGAGTGAGATGCGGTTGGTCATTTGCATTTGGGCAAATGACATAGCCCCGAGTGTTTGGTTTTGTAGAGATATTGGCATGCTGATCGTCGGAAGACGATGACTGTTCCGGGGTGTCGGTCCGTGTAATGCTGGATCGCATTGTTTAGATTGATGGTGAGGAAAGTGCCCCGCTGCGTCTGGATGCAGAGTGGGCAGTCGCCAGGAGTGAACGACAGAGCTCTAACCGCTCCTCCTATCCCGCTAGCTTTTCCAATCGGTGGAGCATGTCTCTTAGTTACAGGGAATCGTAAGTGGTCTGAAGCGCTGATTACACAGGTTTTTTTTATTATTCCAATGAAAAGTTTACACTGAATCTTTCTAAATTTATTTCTTATCTCTTTTTTTTCTGTAGATGTGGAATTGAATTAATTCATCACTTTTTCGCTTGTATTATTTGTTGAACGTGTCCAACCACCAAGAAATACAAACAGCGTCTGACCACCAAGAAATACAAACAGCGTCTCCTCGGCGTCAGCAACCACCGGATGTATCCCTAGTTCAAAATTTCTCCCTCTCTCAAATTTCCTACATCTTCTAATTGGCTATCTTCCTACTTCGACTATCCCTAATAGGTCAAAAAGTTGAAAATTTAAATTCCAAATTCCCATTGGCTGACTACGGCGTGAGATCGTAACCTGCGACTCAACCCGTGTGAACTCCGTGCTCTAAGTAACGTTCAAAAGTGGGCGTATGACTTCGTTACCTCCTACCAGACGAGTTATGGTGGGCAAAAGCTGTCAACTTCCCAAATTTCTGTAGCTGCAAAAACACTTCTAAAACACATTAAACCTGACATTGACAAACTAAGTTCCTTTTGCTGCAAACTAGCCGCATATCTCTTTCCCATTCTAACTAGTGCTAACTCTGTCTACAGTCCTCGCCTGTCCCCTTCGGGCCTTCACAGTTGTGTACGCCAGATGTCCTAATTAGCTACATCCCTGCATCTAGCTAGCTTCACGATATTTCTGACTCTCACTATTGCCTTATAAATGTAAAGTTCCATAGTAATAAAACTAACTCCCTTATAAACGGTTATAATGTGTTTAGGACACCACCCTTTGTGTTTGTTGGCCTTGTGCCGCAACACGTCCTGACTGTACGCAGGTGTAACTCCGAGTGCCCCAAGCCACGCTGCATTTCCGCATCACGCGCTTAGGGTGTGGCTAGCATCATGTGATGCTCGCAAGATTGGGCAGTGTTGCAATCTTACGCAACACTAACCCTTCAAAAATGTACATTTGAAATTCAAAATAATATTAAGACAAAAGTCTGTTCTGCCGCCTTAACAGGTGCTCTGTATAAGCTTAATATGATTAATTTAGATGCTTTAGTCTAATTCAATTGCACACATTTCAAAGTCCTTTTCTTTGCAGTTATGTGAGGTATTAATTTTGCTGAAACGCAGGTTTTTGCGTACAAAAATACACACACCTCCCTTCTGTAGGTTCTGTCGGCAAAAACAAGATCCTAACACGTGACCTGGTAGCGCTAGGTGAAGCAGGTCCTGTTCATCCATGTGATGTTCACTAAAACATAGTATATGTGGACTAATTCTATCTATTTCAAAAGGTGCCAAGTAGACAAACACAAACTGATAAAACTAGGAGCCGTGGAATAAAGTAAATGAAGTCTTGATGGTGGAGGTTGTCAAAGGCCTTGGAGACGTCAAGTTGGACAGCCACAAGGCCCTTTGACTTTTTGGCCATTCGGACAATTTCGTTCAGTTAGTGAATCCTTAGGTGGCACTGAGACGGAATTCCCGATTTATCTACTACTACGAGTGGTGGCACTTAGCAGAAGTTAGTAATATTCTACTACTACCAGCGGTGGCACTTAGCCGATAATCGTGATCTGTCTACTACTACGCGCGGTGGGACAGCCGAAATTCGTCACTTGACCACTACTACGCGCGGTGGGATAGCCGAAATCTGGTACCGTGAAGAAGGTAGCCCGGACTGTAGTCGAAACAGAAGTGGGAGGCAGCGTGAAGGCGGCGAGGGCGTTAGTTGAAAGAGAGGTGAACGGGCACAATCGGTCTGTCGACGGCCGATGGCCCTACGGCCTACCGCAGCGAAGACAGTCGGCTCTGTAAGCTGTGGAGAAATTTAAAAATTTAGGTTGCCTGCGGAGGTCACGATCCACGCGTCTGTACCCACGCGACCGGCTAAGTACCATGAAAGTCACGCGGGCCACAAGGTACGAGCCTGACACCCCACTAGTCTGGTACCGTGAAGAAGGTGGCTCGGACTGTAGTCGATACAACATTGGCAGGCAGCGTACAGAAGACAGGAACAGCGCTAGTTGAAACAGTAATCGGTGGCCACATTTGGCCCTCCCGGCGCAGGGCGCCGTGGAGGGAAGTGGTTCAGGAGATGTAATGGTTGATGTCTCCCTAGTTATCTCCACCCGGTATTCGGGCTGTGTACCACAAAATGTACAAAACAATGTGAGCTGCCATCCAGTCTGGTACCGCGAAGAAGGCAGTGGTTTCGGAATTCGAAACTGCTATCCACTCGTGACGTGGGCGTTCGTCACATAGACCGGGAACCGTGAAATTAGCGAGCGGCAGGATTCGGTCATTCCGGCGTAGGGGCGGCGTGGAGGAATTTATGCTGCGGGTTCCACACGTCTTATCTAAGCGGCCGGTTATGTATCACGTATGTCACGCCTGTCACGGAGTACGGATCTCACCATAGAGGCCTGGTACCGTGATGAAAGCAGCCCGGACTGTAGTCGAAACAGTAGTGGCACGCTGCGTGAAGAAGGCAGCGGGGGCGCTAGATGAAAGAGAGGTGAACGGGCACATTTGATCTGTCGACGGTCGATGGCCCGTACGGGCCAGACAGTCGCCAGCCCTGTCCCCGGCCTCTCCAGGCCGACCCCGCTTCATCGGTTCTTTCGAATCCATCGGACGCAAAATCCCTCGGCGGGTGGAAATACGGGCCTCGGCAGCTGCCGGCCGAGTCCCCGGCCTCTCCCTATGCGCCGCGAAGCGACTCAGGCAGCTGTTCAGAGGTGTCTATATGTAGCATGAGGGGTACCCTCACACGCTGGCACTAGCACTTCGCAAACTAGCCGCGTGGCCGATACGCCTGTCAGCACTCGCTGCCGGGGCAGTTGGCTCGAGATACGCGCGTGCAAGAGTTGCACAAGTGATGCGAAGTGTTGCCTGCAAGCGTGGTACAAGTGACATCATCCCGACCGGTCTGGGGTCCGCCTGAGCCAGCGGCGCGTGCCCTGGCAAGGACAGGCGGATCGCAGGCTTGGCGGTTGGTGCCGCCCCTTGGTGCAGCCCCTCCGGGGGAGGGATACCCTTAATGCAATATAAACAGGGCGCGAAGCGCCCAGGCGCGCCGAAAAACCCAAATGTCTACTACTACGCGCGGTGGCACTTAGCCGAAATTCGTCATTTGTCTACTACTACGCGCGGTCTCACTTTTACTCACAGTGTCAGTTGTAGGCCGACTCTGCGCCGTGTTGTTTTGCAACACGACTCGCACCCCATGGGACAGAGGCAGGAAATGCGTCGCACTTACCTTCCCTTGTTCTAGGCCTGGGGGCTCGGTAGATGTTCTTTAGTGTAACATTTATTCCAAGTATTACATTGTAATTTGTGACAATATAAGTGTATACATTACATACAAGATAGATAAGCAGATAAATAAATAGGTAAATAAATAAGTGAACACAAATTAGATAAATATGTACAAAATTTGATAAGCAATATGGTGAAGAAGTAGGTACACATTGGATTAGTGCAGTGATCGGTTTTAGAGATTAGGTGTTTGGTGTCGGAATGTTTCTTCTCGGTTTGTCGTAGTCCAGGAAGCCGTGGTACAATTCAAGTGAGCTTCTGAGCGCCGTGAGGACAATGGTAATGTACGTTTGTCGGTCGTCAATTCCCAGGTCTCGGAGGGAGACGATGGTGCTTTCCGGTAATGCCCCCCTCGTTCCTACCACTAGGGGTAGTATCTTCCCTGTTCTGACGCCAGTTGTTTTAGCAAGAGGCGCTAGCAGTGGTGTGTACTTCTCTATCTTGCTTCTGTGACCCTCAGCGAGGTTACCTCCATCCTCGTGGCGGACTGTGACGTCGACCACGTGGACCCTTCCCTGGCTGAGTATTACCAGGTCCGGTTTGAGGTTGTTTCCCTCAGGCGTCTGAAGAGTCGCTTCCTCTGTGATACGTTTGTCGGTTTTTTTTTGCCAGCTTCGAGGAGACTATATCTCTAATCTCGTTGTGGCGTCTTATTCTCTGCGCCTTCGTGTGGATGCATTGCCCTAGGATATGACCTAAGGTTTCTTGGCTGGTCTTGCATTTGCGGCATTTTGTCGATGCTTGTGGTATAGCCTTGTTTAGTGTTACTCTATCTGCAATAACGCAGCCACGTAGTCGAAGGGCAGTCAGGAATCTGCTTGGTTTCAGCAGGCGTGGGTTGTAGAGCCACGCGTTGCCTAGCCTGTCGTGGGCGATGGAGTGTGCCCCCTTCCCCTTGGAGCTCAGGGATTTCCAGTTGTTAAGTTCTACCTGCTGCTTCTCATTCTTCTTATAGTTGTCTATTTGCTGGAAGGTCAGTGCAGGCCATTGTAGGCGAATGGTCTTCGCCTTTCGCTGCATTCGTCCTTCAAGCTGTGTTGCCGAGGCCAACACCTGAGTAAGCGGGTTCAGACTATTGAGAAAGAGGATTCCTTGTTTGAGTGTAATGCAGGTCGCTAGTGTTTCGAGCTTCGGGATGCCCAGGCCCCCGTCGCGTTTTCCTGTATAGAGGAGGCCATTGGGGGTACTCGCAGGAAGGTGTAGGACGTCCTTCACTATCGTTCCGATTTCGTCGTCGATTGCGCGGATGGTGGTTACGGGTGGTGCTGGTATGGAGGTCTTGTGGAGGAAATGGGGGATGATGTAGGTTGTTAGGAGGGAGAGTTTTTGGTGAGGTTTTAAGGGTGCTGCACGTAGTCTTTGGAATGTGGGGCGCATTTCTGCGACAAAGTCTTTGTAGGTGATGCCGAACCAGGGCGAGACCCAGCCTCCAAGGTATGTGATGGAGTCGTCGGCAGTGGAAGCCGGGATGGCTTCTCCACTTCTAATTGGGTCGCTAGCCTTTCCAGGAGCGGGGTGTATTTCTCCACTTTGCTCATACCCTTCCAGGTAACCTACATCCTCATGGCGGACTGTTACGTCGACCACGTGGACCCTTCCCCGGCTGACTACCACCAGGTCAGGTTTTAGGTTGCTTCCTGTCGGAGTTGGGATTGAGGCTTCCTCAATTATCTGAGCTTTCTCACTCATGTTTGCCACTTGTTTCGACACAAATTCACGTATTTCATCGTGGCGTTTGATCCGTTGTGTCTGTATAGACACACTGTCCCAGAATATGGGCCAAGGTTTCGTTGCAAACTTTGCATTTCCGGCACTTAATATTCGTCTGGGGCACCACCTTGTTCATAGTGACTTTATCACTTGTTGTGCCACTCATTCTTAGCGCTGTTAGGAATCTACTAGGTTTTAAGAGGCAAGGGTTGTATAGCCACGCATTGCCAACTCTGTCATCACTAAATGACGTGACTCCCGTGCCCTTTGACTGCCATTGCCCCCAGCTTCTTAGTTCATCCTTCTTTTGGCTCGTTTTATAGGTGTCAATGGCTCTGTAGTTTTGTATTGGCCATTGTATTCTTATCGCCTTTGCAATGCTTTGCAGTCTTTATTCCAGCTTTGTTTTATGAAGTAGCGCGTGGATTGTCGGTTCAAGTGTGTTTAGCAAGGTAATGCCCTGTTTGAGTGCCGTGGTTGAGGCTAAAACCTCTAACTTTGGTATACCCAGTCCTCCATCTCTCTTACTGCAGTAAAGTAAACCATTTGGAGTACTCATGGGGAGATGGAGGATCCCTTTTACGTGGTTACGGACTGCTTGGTCCATGGCTCGGATGTTAGTGATGGAGGGTGTTGCTAGGACTGTTTTGTGGAGGAAATGAGGGATTATATGGGAGTTGGTAAGGAATAATTTCTGGTGGGGTTTTAGGTGGGCCATCCGTCAACCTTCTAATGTAGACTTCAGCTGGTCCCCAAGGTCTTTATATTGCAGCCCGTACCAAGGTGAGATGTTGCCCCCCAGATAATTCAGTGAACTATCAACGCTCGAGGAAGGTATTTTGTCGCCAGTAGTCAGCTGCAAGTCCGGGTTGGCCGTATACCACGAGTCCTTGGTACGTTTTATTTGGAATGATGCGCATTTCTCGGCTGCTATGCGCATTCCAAGTTGGCACAGGAACGATTCCGTGTGCTGCCGTAGGGTTTGTGCATCTTCCTTTGCGGTAGCGAGTAATATTAGATCATCCGCAAAGGCTAGTGCCGAGATGTTGTGATTTTCATCAATCTCGTAACCCTTCATTCTTTCAAGTTGCTTCAGCAGCGGGTCCATTATGGCATTGAAGATGAAGGGTGAGAGTGGGTCCCCCTGCTTAATTCCACGTCTCAATGCGACCTCTGTTTGTGATCCGCTGTACTCAATAGTTGTTTTGAGGCTTTTATACGAGTTCGTGATGGTCTCCCGTACGTATTGTGGGAGACTGAGGGGGCATAAAGCTGCCTCAATGGCCTTATGAGGGACTGTGTTGAAGGCCTTTGCTGTGTCCAGCTGGACTGCGACTAAACCGTTGCGGTCCTTCGCTGCTTTGATAGTTTCGTTCAAAATGTGGACATTGTTAAAGCATCCAGTCTCGTGTACAAAGTCTTTTTGCCTAGGTGAAAAGGAGAGCACCTCTCGGAGCTTTTTGTCCACTATGCCCCAGTATGTACGGCAAATGAGCGAGCTGATCGTCTGAGGTCTGTAGTTTTGGATCCTGCTGGGATCTTTCCCCTCTTTGGGGATAAGGATCGTTCGATTGGCGTTCCAGGCTTTTGGTTGGGTCTTGCTCACCAGGATAATATTGAACAAGATTGGCATGATTTCTCTCATGTCTAGAGAGGATAGATGTTTCCTTTCAACGCCGTCCGGCCCTGGGGCAGTGCTTTTTCGCATGCGCTTTATCCTTTCAGTAATATCCTGTGCCGTGATTGTTTGGAACACCTCACATACCTCCAGGGCTTTCTGGTCAGATTCGCTGACGGCGAAAGGAATAGTTATTTCAGGTTGCGTCCCCCACAGAGAGTTATAGAAAGATTTCACTTCCTCTGTTTTGGGGGAACGAGAGTCCTGCTTATCTAGCCATGGTGTTCCTTCTCTGATGTATTTGGCAAGGAGGTTTGGATTCTTTCGGAAGAGTTCTTGCGTTCTGGCATATATGTACTTCTTCCTCTTTCTTTTGCAACCAGCTTGCGTTTTGGAGTCTCTCGTCCTCTTACGTATCTTCACCCTCGTGGACCTCTTGGGCTCAATATGTGCTATGATTTCTGCATAAATATCATCTACTCGAGTTTGCGTAATGAGGTCCTCATTCTCGCTTTTAGCTGCGAGGTGTGAGATCATCCTGGAATGGAGATCTCTGTATTTGTGGGATAGGGGAGAGGTGTCCCGAGATTCGGCGAGGGCCTGTCTGATTGTTTCAGTCCGCAATTTTTTGGTGTTGTCTTGGTTTTTCGCTTCAACACCTTCTGTTTGCGGCGCTTCATCGCCCTGTTGGCCCCGAATGCAACCTGCCATGTCCGCCCGCCCGCGAGCGCGCTCACCTGTAACCGGCGACGATCTAGCCGGCTGCAGGGGGCCTTCATCTCCGTCGGTTTGCTCTCCGACTACTGTTTCTGGGCTGTAGGTTCTTGCTATTTGTGAGGTGTCAGTCTCAGTTTCTGACCCCGAGGATATTGTGATTATGCAGTCTGTCTGGTCTGGCCTTGACCCTTTTATTGAAGTGTTCGCACTCGGTGACACAGCCCCCCCGCATCATGCAGCCAGTCCCAGGTCCGCGGCCAAGAGAGATCCCTCTCCCGGTTCGCGCCTCCGAGGCCGACCGGTGCCCGGTGCTGGCTGGGGCCCCGTGTCCGAGAGTGCGCTCCTCGGATGTCGGGGTCGGACTGCTCTGTTGCCGGGAGTTTTCCTCCCGGTCGGTGTTGTCGCCATCGTCCGTTTCAGCTATGTAGAGTCTGGCTACTTGCTGTGGGGCGTCCGACACACTTTCTGAACTAGAAGTCGCTGTGACTATTTGGTCGGAACTTTTGCCTGGTGATGCCCCACGGGACGCATTATAGGCTTCAACAAGGGATTTATAGGACGGCTCTTTCCGTTTATCCCTAATTTGTTTTGCCGTTTTTCCTGGGATGTGTGCCATCATCTGCTTTGCTATTTGAGGGTGCCCATATAGGGATCTCTCAAGGCGGATCATAGTTTCAATCTCCTCTTTCCGCCATACTTTGCCAAACCCTTTGGCCTGGACCCGTACAGGTCGTTCTGTAGCAGCGTTCTCTCTTTTATCGTTCCGCACAACTGGGTGGACAAACCGTTCATGTTGTGAGAGCCCTCTCTGGGTTTCAAACGCCTGTCTGCAAATGTTGCATATTACCCTCTTATCGTCTCTTGAGACGGGCCCTTTACATTTCGGAACATGGCATTGCGCTGCATGTTTGTTCTTATATATTTTGCCGCATGAGCTGCAAGAGAAACACACGTCCACCCCACGGTGGTGGTTTCTCGCGTGTCGAAGTGCATTGTTTAAGTTGAGGAGAATATTATCTCCTTTATTTTGCAGCTTACATATGTCGCATGATTGCATGCCAAAGGGAATTGGCAGTTGAATGTCGCTCTGAATGACTTTAGGCAAAGCATCCGGGCTGTTCCCGTTCTCATTAGCCGAGTCCTCGCTATCATCGTCATACAGGGGTCCCCCTGTTTGGCCGAGGCCTACGACGGTGGACGGGGCCATGGCCACCGAAGTCGGAGTCTTCTTTACTAGCATTGAAGGCTAAGTAACATTTCCTCCTGGGGAGGCAGCCCAGGTGGAAACCCCGCACGTAGTCTGTGGAATGTGGGGCGCATATCTGCGACGAAGTCTTTGTAGGTGATGCCGAACCAGGGAGATACCCGGCCTCCAAGGTATGTGATGGAGTAGGCAGTGCAAGCCGGGATGGCTTCTCCATTTCGTAGGCGGAGTTGGGCATTTTCTAGGTACCACGAGTCTTTCGTCGGAATGATTTGAAATGACGAGCATTTACTTGCGGAAATTTCCATTCCGAGTCTGGATAAGTAATCCTCCGTGTGGGCTAGAAGGGCGAGGGCGTCCTCTCTGTTATTAGCCAGTAGGAATAGGTCATCGGCGTACGCCATCGTGGATATCTGCGTCCTGTCGTTTACTCGAATCCCTTGTAGTTTTTCCAGTTGGTCCAGCAGCGGGTCCAGGACGACGTTGAAGATAAAGGGTGAGAGGGGGTCTCCCTGTTTCACCCCCCGCTGCAGGGAAATCTCAGTCTTCGCTCCACCATGTTCGATCGTGGTGTTAATATCTTTGTAAGAAGTGAGGATTTTATTCCTCGCCGTTTCCGGGAGACGCTTTATGTATAGGGCAGCGTCGATCGCTTGATGGGGGAGGGTGTCAAAGGCCTTAGAGATGTCAAGTTGAACGGCCACAAGGCCCTTTGACTTTTTGGCCATTCGGATAATTTAATTCAGGTAATGGATGTTATTGAAACAACCGGCTTCGTAGGTGAAACCTTTCTGTCTTGGAGAGAAATGGATGACCGACCTCAGGCTTGTCAATAATGCCCCCAGTAGATCCTTGAAATGATAGAGCTTAATGTGATCGGTCGGTAATTGCTTACTTGGCTGGGGTCTTTCCCGGGTTTCAGGATTAGTATTGTCTTGTTTCCTCGCTAGTGTGTTGGTAGTGTGGCGCTGGCGAGGAGGAGATTGAAGAGTAGTCTGACGGGCTCCTGAGCCAGTGGAGACGACAGATGCTTCTTCTCGATTCTGTATGGACCCGGTGTCATGGATAGCAGTCTATTCTTCACATCTCTCAGAGAGATGGCCTGAAATATGTCGGCCATGCTTAGCTCATGTCGTTGGGAGATGAGCTAAACCTCCCTTCTCAACCCTCGGTTGAGAAGGGAAGGTCTGCGTGGGGGCGTATGCTCCATAATTTCTTGTAGAGGGACTCTATATCTGCGCTCCGAAGTGGCGGCCCCTCCATCTCCAGCCATGGGACTCTCTCCCTTACATGTTTGGCCAGGTGGCTGGGGTTTCTTTTCAATAGGTCTTGAGTGCGCGCGTATTTATATTTCTTTCGTGCTCGTTTCCCTTGACGACCTTGTTGCTGAGCCTTTGGTTTGCGGGCTCTACGTGCACTGGAGGGTGTGATGGACTTGAGGTATGTAATCAATTTATCGTATAGTTCGTCAACCGTGGTCTGGATTTTCTCTGTTCTGCCGTCTCTTACTGCCTGTAGGGCCAAGGTTATGCTGTGGACGAGGGCTTGACCTTTCTCCGTCTCGTCCGTGTGAGCAGTTGTCGCCGCTAATGCAGTGTTGATTAAGTGTGTTCTCCAATCGGTCTCACAGGAAGGGTGTGCAGGTGGTTCCTCTGTGACTGTTCGGTCCGCAGGTGGGGATGTTGCGGTGCCTGCCTCTTCGATGTGTGGCAGAGAGTCAGGTCCGGTTCTGGGAACATGTCTAGTTTGCTGTTATTGTGATATGTAGCTGGTTCAGCGCTTCCCCGTTTGCTTGTGGGGGGTGTCACTGGGGGGGGGGGGAGCGGTTCTCTGCATTTGCATTGCTACCTACTAAGCTGCCTGGTTGTTTATCAGGCATGATGGCGGTACTGCTCGTGTGTCCCAGGAGGATCTTCTATGTGGTTTCTTTTCTTTTATCCCGTATTTGTTTGAGGGATTTAGATGGGAGGAATGCCTACATTCTCTTCGCTATTTTGCCGTCTCCTCTGAATTCGTGTTTCAAGCGCAGCATGATGTCAATTTCCTCTTTGCTCCAGATTTTGCCGAATCTTGTGGCGAGAGGGCGAGAGGTTCCCCGGGTCGCGCCCTCTTTCCGTGCGTTGTTTCTGTGGGAGGGGTGTACCAATCTTTCATGTTGGGACATTCCCTTTTGGTTTTGAAAGTTCTGGTGCACTCGTTGCAGAGGAACTTATTGGAGTCTGGTGTGGTTGGACCCTTACATTTCGGCATATGACATGACGCCGAATGTTTGGTCTTGTATAGTTTCTTACATGCTGAGCATCGGAATATGATGTTTAGTCCAGGGTGTCGTTCTCTGTAGTGCTGAATTGCGTTGTTGAGGTTGATTGTCAGAAAGGTGCCCCGCTGCGTCTGGACGCAGAGTGGTGAACGGCAGGTCTAGTATGATGTGTTTGCGCTGCACTCGCGGTGTCGTAGTTTCAAGTTGTGTAGACTCGTAGTCCGTAGATTAGCCAGTGTCGTCGAGGAGCGGCCCCCTGCTTGGCCGAAGCCTACGACGGGGGGCGGGGCCGTGTCCCCCGAAGTCCGAGTCGTCATACTTGTCGTTGAAGGCTGGATGGATCAATCCCACGGGGAGCCAGAGCATGGGAAGCCTCACTGACTGATTGCTACCGTCCGACAATAGCCGTCTCTCAGGCAGCGTAAGCCGGTACTCGTCAGTGTCCCAGGGCATCGGCGTGTCCTGAGTTGCGGGGTGAGGCCCCCGCAAGAGAGCTCGTGTTGAAGGGGATGGCCAAGGTGGAATAGGCCTTTTTTCTGAGTTTGGCAGCCGGACAGGAAGCGCGCCTAGGCGAAGCTTCCGGCCGACATTTCCAGCAGGGCCACGAGGAGGCACCCAGAAGCAGACTGGACCGGGTCCTGACAACCCCCCCCCCTTAGGTCCAGTTCTGCTGTAACTCGTCTCCCATCGCACCCAACCCCCCTACTGACAACCGGAGGAAGGGGAGACGTGCTTAACATAGTCATAGTTACTCCCGCCGTTTACCCGCGCTTGCTTGAATTTCTTTACTTTGACACTAAGAGCACTGGGCAGAAATCACATTGCGTCAGCACCCGCTAGGGCCCTCGCAATGCTTTGTTTTAATTAGACAGTCGGATTCCCCGAGTCCGTGCCAGTTCTGAGTCGACCGTTGAGCCCTCGAACAGCCACGAGAGATAACAGGGTGCAGGAATCCATTTGGCGGCAGATGAAACAGTTCTGAGCGAGTACACAGCTCACACAACATCGTGCGTTAGTCAGTAGGGGTTTAACCTATTCTCAAGGGAGTCCGAAATCGTCATCGGCGGTGTAGCAGGGAATCGAACAGCGGATGAAGCGACCCGCGGACCTATGTCTACTACTATTACGAGCGGCGACACTTAGCCGAAATTCGTGACCTGTCTACTACTACGCGCGGGGGGGGGGGGGGGCGCGCAATTAGTCACGTTG
>BLKM01000636.1:950109-968524 GCA_013340265.1 Coptotermes formosanus
CCCCCCAGCGAAATTCGTCACTTGTCTACTACTACGCGCGGTGGCACTTAGGCGAAATTCATTTTCCTACTACTATGCGCGATGGCACTTAGCCGAAATTCCTGATTTATCTACTACTACGAGTGGTGGCACTTAGCCGAAGTTAGTAATATTCTACTACCAGCGGTAGCACTTAGCCGAAATTCGTGATCTGTCTACTACTACGCGCGGTGGGACAGTCGAAATTCGTCCATTGCCTACTACTACGCGCGGTGGCACTTAGCCGAAATTCGTGATCTGTTTACTACTACGCGCGGTGGGACTTAGCCGAAATTCCTGATTTATCTACTGCTACGAGTGGTGGCACTTAACCGAAATTAGTAATATTCTACTACTACGAGCGGTGCAACACGGGCAACACTTGGAAAATATCCAGGGGCGATGGTAAGTTCGTCCTACCACGAGCGCCAATCAGTTGGAAAATATTCAGGGGTGATGGTAGGTTGATCCTCCTAGCACGAGCGGGCAACAATTCGCAAAATTCCCGAGGCACAGGTGTCTCACACCGCGAAGACACAACGCCGACAATATATCTAGGCAGAGGCCTACGTTACTGACCGATTTCAACCGCACGTGTACTGTTTGTAGCTCGTCGGCAAGGAGTGGCACTGGTGACGTTTCAGTCTCATAGTTTCTACATAAGCAGCAAAATTCAGAAGGCATATTTGATAAGGTCGGCGTGTTCTATTCCAGCAACATGTTTCAGTGCATTCACTCTTATGAGTCGTAAGCATCGCATTTCTATATACAAAACAGTATTTCAAATTCGGTGTTGCTCTCGATCCCGAAACTATAAATCATGCGGTCAATATCCGAAATACATGAATCGAGATGTATTCAAATATAACGTCACACGGGTCACAGGGTACGAATGTGACCCCGGAAATCTGGTACCGTGAAGAAGGTAGCTCGGACCGTAGTCGAAACAGAAGTGGCAGGCAGCGTGAAGAAGGCGGCGATGGCGTTAGTTGAAAGAGAGGTGAACGGGCACAATCGGTCTGTCGACGGCCGATGGCCCTACGGCCTACCGCAGCGAAGACAGTCGGCTCTGTAAGCTGTGGAAAATTTTAAAATTTTAGGTGTGCCTGCGGAGCTCGCGATCCACGCGTCTGTACCCAGGCGACCGGTTACGTACCATGAATGTCACGCGGGCCACAGGGTACGAGCCTGAGACCCCACCAGTCTTCCTCCTCTTTTGGCCACGGGACTCCATCCGTTATGTGTTTTGCCAGGAGGCTGGGGTTTCGCTTGAACAGGTCCTGTGTGCGAGCATATGTGTATTTCTTGCGTGCTCTTTTTCCCTTGCGTACTTGTTGCCGGGGCTTTGGCCTGTGAGCTTTGTGCGCTCTGGTGGTTGTGGTGGATGTGAGGTATCTGACCAGTTGATCATATAGGTCCTCGACTGTGCTGTGGGCCTTCTGTCCCCTCGTCCCTTACTGCTTGCAGGGCTGAGATGCTGTTGAGGGGGCATGGCCCTTCACACTTTCGTCTGTGTGTAGGTCTCCGCTTCTAGTGCTGTGTTGATTAGGTCCGTTGTCCAGTCATCCTCGCGGGAAGAGTCTGCGGCTGGTTCCTCTTCGATTGTCGGGTCCGCAGGTGGGGGGACCGTGGTGTCTGTCTCCTGGGCCTTTAGCGGAGAGTTCGTTAGCTCCAATTTCGGAAACATGTTTAATTGGATTTCGTCAAGTATGTATTAGATTGGGGGCTCCCCACGTCGCCTCTCGGGGAGGCCGCTAGGGGTAGCAGCTCTCCGCCTTGTCACTGCCGCCTTCGGAGTCACCGGCTTGTTCGTCGGTCGTAATGGCAGTATTGCTCATGTGTCCTAGGATGGCGTTGTAGGTTGTTTCTTTCCTTTCGTCCCGTATTTGTTGTAGGGAATTTGTTGGGAGGAATTCCTTCATCCTCTTCGCGATCCTGCGGTCTCTTTTAAATGCATGCTCCATGCGCAGCATAACGTTAATTTCTCTTTGTTCCAAGTCTTGCCAAAGCTTGCGGGAAGAGGGCGGGAGGTTCCGTGATTCGCGCCCTTTTTCCGAGCGTCATTCCTGAGAGATGGGTGGACCAATCTTCCGTGTTGAGATAGCCCTCTCTTGGTCTTGAATCTCTTGGTGCACATGTCACAGAGGAAGGTTTTGGAGTGAGATGCGGTTGGCCCTTGGCATTTGGGCAAATGACATAACACCGAGTGTTTGGTTCTGTAGAGATATTGGCATGCTGATCGTCGGAAGACGATGACTATTCCGGTGTATCGGTCCCTGTAATCCTGGATCGTACGGTATTCATTAGTCGCTGAAATGTGGCTGGTGCTGAACATAAACCCATTGGCATATTGCAATATTCAAAATGGTTTCCCAAAGCCGAAAAAGCTGTCTTTTGACGATTTTGCTCTCGTAACGGGACCTGATGGAACGGACTAGCTAAATTAACAGTAGTTTGATATCATGCTTTTCCCAGGGCACCTAAAATATCGGAAATGAGGGGAAGAGAGTAAGAGTCACCTACCGTTACGTCATCTAAAGGTCGGAAATCAACTACTAACCGCCATTTCTCTTTCTTTGATGCGTCTTGTTTCTTTTTCGCCAAAATAATGGGCGATTTCCATGGGCTGGTAGAATGCCGGATAATTTTATCACGCAACATTTGATCTGTTATTTTTTCCAGTTCATCTTTCAGAGCTTCGGGAATTTGGTAATGTCGACTTGCTAGTGCTCTACATGGATCTATCTCAGGTGTCGGTATTGCATGTTCTATGGCCGTCGCTGTGGTCAGTTTGTCGCCCGGCAATTTGAATATGTCGTTATAGTATTCACAGATATTCGTAATGGCTCTCCTTTCCTGATCGTTTAAGTGATCGTTTCGAATTCTGTTCCGCAACCTATTCCCGCGATACTGCTCCGTGTGCTATACAATTACCCACTTCTAGCGCGTTAGTTTCAATTTCGCGTTCCCCTAGGCTCACCATGGGGTCACACTGAGCTGTTCATCATTCATGTTCAGAGTGCCAGTAAGGCATCCTCCCTCTCGCACTTTAGTTAAGGTCTCGGCCATAACGACTCCTGGTGACAGCCCAGTCTTACTAATCACACCGGTTTTCAGTACCTTTGCATTTGTGGGTACTTTAAGTGCTGTTTCACGCCTAGCTTTCAACACAATATTCACTTCCCAAACTTGATCCGCTTAAAAATCATATCATCAAATGTCAACCGCACGTCACCCGTTATGATTTCTCTCTTTTCATAATCAATCCTAGTCCTCTTACTTTCAAAAAAGTCTTGGTCAATTATGCCATCATACGGAATGCGTATCCCGTCACCAACTATGTGAAAGGTGTGGGTTGTTTCATAATGCTCAGTACTCAGAACCATTTCGCTCTCACCAAGCGTGTTCTCTGTTCAGCTTGATATACCTCTTACACTTACTACTCTGCTAGGATCGTACACAGGCCCCTCTTTAATGCTAGCATACTTACATAAACTTAATTTGGCTGCCGTATCAATCAAATATCTTTATTTCTCTTTCACTCCCTTATCTGCTTGTAACGTGACCGTATTCAATGCTGCGGTTGCTAACTCTGTACAGCCTACCATCACTGCCGGCGCCCAGCGGGGGCTGCTTCCGTGAAGCCTCGGTCCATTTCCCAAACTAATTCTGCTCCATCCAGAACCATCTGACATTGTGCATGCCTTAGCCACATGGCCGAAATTTCCGCATGCGTAACATCTGATTCTCTTACCTGAGTCTCTAGTAGCTGTACTCATACACTCGCGTCTAATCGCGCCTCTGTTTTCACTTGCAGTATTCTTCGTACCTACCCCGCGTCCAGAGTGCATAAGGCCTTCTGATTCTACTTGGGCTATGAACCCACGTGCTGTACCGGACCCTCGTAACACATGTCCCCTAATGCTAGCTCCAGTGCTTGGCTGCACCGATACCCGGGCTGACCCTTGACACATACTTCCTTCACCTTCGCTTCCATAACCTCTGTGTACTGAGAACCCTCTCTCTCTCGCAGATAAAATCGCGGATTCTTCTTCTAGGGCGGCGTCTATGCAGGTTTACAACAAAGCAGTTGTCCCCTTGACCGCACTGTGGTTTGAATTGTTTCATTACTTAACGCTTGCACAAAACATACCTTCGCGAGATGATTAATGAGCCCCATAGCACCAATTACTTCATCTTCGCATATCCTATAGGCTGCTTCTCTCAGTTCTGACTGCAGGTGTCGATCCTGCTACTCCATGATGCGATGCTGTCGTTCGCACCTTTAAACATTCGACACGCGTGATAATCCAAAGTTCTTCTAACCCCGTAGTTCTCCAAAGTTTGTTTCACATCGCGCCACGTCGATGTAAGGTCCCAAACTAACAGTTTGCTTGTTGCCTCTCCAGTAATTTTTGTTTTAACAGATTTGAGCAACAAGTCATGTTGGTTAGGATTCACAAGGTCAAAACCTGTGGTGACATTGTCAACAAAATCTTTCAATTTTCGCTTATCCCCATCAGTGGTTGGCTAATGAGCTTCATAGCATCCGATATGCTGCAATATCGTTCTCCCAACACCTCCATTGCATTTCCCGTATCCGGTTGACTCATGCTATCACGATTGGGTCGACTTTACAGATACACACACTTATATTTCCTTACAATAAAAGGAACAGTAACATACAGCCCCTATGCAGTCTAACCAGTCCACGTGTAGAATGAGATTGTGCCCAATAAACGCGTTTCCTAAGTGCGAAAATTTCAAAAGCACCTGAGCTTGGCGTACCTTACAAGTACGACGATTAGCGAAGGCTGCCGTCGGCAGGGGGAGTGTCATTCGCAATCGGCAGCGAGGACTAACTCAGGAGTTGAACCACTCTTCACTGGTAACGGTGACGGGGGCTCCAGTCCTGTGCTTGTGCAGTTGTAGAGGTCCGGCTCAGCTTCTTTGGCGGCACGGTCGGTAACGGCACCAACTGGCGAAGTACCTTCAACCGGCAGCCCTTGAGGTAGCGACGCGTGCCATGCCCCGAAGGTCGCGTATACCTCAAGCGATTTGCGGTAGACCCCAGTGGCAGATAGGTTATCTCGTAGATCGGACAGAGGAGGACGGTGACCGGGGCTCAACTAACCCAGCTGGCGGGGCGTCGGGGGCTGTGCACTGCTCTTCCTAACGCAGCCAGCGCTATACAGCCTCCGTCTGCTGCGGACAGAATCCGCTCCTCGGTCCTTCGTGATCTAACGGGCTCCAGATAAGCCCGGGAGAAGTTTCTATGCGGTGTCGCTCGGGTGGCCAGCTAGGACGAACTCGCGAGGCGATGGTGATGAATCTGTTGCTGGAGACGGTTGACGACAATACCCCCCCCCCGCTCCACACACAGGCACTAGATGTTATGTAGTGACCCGGACCCGGGGAGCCCGGGTTCTGTCCCCGAGTTCGGTAACTACGTAGGACAGCGGGCTTGTCGAATGAAAACTCACAATAGTCTCCTTGTTAAGTGTAAGGAATACTTTACTATTCTAAATAACTACACGCGGAAATAATGGAGTGAGCCGAAGGCGAGCGCAGGAACTGTGTAATTTGTAGCGAGTGTTGTGGTCTGACTCGCGGGTGCCAAACAAATCCCCTCGGTTAGCAGACAGCAAGTCCATATATGGACTCCTGCTACATACCTTTCACCCCTCTCCTGACTCGCCCTTGGTTACAAAAAAGCAAACAGGGGTACAGAAGTGTTTCCCCTTTTTAGACTAAACAGACGTGCTGGAATGCAACGCAATTCTGCAGTCTGGGGAGTGCAGTCCGTGGTCAGTGGACAACCACGGGACATTGCATGCTACAGTATCGTATGGAAGCTTGAGTTTTTCTGGCTTAGCACGGACATTTAAATTGCTACCAAGTAAACACACAGAAACCAGTATATGGCATGCTGGGCCATTTACCAGTAAATTTTAGAAGCCAGCATATGTTATCCTAGGACAATCAAGGTTAATGGAATGCCAAGCAGACATTTTGGTAGTACTCGTGCCATTTCTGACCCACCACGTATTCAAATGAAAATAAGAGACAAAGTAATAAACCATATTTAAATATCAGTGTTAAAGAGCTCTAGATGGATATGTAAAGTGACCAGATTTTTAATGACCAGTGCTGGCCAAGATAGTAACACAGTTGTCATTTGGTTAAAATCCTTTACAAATCCTTATACTAAGACCATAAGAAATGAATGAAGTTTAGTTTCATTTTTGTAGCTTTGTGTATTGTTTAATTTAATAAATGGCTAGATGTGAAAATCACAAAGTGGTGCAAGTACATCACACTGCAGCTCACTGCCTGCACCCCGGTCCATATTACTTGTACTAAACAATGCATGTGTTGTAACTTACCACAAACACGAGGCCAAAGAAGAACATCGTCCACCTAGAAAACGTCGTTCCACCAGCTTCTAGGTCCTACCTGTGGCTGTCTTTTTCTTGAAGTCTCGTCTCCAGATCCTCAATTTCATCCCGGAAGGCAGTTTCTGATCCTCGTCTTCCGTCTTTTTCTTGAAGTCTCTGCTTCATATCCTCAATTTCATCCCGGAGGTCAGTTTCTGATTGTCCCCTTTCCCTGTCTTTTTCTTGACGTCTCTTCTTCATATCCTCAATTTCATCCCGGAGGGCAGTTTCTGATTCTCCCCTTTCCCTGTCTTTTTCTTGAAGTCTCTTCTTCATATCCTCAATTTCATCCCGGAGGGCAGTTTCTGATTCTCCCCTTTGCCCATCTTTTTCTTGAAGTCTCGTCTTCAGATCCTCAACTTCATTCCGGAGGGCAGCTTCAGCTCTTTGCTTGTTGCTGTCTCTTTCTTCCAGCTGGTTCTGTAGTTGCATAATTTGGGCCTCGAGGGCAGCTACTGTATCTTCCTTTCCGTTCTTTTGGTTTTTACCACGTTGCTGAAAGACATTACAATGAATGAGAAAAAATTGAAATTTAATGGTAAAGGCATTGAAGAGAGAGCATTTGCTTCTTTTAAAAGAGAAACTAAAAAAAGTAAACAGAAAATAATGCAAGAATCATGTGCCTACAAAAAGAAACAAAATATTAAACGTACGTGAGACATATTTTCTGTTGATTATATAACTGATCTTACAAGACAACCAGCATAGTATGAAGAATGTATTTGGTGCAGGCCAGTACAGTGCTCTTCATATAAATGTGAATATTTGAGCATAAATTTCTCATGTTTGTAAGATTGACATAGGTCAACTGCTGAAGCAATAAGAATCGGCGTCTTAAACTGTTCATAGCTTTACACGGTACCTTTCTTTTTAGCAAGAAAGTTCAACACAGCTGTGTTGATATGTAATTTATCATGCAGTCTGTAACGAATACCGATTTTGTAGTTACTATTTCTGTGTTTGCTACTTACCACTCTCCTCTTCCAAAGGTTCAATTTCTTGAAAAGTCCCATGTGTTCTTTTCTTTACTGTCCAGAAACTTTGCAAAGCAAGAAAACACCTCCTCTGAGATGGCAACTTTTTCAACGCAAGAGAACTCTTCTGCACAGCTTGTTTTTCGTAACCATAGTGACAGCTGTAAACAAGCTTCGCACCTTATAGCAGTCTTATTCGTAGCGCTTACTGGTGGAAAACACGTGAACTAAAGATTTCCTGTGTTGCGTCGCACTTATTCCAGCCCCCACCCTGTCTCACAGAGACTACAGTGTGCTTCAATTAGAAATATGAATCAGTGGGCATTTTAAGACTCGTATAGTTCACATAAATAACTTGTAGCAAAAATGCAGACTTTTCTCTCTTAAATCTGGTGGTAGCGTGTAGTTAAGTTTAGGTGGCGCACGCGCAGAAAGCAGATTTCGTCCTTCGGCGAAACGGACGAGTCCATGCGACTCGGCGGGGGTGACATTTCAGTCGACGAATTTTTGGGCGTTTGAATAATTTTCGACATGAATCTCTGTTCCTTGTACTTGGTATTATTCTTATTACCCTCTTTTTGTAATGTAAAGATGTTATTCGCATTAGTGAAACATAACAGTTAAGCATAATTAGCATAATTTACCAACAAGTGGTGAATCAAAAAAAGGACATACACAAGTCAAATAAAAACAGAAAGGGTGACAGTTAAAACAGCCGAAATGACTAGAAAATATGGGAGTCAGGTGCCAAGGAGACAAAAACAAGGAAACTGATAAAACTAGGAGCCGTGGAATAAAGTAAATGAAGTCTTGGGTAATATGGTGGCTGCATTTGTACGTAGTTGGCTTGTGTCACCTTATAAATCACTGTGGGGTTATGGTGTATGTACTGAAATGTAAATGAAGAAATCCTTTTCAGTTCATCAGCCAGTAAGTAGAGGTGTCACCTTATATCACTCAAGGAGATAAACGCATTGTTTGCAGGCATTTTCCTGAAAATAGGCATTATGAAGTGATGTGTTCAATTTTGGTAAATATGGGACATGCCGGCTGTATGGTGTGCTGTAAGTGGGAGCGCAGACAGCTGCTGGGATGCCCCAGATAATTTGGAAGTAATCAGCTTTGTTTTTATCCAAGCATAAAATTTTTGGATGGTCGCATTTACAGTAAATGTGGCATATTCTGGATATTGTCGAGTGCGTATGGTATAACTTACCACAAACAAGAGGCCAAAGAAGAACATCTTCCACCTAAAAAATGTCGTTCCATCAGCTTCTAGGTTCTCCCCTGAGAGGTGGTCTCCCTGTTTCACCCCCCGACGCAGGGAAATCTGGATCTTGGCTCCCCCATGTTCTATTGTGGTGTTTATTTCTTTGTATGAGTTGAGGATTATGTTCCTCGCCGTCTGAGGGAGGCGCTTCATTTGAGGGTGGTCGTCAATCGCTTGGTGGGGGAGGGTGTCGAATGCCTTGGATATGTCGAGTTGGATGGCCACCAGGCCCTTTGGGTTCTTGGCTATGGTGAGAATTTCGCTCAAGCAGTGAACGTTGTTGAAGCATCCTGCTTCATAGACATACCTTTTGTCTCGGCGAGAACTGTATGACCGACCGCAGTTTGATGTCTATTATCCCCTAGTAGAGTCTGCTGATGATAGAATGCAGCGTGAGCGGTCGGTAGTTGCTCGCGTGGCTGGGGTCCTTCCTGCGTTTCGGGAAAAGTATTGTTTTATTTCCCCGCCATTGTGTAGGTAGGGTCGCGCTGGCGAGGAAGAGGTTGAAGATTAATCTTAAGAGTTCCTGAGACAGTGGGTAAGACAGATGTTTCTTTTCAATCTTGTTGGGACGAGGGGCTGTGTTATTCCTCATGGATCTCCGTCTGTTTTTCACAACTCTCCGAGAGATGGCCTGAAAAATGTTGGCCATGCTTAGCTCGTCATGCTTAGCCATGCATTAGTAGAACCTACTAATGATGGAGCTCATTGTGATCGGTCGGTAATTGCTCACTTGGCTGGGGTCCTTCCCGGGTTTCGGGATTAGTATTTTCTTCTTTCCTCGCCATTGCGTGCGTAGGGTAGCACTGGCGCGAAGAGGTTGGAGATTAGACTGAAGAGGTCCTGAGCAGTGCGGAAGACAGGTGTTTCTTTTCGATGTTCTCTGGACCCGGTGCTGTGTTGTTCTTCGCAGATCTCAGTGTTTTTCACAACTCTCCAAGAGATGGCCTGAAAAATGTTGGCCATGCTTAGCTCGTCTTGTGGGCAGATATCCTCGGTTGAGAAAGGTAGGTCTACGTGGGGACGTATGCCCCATAATTTCTTATAGAGGGATTCTGTATCCGCACTATGTAGCGGTGTCCCCTCCGTCTCCAGCCATGCGACTCCCTCCCTTATGTGTTTTGCCAGGAGGCTGGGGTTTCGCTTGAACAGGTCCTGTGTGCGAGCATATGTGTATTTCTTGCGTGCTCTTTTTCCCTTGCGTACTTGTTGCCGGGGCTTTGGCCTGTGAGCTTTGTGCGCTCTGGTGGTTGTGGTGGATGTGAGGTATCTGACCAGTTGATCATATAGGTCCTCGACTGTGCTGTGGGCCTTCTGTCCCCTCGTCCCTTACTGCTTGCAGGGCTGAGATGCTGTTGAGGGGGCATGGCCCTTCACACTTTCGTCTGTGTGTAGGTCTCCGCTTCTAGTGCTGTGTTGATTAGGTCCGTTGTCCAGTCATCCTCGCGGGAAGAGTCTGCGGCTGGTTCCTCTTCGATTGTCGGGTCCGCAGGTGGGGGGACCGTGGTGTCTGTCTCCTGGGCCTTTAGCGGAGAGTTCGTTAGCTCCAATTTCGGAAACATGTTTAATTGGATTTCGTCAAGTATGTATTAGATTGGGGGCTCCCCACGTCGCCTCTCGGGGAGGCCGCTAGGGGTAGCAGCTCTCCGCCTTGTCACTGCCGCCTTCGGAGTCACCGGCTTGTTCGTCGGTCGTAATGGCAGTATTGCTCATGTGTCCTAGGATGGCGTTGTAGGTTGTTTCTTTCCTTTCGTCCCGTATTTGTTGTAGGGAATTTGTTGGGAGGAATTCCTTCATCCTCTTCGCGATCCTGCGGTCTCTTTTAAATGCATGCTCCATGCGCAGCATAACGTTAATTTCTCTTTGTTCCAAGTCTTGCCAAAGCTTGCGGGAAGAGGGCGGGAGGTTCCGTGATTCGCGCCCTGTTTCCGAGCGTCATTCCTGAGAGATGGGTGGACCAATCTTCCGTGTTGAGATAGCCCTCTCTTGGTCTTGAATCTCTTGGTGCACATGTCACAGAGGAAGGTTTTGGAGTGAGATGCGGTTGGCCCTTGGCATTTGGGCAAATGACATAACACCGAGTGTTTGGTTCTGTAGAGATATTGGCATGCTGATCGTCGGAAGACGATGACTATTCCGGTGTATCGGTCCCTGTAATCCTGGATCGTACGGTATTCATTAGTCGCTGAAATGTGGCTGGTGCTGAACATAAACCCATTGGCATATTGCAATATTCAAAATGGTTTCCCAAAGCCGAAAAAGCTGTCTTTTGACGATTTTGCTCTCGTAACGGGACCTGATGGAACGGACTAGCTAAATTAACAGTAGTTTGATATCATGCTTTTCCCAGGGCACCTAAAATATCGGAAATGAGGGGAAGAGAGTAAGAGTCACCTACCGTTACGTCATCTAAAGGTCGGAAATCAACTACTAACCGCCATTTCTCTTTCTTTGATGCGTCTTGTTTCTTTTTCGCCAAAATAATGGGCGATTTCCATGGGCTGGTAGAATGCCGGATAATTTTATCACGCAACATTTGATCTGTTATTTTTTCCAGTTCATCTTTCAGAGCTTCGGGAATTTGGTAATGTCGACTTGCTAGTGCTCTACATGGATCTATCTCAGGTGTCGGTATTGCATGTTCTATGGCCGTCGCTGTGGTCAGTTTGTCGCCCGGCAATTTGAATATGTCGTTATAGTATTCACAGATATTCGTAATGGCTCTCCTTTCCTGATCGTTTAAGTGATCGTTTCGAATTCTGTTCCGCAACCTATTCCCGCGATACTGCTCCGTGTGCTATACAATTACCCACTTCTAGCGCGTTAGTTTCAATTTCGCGTTCCCCTAGGCTCACCATGGGGTCACACTGAGCTGTTCATCATTCATGTTCAGAGTGCCAGTAAGGCATCCTCCCTCTCGCACTTTAGTTAAGGTCTCGGCCATAACGACTCCTGGTGACAGCCCAGTCTTACTAATCACACCGGTTTTCAGTACCTTTGCATTTGTGGGTACTTTAAGTGCTGTTTCACGCCTAGCTTTCAACACAATATTCACTTCCCAAACTTGATCCGCTTAAAAATCATATCATCAAATGTCAACCGCACGTCACCCGTTATGATTTCTCTCTTTTCATAATCAATCCTAGTCCTCTTACTTTCAAAAAAGTCTTGGTCAATTATGCCATCATACGGAATGCGTATCCCGTCACCAACTATGTGAAAGGTGTGGGTTGTTTCATAATGCTCAGTACTCAGAACCATTTCGCTCTCACCAAGCGTGTTCTCTGTTCAGCTTGATATACCTCTTACACTTACTACTCTGCTAGGATCGTACACAGGCCCCTCTTTAATGCTAGCATACTTACATAAACTTAATTTGGCTGCCGTATCAATCAAATATCTTTATTTCTCTTTCACTCCCTTATCTGCTTGTAACGTGACCGTATTCAATGCTGCGGTTGCTAACTCTGTACAGCCTACCATCACTGCCGGCGCCCAGCGGGGGCTGCTTCCGTGAAGCCTCGGTCCATTTCCCAAACTAATTCTGCTCCATCCAGAACCATCTGACATTGTGCATGCCTTAGCCACATGGCCGAAATTTCCGCATGCGTAACATCTGATTCTCTTACCTGAGTCTCTAGTAGCTGTACTCATACACTCGCGTCTAATCGCGCCTCTGTTTTCACTTGCAGTATTCTTCGTACCTACCCCGCGTCCAGAGTGCATAAGGCCTTCTGATTCTACTTGGGCTATGAACCCACGTGCTGTACCGGACCCTCGTAACACATGTCCCCTAATGCTAGCTCCAGTGCTTGGCTGCACCGATACCCGGGCTGACCCTTGACACATACTTCCTTCACCTTCGCTTCCATAACCTCTGTGTACTGAGAACCCTCTCTCTCTCGCAGATAAAATCGCGGATTCTTCTTCTAGGGCGGCGTCTATGCAGGTTTACAACAAAGCAGTTGTCCCCTTGACCGCACTGTGGTTTGAATTGTTTCATTACTTAACGCTTGCACAAAACATACCTTCGCGAGATGATTAATGAGCCCCATAGCACCAATTACTTCATCTTCGCATATCCTATAGGCTGCTTCTCTCAGTTCTGACTGCAGGTGTCGATCCTGCTACTCCATGATGCGATGCTGTCGTTCGCACCTTTAAACATTCGACACGCGTGATAATCCAAAGTTCTTCTAACCCCGTAGTTCTCCAAAGTTTGTTTCACATCGCGCCACGTCGATGTAAGGTCCCAAACTAACAGTTTGCTTGTTGCCTCTCCAGTAATTTTTGTTTTAACAGATTTGAGCAACAAGTCATGTTGGTTAGGATTCACAAGGTCAAAACCTGTGGTGACATTGTCAACAAAATCTTTCAATTTTCGCTTATCCCCATCAGTGGTTGGCTAATGAGCTTCATAGCATCCGATATGCTGCAATATCGTTCTCCCAACACCTCCATTGCATTTCCCGTATCCGGTTGACTCATGCTATCACGATTGGGTCGACTTTACAGATACACACACTTATATTTCCTTACAATAAAAGGAACAGTAACATACAGCCCCTATGCAGTCTAACCAGTCCACGTGTAGAATGAGATTGTGCCCAATAAACGCGTTTCCTAAGTGCGAAAATTTCAAAAGCACCTGAGCTTGGCGTACCTTACAAGTACGACGATTAGCGAAGGCTGCCGTCGGCAGGGGGAGTGTCATTCGCAATCGGCAGCGAGGACTAACTCAGGAGTTGAACCACTCTTCACTGGTAACGGTGACGGGGGCTCCAGTCCTGTGCTTGTGCAGTTGTAGAGGTCCGGCTCAGCTTCTTTGGCGGCACGGTCGGTAACGGCACCAACTGGCGAAGTACCTTCAACCGGCAGCCCTTGAGGTAGCGACGCGTGCCATGCCCCGAAGGTCGCGTATACCTCAAGCGATTTGCGGTAGACCCCAGTGGCAGATAGGTTATCTCGTAGATCGGACAGAGGAGGACGGTGACCGGGGCTCAACTAACCCAGCTGGCGGGGCGTCGGGGGCTGTGCACTGCTCTTCCTAACGCAGCCAGCGCTATACAGCCTCCGTCTGCTGCGGACAGAATCCGCTCCTCGGTCCTTCGTGATCTAACGGGCTCCAGATAAGCCCGGGAGAAGTTTCTATGCGGTGTCGCTCGGGTGGCCAGCTAGGACGAACTCGCGAGGCGATGGTGATGAATCTGTTGCTGGAGACGGTTGACGACAATACCCCCCCCCCCCCTCCACACACAGGCACTAGATGTTATGTAGTGACCCGGACCCGGGGAGCCCGGGTTCTGTCCCCGAGTTCGGTAACTACGTAGGACAGCGGGCTTGTCGAATGAAAACTCACAATAGTCTCCTTGTTAAGTGTAAGGAATACTTTACTATTCTAAATAACTACACGCGGAAATAATGGAGTGAGCCGAAGGCGAGCGCAGGAACTGTGTAATTTGTAGCGAGTGTTGTGGTCTGACTCGCGGGTGCCAAACAAATCCCCTCGGTTAGCAGACAGCAAGTCCATATATGGACTCCTGCTACATACCTTTCACCCCTCTCCTGACTCGCCCTTGGTTACAAAAAAGCAAACAGGGGTACAGAAGTGTTTCCCCTTTTTAGACTAAACAGACGTGCTGGAATGCAACGCAATTCTGCAGTCTGGGGAGTGCAGTCCGTGGTCAGTGGACAACCACGGGACATTGCATGCTACAGTATCGTATGGAAGCTTGAGTTTTTCTGGCTTAGCACGGACATTTAAATTGCTACCAAGTAAACACACAGAAACCAGTATATGGCATGCTGGGCCATTTACCAGTAAATTTTAGAAGCCAGCATATGTTATCCTAGGACAATCAAGGTTAATGGAATGCCAAGCAGACATTTTGGTAGTACTCGTGCCATTTCTGACCCACCACGTATTCAAATGAAAATAAGAGACAAAGTAATAAACCATATTTAAATATCAGTGTTAAAGAGCTCTAGATGGATATGTAAAGTGACCAGATTTTTAATGACCAGTGCTGGCCAAGATAGTAACACAGTTGTCATTTGGTTAAAATCCTTTACAAATCCTTATACTAAGACCATAAGAAATGAATGAAGTTTAGTTTCATTTTTGTAGCTTTGTGTATTGTTTAATTTAATAAATGGCTAGATGTGAAAATCACAAAGTGGTGCAAGTACATCACACTGCAGCTCACTGCCTGCACCCCGGTCCATATTACTTGTACTAAACAATGCATGTGTTGTAACTTACCACAAACACGAGGCCAAAGAAGAACATCGTCCACCTAGAAAACGTCGTTCCACCAGCTTCTAGGTCCTACCTGTGGCTGTCTTTTTCTTGAAGTCTCGTCTCCAGATCCTCAATTTCATCCCGGAAGGCAGTTTCTGATCCTCGTCTTCCGTCTTTTTCTTGAAGTCTCTGCTTCATATCCTCAATTTCATCCCGGAGGTCAGTTTCTGATTGTCCCCTTTCCCTGTCTTTTTCTTGACGTCTCTTCTTCATATCCTCAATTTCATCCCGGAGGGCAGTTTCTGATTCTCCCCTTTCCCTGTCTTTTTCTTGAAGTCTCTTCTTCATATCCTCAATTTCATCCCGGAGGGCAGTTTCTGATTCTCCCCTTTGCCCATCTTTTTCTTGAAGTCTCGTCTTCAGATCCTCAACTTCATTCCGGAGGGCAGCTTCAGCTCTTTGCTTGTTGCTGTCTCTTTCTTCCAGCTGGTTCTGTAGTTGCATAATTTGGGCCTCGAGGGCAGCTACTGTATCTTCCTTTCCGTTCTTTTGGTTTTTACCACGTTGCTGAAAGACATTACAATGAATGAGAAAAAATTGAAATTTAATGGTAAAGGCATTGAAGAGAGAGCATTTGCTTCTTTTAAAAGAGAAACTAAAAAAAGTAAACAGAAAATAATGCAAGAATCATGTGCCTACAAAAAGAAACAAAATATTAAACGTACGTGAGACATATTTTCTGTTGATTATATAACTGATCTTACAAGACAACCAGCATAGTATGAAGAATGTATTTGGTGCAGGCCAGTACAGTGCTCTTCATATAAATGTGAATATTTGAGCATAAATTTCTCATGTTTGTAAGATTGACATAGGTCAACTGCTGAAGCAATAAGAATCGGCGTCTTAAACTGTTCATAGCTTTACACGGTACCTTTCTTTTTAGCAAGAAAGTTCAACACAGCTGTGTTGATATGTAATTTATCATGCAGTCTGTAACGAATACCGATTTTGTAGTTACTATTTCTGTGTTTGCTACTTACCACTCTCCTCTTCCAAAGGTTCAATTTCTTGAAAAGTCCCATGTGTTCTTTTCTTTACTGTCCAGAAACTTTGCAAAGCAAGAAAACACCTCCTCTGAGATGGCAACTTTTTCAACGCAAGAGAACTCTTCTGCACAGCTTGTTTTTCGTAACCATAGTGACAGCTGTAAACAAGCTTCGCACCTTATAGCAGTCTTATTCGTAGCGCTTACTGGTGGAAAACACGTGAACTAAAGATTTCCTGTGTTGCGTCGCACTTATTCCAGCCCCCACCCTGTCTCACAGAGACTACAGTGTGCTTCAATTAGAAATATGAATCAGTGGGCATTTTAAGACTCGTATAGTTCACATAAATAACTTGTAGCAAAAATGCAGACTTTTCTCTCTTAAATCTGGTGGTAGCGTGTAGTTAAGTTTAGGTGGCGCACGCGCAGAAAGCAGATTTCGTCCTTCGGCGAAACGGACGAGTCCATGCGACTCGGCGGGGGTGACATTTCAGTCGACGAATTTTTGGGCGTTTGAATAATTTTCGACATGAATCTCTGTTCCTTGTACTTGGTATTATTCTTATTACCCTCTTTTTGTAATGTAAAGATGTTATTCGCATTAGTGAAACATAACAGTTAAGCATAATTAGCATAATTTACCAACAAGTGGTGAATCAAAAAAAGGACATACACAAGTCAAATAAAAACAGAAAGGGTGACAGTTAAAACAGCCGAAATGACTAGAAAATATGGGAGTCAGGTGCCAAGGAGACAAAAACAAGGAAACTGATAAAACTAGGAGCCGTGGAATAAAGTAAATGAAGTCTTGGGTAATATGGTGGCTGCATTTGTACGTAGTTGGCTTGTGTCACCTTATAAATCACTGTGGGGTTATGGTGTATGTACTGAAATGTAAATGAAGAAATCCTTTTCAGTTCATCAGCCAGTAAGTAGAGGTGTCACCTTATATCACTCAAGGAGATAAACGCATTGTTTGCAGGCATTTTCCTGAAAATAGGCATTATGAAGTGATGTGTTCAATTTTGGTAAATATGGGACATGCCGGCTGTATGGTGTGCTGTAAGTGGGAGCGCAGACAGCTGCTGGGATGCCCCAGATAATTTGGAAGTAATCAGCTTTGTTTTTATCCAAGCATAAAATTTTTGGATGGTCGCATTTACAGTAAATGTGGCATATTCTGGATATTGTCGAGTGCGTATGGTATAACTTACCACAAACAAGAGGCCAAAGAAGAACATCTTCCACCTAAAAAATGTCGTTCCATCAGCTTCTAGGTTCTCCCCTGAGAGGTGGTCTCCCTGTTTCACCCCCCGACGCAGGGAAATCTGGATCTTGGCTCCCCCATGTTCTATTGTGGTGTTTATTTCTTTGTATGAGTTGAGGATTATGTTCCTCGCCGTCTGAGGGAGGCGCTTCATTTGAGGGTGGTCGTCAATCGCTTGGTGGGGGAGGGTGTCGAATGCCTTGGATATGTCGAGTTGGATGGCCACCAGGCCCTTTGGGTTCTTGGCTATGGTGAGAATTTCGCTCAAGCAGTGAACGTTGTTGAAGCATCCTGCTTCATAGACATACCTTTTGTCTCGGCGAGAACTGTATGACCGACCGCAGTTTGATGTCTATTATCCCCTAGTAGAGTCTGCTGATGATAGAATGCAGCGTGAGCGGTCGGTAGTTGCTCGCGTGGCTGGGGTCCTTCCTGCGTTTCGGGAAAAGTATTGTTTTATTTCCCCGCCATTGTGTAGGTAGGGTCGCGCTGGCGAGGAAGAGGTTGAAGATTAATCTTAAGAGTTCCTGAGACAGTGGGTAAGACAGATGTTTCTTTTCAATCTTGTTGGGACGAGGGGCTGTGTTATTCCTCATGGATCTCCGTCTGTTTTTCACAACTCTCCGAGAGATGGCCTGAAAAATGTTGGCCATGCTTAGCTCGTCATGCTTAGCCATGCATTAGTAGAACCTACTAATGATGGAGCTCATTGTGATCGGTCGGTAATTGCTCACTTGGCTGGGGTCCTTCCCGGGTTTCGGGATTAGTATTTTCTTCTTTCCTCGCCATTGCGTGCGTAGGGTAGCACTGGCGCGAAGAGGTTGGAGATTAGACTGAAGAGGTCCTGAGCAGTGCGGAAGACAGGTGTTTCTTTTCGATGTTCTCTGGACCCGGTGCTGTGTTGTTCTTCGCAGATCTCAGTGTTTTTCACAACTCTCCAAGAGATGGCCTGAAAAATGTTGGCCATGCTTAGCTCGTCTTGTGGGCAGATATCCTCGGTTGAGAAAGGTAGGTCTACGTGGGGACGTATGCCCCATAATTTCTTATAGAGGGATTCTGTATCCGCACTACGTAGCGGTGTCCCCTCCGTCTCCAGCCATGCGACTCCCTCCCTTATGTGTTTTGCCAGGAGGCTGGGGTTTCGCTTGAACAGGTCCTGT
>BLKM01000637.1:0-11060 GCA_013340265.1 Coptotermes formosanus
AAACATATGACTTTAATCTTAGAGGACAAAAATGAAGAAAATAATACCAAGAAAAGTAAGGTAAGTATATTAGCCATTCAACATTTTCTTTAAAATTTGTTAATCTCTCTATTCTCAAAGGTGAAATTTTTTGGTGTGGTATACGGGACTCCTTTTATATGAATAGGAAGAAAGTGTGCAAAAACAAATTGTTTGTTTGTGACATCAACTGCACATAAGCAGCTGGAGGGTGTGTATTTTAGTCTAAATGGTGATATTTGTACATGTAAATTTCTAATTTTTTCCTGTAAAAATATTCATTCTCAGTCGCTGGAAAGCAATTATTTCTAAGTAACCGATGAAGATGATTCGTATTTATGTCTATGTTAGGTAACGTTTACTTTTGATACCTACCAATGCTGTAATCAATGTAAGGCAATGAATTTGATTTATTTTGTAATAAATTAATACCTTTTTTCATCTTAATCATTAGAAAAATTAAAAACGCCTACTATTCTGTCGAAAACTTAACTATATGTACCAAAACTTCTTCCCTATAATGATGTACACGAAATACAGTATCAACATATTCTTTAATGTCTGGGAAGCTGAAAAGAAAGAAATTAATGAATTGAAGTGAATGGTGAGTATAGTTACAACTCAATGCACTCTTCAAATTACATTAAGTTTTCAATCCTCAAGCTAAAATTGGCTTGAAGAAAGAATTTTGGATTTGGTAATTGTACTTACCAATGTGGATGGTGTCTCCTTTTAATAAAAGAGTGCGTAAGAAGGGTAGAACTGACCAAACTATGCTTGAAGGAAGATTCTTATTCATTATAAACCTACATGAAACTCTATGTTACATCACTTTTCGTCAAAAAACTCTTCCAAGTACGTAGAGTGAGTGACTGCTTTTTCAATCAAATGCGTTGGCGAAACTGAAGCTCATATCTTCGTAAAACTGTAACCTTCATTTAAAATACAGTGTCAATATATTTTGGGAGGTCTAAGAACATTGAACACATGAAATTATTACATTGAAATAAATGGTAAAAATACTTACCACTCAAGAAACTCAAAACTTTGTTAAACTTTCTTTCTGGGTCGCTAAAAATCATGTGAAATGAGATTTTAGTGGGTGGTAATTATACTTACCTTTAAGGTTGTATGTCCCTCTTGATGTAATAATGTGTATTAAGAGTAGAATTGATTGAACTTACCTTAAGGTAAGATTAAAATTCATAAAAAACAAACCCACACGTGAAACTTACACAATATTTCTTTCAAAATATCTTCTAAAGTACGTGTTCAAACCGTATAATGTAGACTCCTTTTATATGAATGGAAAGAAACTTTTCAAACACAAAATGTTTTTTTTTTCACATCCTCTGTTCATAAGCTGCTGGAGGGTTTGCATTTTAGTCATATTTGTACATTAAAGATCTAATACTTTGAACTGTTTAAATATTCATTCTCAGTCGCTGAAAAGCAATTATTTCTACGAAACCGATGAAATTCGTTCGTATATAGGTAGACGTTTTATTTTTTTACCTACGATTGCTGCAATCAATGTACGGCAATGACTTTGATTGATTCGTGAAAAATACACACTTTTCGTAATCTGAGTTGAAAATTAAACACGCCTACTATTCGGTAGTACCCTAACTATAACCGACCTAATTTTCTTTCCTCCTCTTATACATAAAATTCAGAATCAACATTGTTTTAATGTCTGAGAAGCTTAAAAGAATGAAAATAATGCATTGCAATGAAAGGTAAGTATAATTACCACTCAATACATTCTTCAGATTCCATTAAATATCAGTCCTCAAGATAAAATTGGCTTCAAGTAAGACTTCCTGATGTGGTAATTATACTTACCAATAAGGATGGTGTCTCCTTTTGATAAAAGAGTGCGTAAGAAGGGTAGACCTGACCAAACTTTGCTTGACGAAAGAATAAAATTCATTATAAACCTGCATGAATCTCTAAGTTACATCACGTTTTGTCAAAAACTTCTTCCAAGTACGTAGAGTGAGAGGCTGCTTTTGTCAATCAAATCCGTTGGCGAAACTGAAGCTCATATCTTTGTCAAGCTGTATCCTTAATTAAAATAGAGTGTCAATATTTTTTGGAGGTCTAAGAAGGTTGAACACATGAAATTATTAAATTGAAAAGAATGGTAAAAATACTTACCACTAAATAAATACTCAAAATTTTGTAAAAAATTTCTTTCTGGATCGCGAAAAATCATGTAAAATGAGACTTTATTGGGCGGTAATTATACTTACCTTTAATTTTAGAGGTTTCTCTTTATGTAATAATGTGTATTAAGAGTAGAATTGATTGAACTTATCTAAAGGTAAGATTAATACTCATAAATAAGAAACCCACAACTCAAAATTGCACCTTATTGCGGCCAAAATTTCTTCCAACTACTTGTTCAAACCGTGTATAGGGGACTTCTTTTATATGAATAGGAAGAAAGTGTGCAACCACAAATTGTTTGTTTCTGACTTCAACTGCACATAAGCAGCCGGAGGGTGCGTATTTTAGTCTAAATGGTAATATTTGTACATGTAAATTTCTAATTTTTTTCCTGTAAAAATATTAATTCTCAGTCGCTGTAAAGCAATTTCTTCTAAGTAACCGATGAAGATNAAGTAATAACGTGTATTAAGAGTAGACTTGATTGAACTTATCGAAAGGTAAGATTAATTATCATAAATAAGAAACTCAAACCTCAAACTTGCACCTTATTGCGGCCAAAATTTCTTCCAACTACATGTTCAAACCGTGTATAGGGGACCCCTTTTATATGAATGGGAAGAAAGTGTGCAACCACAAATTGTTTGTTTCTGACATAACTGCATATAAGCAGCTGGAGGGTGTGTATTTTAGTCTAAGTGCTGATATTTGTACATGTAAATTTCTAATTTCTTTACTGTAAAAATATTCATTCTCAGTCGCTGAAAAGCAATTATTTCTAAGTAACAAATGAAGATGAATCGTACTAATGTCTATGTTAGGGTAACATTTACTTATGATACCTACCAATGCTCTAATTAATGTAAAGCAATAAATTTGATTTATTTTGTAATAAATTATTTACTTTTTCATCTAAATCATTAGAGATATTTAAGACGCCTATTTTCGGTCGAAAACTGAACTATATGTACCAAAACTTCTTCCCTCTAATGATGTACACGAAATACAGACTCAACATACTTTTTAATATCTGAGAAGCTGAAAAGAATGAAATTAATCAATTGAAATGAATGGGACACTCATCAAATTTCATTAATTTTCATTCCTCAAACTAAATTGGTTTGAAGAAAGATTTTGGTTGTGGTAATTGTACTTACCAATAACGATGGTGTCTCCTTTTGATAAAAGAGTGCGTAAGAGGGGTAGAACTGACGAAACTATGCCTGAAGGAAGAATATTATTCTTTATAAACATACATTAATCTCTATGTTACATCACTTTTCATCAAGAAACTGTTCCAAGTACGTAGAGTGAGAGACTGCTTTTTCAATCAAATCCGTTGGCGAAACTGAAGCTCATATCTTTGTCAAGCTGTACCCTTAATTTAAAATAGAGTGTCAATATTTTTTGGAGGTCAAAGAAGTTTGAACACATGAAATTATTAAATTGAAATGAATTTTTAAGAATACTTACCACTACATAAATTCTCAAAATTTTGTTAAAATTTCTTTCTGAATTGCTAAACATCATGTAAAATGAGATTTTTTTGTTGGTATTTATTCTTACCTTTAATTTTGGAGGTTTCTCTTCATGTAATAATGTGTATTAAGAGAAGACTTGATTGAAGATTAATACTCATAAATAAGAAACCCACACCACAAACTTGCACCTTATTGCGGCCAAAATTTCTTCCAACTACATGTTCAAGCCGTGTATAGGGGACCCTTTTATATGAATGGGAAGAAAGTGTGCAACCCCAAATTGATTTTTTCTGACATCAACTGCACATAAGCAGCTGGAGGGTGTGTATTTTAGTCTAAATGGTGATATTTGTACATGTTAATTTCTAATTTTTTTTACTGTAAAAATATTCTTTCTCAGTCGCTGAAAAGCAATTATTTCTAAGTAATCGATGAAGATGATTCGTACTTATGTCTATGTTGGGTAGCATTTAATTTTCATACCTACCAAAGCTGTAATCAATGTAAGGCAATGAATTTGAATTATTTTGTAATAAATTTATACTTTTTTCATTTAAAGAATTAGAAAAATTAAAGACTATTCTGTCGAAAACTGAACTATATGTACCAAAACTTCTTCCCTCTAATGATGTACACGAAATACAGACTCAACATATTTTTTAATGTCTGAGAAGCTGAAAAGAATGAAATTAATGAATTGCAGTGAATGGTACACTCTTCAATTTCATTAAGTTTTCAATCCTCAAACTAAAATTGGCTTGAAGAAAGACTTTTGGATGTGGTAATTGTACTTACCAATAAGCATGGTGTCTCCTTTTGATAAAAGAGTGCGTAAGAAGGGTAGAACTGACAAAAATTTGCTTGACGAAAGATTAAAATTCATTATAAACCTACATGAATCTCTAAGTTACATCACGTTTAGTCAAAAAACTTTTCCAAGTACGTAGATGAGAGGTTGTTTTTTCAATCAAATCCGTAGGCGAAACTGAAGCTCATATATTTGTCAAGCTGTATCCTTAATTTAAAATAGAGTGTCAATATTTTTTGGAGGTCTAAGAAGGTTTTACACATGAAATTATAAAATTGAAATGAATGGTAAAAATACTTACCATTAAATAAATTCTCAAAATTTTGTTAAAATTTCTTTCTGGATCGCTAAAAATCATGTCAAATGAGATTTTATTTGGTGGTAATTATACTTACCTTTAATTTTGGAGGTTTCTCTTTATGTAATAATGTGTATTAAGAGTTGAATTGATTGAACTTATCTAAAGGTAAGATTAATACTGATAAATAAGAAACCCACACCTCAAACTTGCATCTTATTGCGGCCACAATTTCTTCCAACTACTTGTTCAAACCGTGTATAGGGGACTCCTTTTATATGAATGGGAACCACATATTGTTTGTTTCTGACATCAACTGCACATAAGCAGCTGGAGGGTGTGTNATTGAACTTATCTAAAGGTAAGATTAATACTCATAAATATGAAACCCACACCTCAAACTTGCACCTTATTGCGGCCAAAATTTCTTTCAACTACTGGTTCAAACCGTGTATAGGGGACACCTTTATATGAATGAGAAGAAAGTGTGCAACCACAAATTGTTTGTTTCTGACATCAACTGCACATAAACAGCTGGAGGGTGTGTATTTTAGTCTAAATGGTGATATTTAAACATTTAAATTTCTAATTTCTTTTACTGTAAAAATATTCATTCTCAGTCGCTGAAAAGCAATTATTTCTAAGTAACCGACGAAGATGATTCGTACTTATGTCTATGTTAGGTAACACTTACTTTTCATACCTAACAATGCTGTAATCAATGTAAGGCAATGAATTTGATTTATTTTGTAATAAATTAATAACTTTATTCATCTTAATTTTTAGAAAAATTAAACACGCCTACTATTCGGTCGAAAACTTAACTATAGGTACCAAAATTTCTTCTCTCTAATGATGTACACGAAATACAGAATCAGGATATTTTTTAATGTCTGAGAAGCTGAAAAGTATGAAATTAATGAATTGAAGTAAATGGTGAGTATAGTTACAACTCAATGCACTCTTCAAATTTCATTAAATTTTCAATCCTCATTCTGAAATTGGCTTGAAGAAAGACTTTTGGATGTGGAAATTGTACTTACCAAAAAGGATGGTGTCTCCTTGTGATAAAAGAGTGCGTAAGAAAGGTAGAACTGACCAAACCAGCTTGAAGGAAGATTATTATTCATTACAAACCTATATGAAACTCTATGTTACATCAATTTCGTAAAAAAACTCTTCCAAGTACGTAGGGAGAGAGACTGCTTTTTCAAAGAAATCCGTTGGCGAAACTGTAGCTCATATCTTCGAAAAACTGTATCCTTCATTTAAAATACACTGTCAATATATTTTGGGAGGTTGAACGCATGAAATTATTAAATTGAAATGAATGGTAAAAATACTTACCACTTAATAGACTCTCAAAACTTTGTTAAACTTTCTTTCTGGATCGCTAAAAATCATGTCAAATGAGATTTTATTGGGTGGTAATTATACTTACCTTTCATTATGGAGGTTTCTCTTCATGTAATAATGTGCATTAAGAGTAGAATTGATTGAACTTATCTAAAGGTAAGATTAATACTGATAAATAAAAAACCCACACCTCAAACTTGCACCTTATTTCGGCCAAAATTTATTCCAACTACTTGCTCAAACCGTGTATAGGGGACTCCTTTTATTAGAATGGGAAGACACTGTGCAACCACAAATTGTTTGTTTCTGACATCAACTGCACATAAACAGCTGGAGGGTGTGTATTTTAGTCTAAATGGTGATATTTATACATATAAATTTCTAATTTTTTTTTACTGTAAAGATATTCATTCTCAGTCGCTGAAAAGCAATTATTTCTAAGTAACCGATGAAGATGATTCGTACTTATGTCTATGTTAGGTAACATTTACTTTTGATACGTACCAATACTGTAATCAATGTAAGGCAATGAATTTGATTTATTTTGTAATAAATTAATACATTCTTCACCTTAATCATTAGAAAAATTAAAGACGCCTTCTATTCGGACGAAAACTTAACTATATGTACCAAAACTTCTACCCTCTAATGATGTACACGAAATACAAAATCAGCATATTTTTTAATGTCTGAGAAGCCGAAAAAAATGAAATTAATGAATTGAAGTGAATGGTGAGTATAGTTACAACTCAATGCACTCTTCAAATTTCATTAACTTTTCAATCCTCAAGCTGAAATTGGCTTGAAGGAAGACTCTTGGATGTGGTAATTGTACTTACCAATAACGATGGTGTCTCCTTTTGATAAAAGAGTGCGTAAGAGGGGTAGAACTGAACAAACTATGCTTGAAGGAAGATTATTATTCATTATAAACCTACATGAATCTCTATGTTACATCACTTTTCGTCAACAAACTCTTCCAAGTACGTAGGGGGAGAGACTGCTTTTTCAATCAAATCCGTTGGCGAAAATTAAGCTCATATCTTTGCAAAACTGTATCCTTAATTTAAAATAGAGTGTCAATATTTTTTGGAGGTCTAAGAATGTTGAACACATGAAATTATTAAGTTGAAATGAATGGTAAGAATACTTACCAATAAATAAATTCTCACAAATTTGTTAAAATTTCTTTCTGGATCGCAAAAAATCATGTATAATGAGATTTTATTGGGTTGTAATTATACTTACCTTTAATTTTGGAGGTTTCTCTTTATGTAATAATGTGTATTAAGTGTAGAATTGATTGAACTTATCTAAAGGTAAGATTAATACTCATAAATAAGAAACCCACACCTCAAAATTGCACCTTATTGCGGCCAAAATTTCTTCCAACGTCTTGTTCAAACCGTGTATAGAAGTCTCCTTTTATATGAATGGGAAGAAAGTGTGAAACCACAAATTGTTTGTTTCTGACATCAACTGCACACAAGCAGCTGGATTTTAGTCTAAATGGTGATATCTGTACATGTAAATTTCTAATTATTCAACTGTAAATATATTCATTCTCAGTCGCTGAAAAGCAATTATTCCTAAGTAACCGATGAAGATGATTCGTACTGATGTCTATGTTAGGTAAAATTTACTTTTGATACTTACCAATGCTGTAATCAATATAAGGCAATGAATTTCATTTTATTTTGTAATAAATTTAAGCTTTTTTCCTCTTAATCATTAGAAAAAATAAAGACGCCTACAATTCGGTCGAAAACTTGATTATATGTACCCAAACTTCTTCCCTCTAATAATGTACACGAAATACAGAATCAATATATTTTTTAAAGTCTGGGAAGCTGAAAAGAATGAAATTAATGAATTAAAGTGAATGGTGTGTATAGATACAACACAATGCATTCTTCCAGTTTCATTAAATTTTCAATCCTCAAGCTAAAATTGGCTTGAAGAAAGGATTTTGGATGTGGTAATTGTACTTACCAATAATGTTGGTGTCTCCTTTTGATAAAAGATTGCGTAAGAAGGGTAGAACTGACCAAACTATGCTTGAAGGAAGATTATAATTCATTATAAACCTAAATGAATTTCTATGTTATATCACTTTTCTTCAAAAAACTCTTCCAAGTACGTAGAGTGAGAGACTGCATTTTCAATCAAATCCGTTGGCGAAACTGAAGCTCATATCTTCGTAAAACTGCATCCTTCATTTAAAATACACTGTCAATATATTTTGGGAGGTCTTTGAAGATTAAACACATGAAATTATTGCATTGAAATGAATGGTAAATGTACTCACCACTCAATAAACTCTCAAAACTTTGTTAAACTTTCTTTCTGGATCGCTAAAAATCATGTCAAATGAGACTTTATTGGGTGGTAATTATACTTACCTTTAAGTTTGGAAGTCCCTCTTGATATAATAGTGTGTATTAAGAGTAGAATTGATTGAACTTACCTTAAGGTAAGATTAAAATTCATAAATAACAAACCCACACCTGAAAATTGCAAAATATTTCTTTCAAAATATCTTCCAAAATACGTGTTCAAACCGTATATACGAGACTCCTTTTATATGAATGGGAAGAAACTTTTTAACCACAAATTGTTTATTTTTCACATCCTCTGTTCATAAGCTGCTGGAGGGTTTGCATTTTAGTCATATTTGTACATTAAAGTTCTAATATTTTGTACTCTTTATATATCCATTCGCAGTCGCTGAAACGCATTTATTTCTACGAAACCGAAGAAATTCGTTCGTATATAGGTAGACGTCTTATTTTTTAAACTACTATTGCTTCAATCAATGTACGGCAATGACTTTGATTGATTCGTGAAAAATACACACTTTTCCTCATCTGAGTTTATTGAAAATTAATCACGCCTACTATTCGGTCGTACACCAACTATAACCGACAAAAATTTCTTTCCTCCACTTATACATGAAATAGAGATTCAACATTTTTTTAATGTCTGAGAAGCTTAAAAGAATGAAAATAATGCATTGCAATGAAAGGTAAGAATAGTTCCCACTCAATACATTCTTCAAATTCCATTAAATTTCAGTCCTCAAGCTATAATTTGCTTCAAGTAAGATTTCCTGATGTGGTAATTATACTTACCAATAAGGATGGTGTCTCTTTTTGATAAAAGAGTGCGTAAGAAGGGTAAAACTGACCAAACTAAGCTTGAAGGAAGATTATTATTCATTATAAACCTACATGAATCTCTATGTTACATCACTTTTCGTCAAAAAACTCTTCCAAGTACGTAGGGTGAGAGACTGCTTTTCCAATCAAATCCGATGGCGAAACTGAATCTCATATCTTCGTAAAACTGTATACTTCATATAAAATAGAGTGTCAATATATTTTGAGAGGTCTAAGAAGATTGAACACATGAAATTATTACATTGAAATGAATGGTAAAAATACTTACCACTCAATAAACTCTCAAAACTTTCTTAAACTTTCTTTCTGGATCGCTAAAAATCATGTCAAATGAGATTTTATTGGGTGGTAATTATACTTACCTTTAAGTTTGGAGGTCCCTCTTGATGTAATAATGTGTATTAAGAGTAGAATTGATTGAACTTACCTTAAGGTAAGATGAAAATTCATAAATAACAAACCCACCCCTGAAAATTGCACAATATTTCTTTCAAAATATCTTCCAAATTACGTGTTCAAACCAAGAAACTTTCAAACAGCAAATTGAATATATTACACATCCATTCTACTAATTCAGTTGGAGGGAGAGTTTTTGAGTCTAGAAAGTGATATTTTTTCATGTCATTTTCTAATAATTTAAACTCTAAAAATAGCCATTCTCAGTCGCTGAAAAGCAATTATTTCTAAGAAACAGAAAGGAATTGTTTCGTACAAGAGGAAACGTTAGGTAACATTTTATGTTCACACCTACCAGTGATATAATCAACGTACTAAAATTAGTTTGACTGATTTGAGGAAAATACACAAATACATGTCTGAAAAATAAAATTATAACTCTTTGGCCGAAAACAAATTCGTATAAGACCAAAAATCATGAACTTCTATTACCGAAGATGTATATATTTCAAATACATGACATTATAATTAGAAGCAAAATAGCAAGAAAATAATACTTTGAAATGTAAAGTAAGTATACTAGCCATTCAAGATTAGCTTTAAAAAAAGGTAATCAATCTCTTCTCAACGCTGAAATTTATTGATATGTTAATTATACTTACGAATTTTTGGGTGTCTTCTTTTGATGAGACAATATTTAAAATGGTAGCTTTACGATACGAAGCTTCAAGGAAGATTAAAATTCATTACGAACCAACATAAATCTTAAACTTTCATCTCAGTTCGGAAAAAAATCAATTCCTATTTCGTGGAGGAAGATTTTATTGAAACTATTCCGTAGGAGATTAAAAAGCGCATAAATAAGTACACCTGTATCCTACAATGAAATCACAATCAACATAATTTTATGGTCTGAGAAGCTTAAAAGCATGAAAATAATAAGATGAAGTAATGGTAAGTATGGCTACCACTCAATACACTCTTCAATTTTCGTAAAGGTTTCTATCCTCATAGATAAAATTCGTGTCAAATTAGATTTTTTGATGTGGTAATTATACTTAAGAAAGAGAATGGTGTCTCTTTTGACAAAAGATTGCGTAAGAATGTTAGAATTGACTAAACTTTCCTTGAAGGAAGGTTAAAATTCATGAGAAACCTACATGAATCTCTATACTAAATAACGGTATTGCAAAGAATTCTTGAAAGTACATTTAGTGAGAGGCAGCTAAATCCAAGCTAATCCCTTGGTGAAACTGAAGCACATAACCATGTAAGACTCTATCCTACATTCAAAATAGATTGTCAACATAATTTTGGAAGTCAAAGAAGCTTGAACACATGAAAATAATGCA
>BLKM01000638.1:0-33834 GCA_013340265.1 Coptotermes formosanus
AATTTTGAATTTATGTTATAAAGTAAAAGATACCTTAATTTCTCATACCACTCCCTGAAAGTTAATTTCAGATATGCTGCCGATATTTCAGGTTTGAATGATCACCTGTTCTTTACTCCATAAGAAGGTATTTTAAAACAAAAATGGCATTAAATATAACAGGAAAAAGATAAAATATTTTGACATAAAAGCATCATACAAATGTCATCATTGGAAGCCAGATTATAATATGAAATACTGCCGACTTAAACAAAGAGAAGCAATAAATTTGTATACATTTTCTAGAAAGGAATCATCTAAAAGAAACACTTAAAATATCATGTCTACCCATCCACGTGTTACATCTTCTAAACTGGCAAGCAAATTTCAGTCAAATTTTGGATTCAGTGTGGAAGCTAGAAATAGTGCAGTACAGCCAATTTTCGTTCACCTTATGTTCAATAAGATCCCTGTTTTACACAAAGCTGGAACTGGACTTTTACTGAAGTTGTCAAAAACTGTCTCCCAATAAAAATAAACTCGTATGAAATGAAGTACTCATTAAAGTATAGAGCTCTTACAGGAGATTTTTTAAGTTGGTGAGGGAACATATCCACTGATTCTTAAAAAATGACGCAATATTTGAAATTTTTAATAACATAAAATACTCACGAGCCACTTGATGGGTATTCTCCCGTATCTGATATCCATTTAGCTCAGGGGCGCACCCAAGGAGGGGGGGGGGGGGCGGCACCCCCCCCCAAAACCCTCTAAACTGAAATTTAAAAAACACAGATTTCATATATATTATGATATCAAAAGTTTTACGTGATTTACCCTTCAGCTGAAATCAGCCACTGAATTTGGCTTATGATACTACAGCAAAATTTTGAAAAACAAATTAATTTACAAAACAAGAAGACAGGGCACTGTGATTGAGTCATGGATCATGTAGTTGTATTTGAATGTATATACATGCAGTCGCAAACAGTGTCATGTGATACTTATGACACGATTTTTATAACAATTTTTAAACTCAAACATAAATTACATATAGCCTGAGGGTCAGCCCCTATCCCCCATCTAAAATTCTGGATGCGCACCTGATTTACTTCACTTCTTTAAACTGAAACCATGATTATACTACATGTACGTCAGCATTGAATGAAACACAGATTCTATAGTATTGAAAGGAAAATCTGCAACCTAATGTAACACTTAAGTCCTAAAAATACGTACGTTTACTTACAATGTTCAAGAGAAAACAGTGCTGGGAATCTACACACAAAGCAAGGTTGCTAACAATGATTAGGACTCTTCATTACTAACGCAACCACAGCACATGAAACTGACGCACATAATTATGCGTGCTTTCAAGGAAGCCCACGGTCAGACACACGGTGCAATCCATGACAGATGTCAACAAATACAGCTTAGGTAACTCAGCTGAACACCGAACCCTAACGCATGGCAAGTATAACGGCATTACATTTCTGCATATAATAGACTCTATCTAATACACAACTTACTGCACAGTAGGTGCTGGAAATGACCTCCTTCAATGCTCAGACACGCTTCATTTCAAAAGAACTGAAATGCCGGGAAACCTTATCCTAAATTTGCTATGACATTTTTGTATGATTTCTTCCTCATACAGTCCCAGGTAAACACACGCTCAGAACACACAAGGTGTATAAAACATTGCAGAATACACATTCAAATACCCAGCCAAGATGAAAGACTTTAGTTCAAACCAGGAATAACACGTTGAATGGGTCACTGAAGAGATCTTATAGAGCATAAAAAGTGGAATCAGGACATCAGATATAATAATCTACCACTACAACATTCCACACACCTCGTATTATTTATAACATAGATCAACAAGAAACAGAACTAGAACATACTACGCTGGCGCACCCAAGGGCAGGGACCGCTGGGCTGCAGCCCCCTCCAAACCAAAATTTAAAGAACACAGATAGGTTGGATATTACAATATCAAAAGTTTTACATGAGTTACCCTTCAGCCGAAATCAGCCACTGAAATCGGCTGACTAGTAAGAATTTTGAAAAATAAATTAATAAAATTAAAAATCATTAAGGTTGGATACTGTGATTGAGTCATGGAACATGCGATTACATTTGCATGTATATAAATGCAGTTGCAGACAGTGTTATGTTGTACTTATGACACGATTTTTATTCATAATTTTCAAAATGAAACATAAAATATATATAGCCTCAGGGTCAGCTCCCCCCCAGTGAAAAATTCTGGGTGCGCACCTGAATACTACATATGGAGTGAAACAGTTATAACAGACAATAAAAATAAACACAATAACTTGGTCTACACATCTTGTTTAACAATCTGAAATAAAATAAGACTTGTGTTCAGACGAAGTTGAGCATGTACTGAACGATATGAAATACGTTTCCCGTAACACGAGAAATAACTCAGGGTGTAATCTTGGACTGGAACCCAACCATGAAAATGTTAATTAAACCAAAAACTACAGTTTTATGCATTTGTTACTTTCATGCAGTGACATGCACTTTATTTCTGAGCTTCTGTTCCAGATATATTTTCTTCACCAGCTGATGCAAATGAATATAACCCACTCCTCTATCACTGACTTGAAAATATCCAAGCACTTTGGTTGTTTTGGTCGCTTTTGTATTTAGGTTTGATTAGGTTATGACAGGTCTGGTTAGGTTATTTGCCTGTTTGTTTGTTTATTTATTTACTTATTTATTTATTTATTTATTATCCATCCATCCACCCACCCACCCTTGCACCCTCCCACACATCCATTCATCCATCCATTTATTGGCAGAATGTAATGTTGCCCAACCACACCTTACAGCCAGAATTTGGTCATTCATAAGTGTAAGTGCTGGGGGCAGGGAAGAGGGGGGGAGGGAAGAGGGGGGGAGGGAAGAGGGGGGGAGGGGGAATTGTGGTTACAAGAGCCATGGTTTGAATTTAACCCCTCTCCTCTATCCATTATCTCTATGTTGGATGAAGATACAAATTTTATTCAAATCTTGAAATGTGGCTGGCAGTAGCCTGGGTTCTGTAGCAAGGTGGTTAAGCAAGACAGTCCTGTTGATTGCTTTAAATATGAGGGGTAGCTTATCACATCAAACAGGACACGTCCAAGGTAACGGTGTAAAGACTCTGACATGCCACATACCTCTAGTACAAATACTCCTAACGTACTTCGCCAAAGCAGACAGAAACACTACTGCTTAATGCCACTTTCTTGGTTCGAAGTCACCGATACTGTTGCAGCAGCCTGGTGGTTAATCATCATGGGACACAAATTTGCCTGCAGAAGTGCCTTTTTCTGCCATCTATCTGATAATAAACACAGCCATTCGGCATTTGGTATACCAACGCTGCATGCCTCGCTTTTGACCTTGTATCCACAAATCCACTGAACCTTCACTGGGGCAACCTGTACTGCCAACATGGCCATGCAAGGAAGAGGACCACAGATTAAGTGGAAGCAGCAATGAGTGACATGGAAGAAAGTACTAGCCCCACAAAGGCTCTGCTGCGTAGGGTGGACTGGCATAATGTGACAGAAAGAACCAAGCCTGATATCTAACCCAGGCCCTCTCACAAACAGGGAGGTAAACACACATGGCACAGAGAGACTATCCTAACGTCTAACCTATATAAGCCTTCCCTCAGTATGAGAGGGGCATAGATTAGAAGCTAGGCTGTTCCCTCCCTGTCATGCACGTTTCCATGTCTGCTTACTTATAAGCCATATATTCCATCATCCTTTCACACCTTGCAAGGCAATGTCCAACAGTAACATATGCAAACGCAACTGTTTTTAAAGAAATTAAAGACACAAATAAATAAGGAAAATTTCAATCTTCAAAAAATTCCTGCTTTTAAAATCCAGAGTGGCCACAGTCAATTCACCATCTTACAAACATACAGAAAACACAAAAGTACATGAGAGATCATAAAACCGTTTGCTGTATTTGAAGCAACTGCTCAAAAGGTTTCATGAAAGTTTTCAGGGAACCAAAGAGTGGTACTACTGAACAAACATAACAAACAAAAATCAAAGTTTGGGGACTGTAAATTAAAATGTGCATATTATGCACACAGTCACATGAGAAATGCTCACTATTTATTTGAACTGCTGAACAAACACTGATCTATTAACACAGTCTCAACTACAAAATATGTGGAAACAGGAGAAACTAAATCAACTTTTGTAAAATGTTTTTCCATAATAACGAAGCCCAGGACTGGTTCTTGATGGTAGTCAGTGGTCAGTTTCACACTTCAGTAACCTTTACTTTACAGGCAGTGATTTGAGAACCCACTGCAAAAGTGACTAAGTTGGGCCCATATCACACTTGAATACAGTCACAGCAAAAGTCCAAGGGACTATACTGGAAATCACATTCCAGCAATCCAGTCTGTAGCCCATCACTTAGCCCTCTATGCCCCATAATAAGTACATGTACCATTGGGTTAAACACCATAAACCTCTGCATTTTGTCCAGACAATGTATTTATGTTCCATATGGTTCTAGCAATAAACAGTGACTATTTCTCTGAATAGTATTGACAGATCAGTGCTCCTAATGCAAGCACTTTATGTTCCCTGTGAGGTAGAAACTGAATCTTTATATGTATTGTAGATTGATTGCAGTCTTCAAAAGGCTAAAACAGTGTTGCACAGAACACCAACTGACCTTAAGTTCTAAGTAGCTTATTAAAAATTCACTGGACTTCAACAACACCCCTTTTGTTAGATGTGCACAATACTGTAACTGATGCAAAAACACACAAAATGTAACTTTTAAAAGCCCAGTGGTTACTACGTGTACTGCCAGGTATAATATAAAACCTCTGCATTTTGTCCACACAGTGAATTTATGCGTTCCATATGATCCTCACAAAAAACAGTGATTGTTTCTATATACAATATTAACCAAATGGACTTTCCAATGGAAGCACACTGAGCACACAGTGTTTTCTGTGAGGTATGAGCTTAGTCTTTATATACAATGTAGATTAATTTTAATCCTCAAGGGGTTAATCAGCAAGCATTCAAAAAGCAAGCAATAGAAGTTTCATATGTCTATATTCTACACAATCATGTAAGTTGGTACATTTTATCCATTATAAAAGAACTCTTCTGTCCCATGAAGCCAAAAGAATATGATAAATGGGTAACGAAGTAGAACTATCTTGAAATAAACAATGGGTTACACTTGTGGAGCAGCTCTTGGACTTTTTTACAGTGCAAGTAGGTAGAATGATTAAATACACTGCACAACACAAGTGTTGTCCTTTTAACAAAAACAAGTTTTTCTAGTATATTTTTACTTGCAGTCAATGAATTTCCCATGAAATTTTTTCTAACACCTACCATTTAAAAAATATTAAATGGTAAGTAATAAAACCGGTAAGGGTATCTATTTTATGAGTCTATATGGCTCTTTGGTAAAGCTTTAAGAACTTTCAGTCAACTTTCTTTCACTATTTTACTGATTAACCTTTTAAAGCCTAGCGGTAACATTCAACAATTCTGTATGGTGCTCACATTGCGTTTATGTGTTTTGTGTGGCTCTCAGAACAAACAGCAATTTTCCCTTATAAAACATAAACTGAATGGTTTTTGTAACCGCGATGGAAAGTGTTTACAGCGCAGTACGCACTGAGTCCTTATATATAAAACAGAGCAGCTTCGTCTTTAAAGGGTTAAGACTGTGCTGTCATCTTTTAGATACACCGAGAAGCACTAACGAAGGACACTATCTTGTGGTATGTGAGGTTATTGCCAATCATTATTCGGCATTTAGTGCTTGTCATGCAGTGAGGCTAAACAGTGTTATGTTGTGCACTAAATATAAATCTTTTATAGGTAAAATGTCTCGCAAATATGTAAACAGACCAGATACATTTTGCTACATATGTGGGGAACTTACAATGAAGTCTCAAAAACATAACCTAACACCTACCATGAAAAAGGCCTATGAGTTATTCTTTGGTTGTAAAGTGGGGGACCAGGACATGCCATGGGCTCCTCACGTATGTTGCAGTTCATGTGCAAGAAGTTTAAGTAACTGGCTTCAAGGTTCGCGACCATCTATGCCATTTGCAATACCTATGATATGGAGAGAGCAGAAAAAAGACATTAGTGATTGTCATTTCTGCCTAACAGATGTGAAGGGCTACTCTACCAAATCAAAGCACTCAATAAGATACCAAAATTTGTCCTCAGCTTTATGGCCTTTATGCCATGTGACAGTCTTCGTAATCTGACCCCTCCAGCAACCTGGACGCTCTGCAACGATGATGAGGACACCACCACAGAGAATGAGCCCACAGGTACAGCTGGAGCAGTGACTGATGATCCAGATATTTTGCCCTCAACATCATCTACACCACACCTTGTAACTCAAGATGAGCTAACTGGTATTACAAGAGATTTAAACCTGCCAAAGACGCAGGCAGAGAGGTTATGTTGTAGGTTGCGAGGATGGAATCTTTTGGAGAAAAATGTCAAAATAACATCTTTCAGACAACAGTAAAAAGGTTTTGAAAAGTTTTTTTCTGCTAGCAATAAAACTGTTTATTGCAATCATGTAGACAATTTATTTCAGGCTTTGGGACTACACCATATTCCAACAGACTTGCACCTATTTATCGATTCATCAAAACTTTAAGACAGTGCTTCTTCAAATGGTAATTTTTATTCTTCTGTACCTCTGGTACATTCAGTACACATGAAAGAAACTTATGAAAATATGCGTAATTTATTAAACTTCATTGACTATGACAAGTATAAGCGGCAGATATGTGATGATCTCGAAGTAATAGGACTTCTTGGAATGCAACAAGGTTATACCAATTACACTGGTAAACACAGTTTTTGGCACATAAAAGGTTTATTGTGTTTCTAATGTAATCTTTTGTGCTGAATTCAAATACACAATCTGAAGTTTTCTATTACCCACAGTTTTTGTGTAATGACTTTTTTAAGTATTGCTTTTCCAGGATTTGGGTGTTTTTTGAGTGACAACTAATGTATATAAAACAATGTATTTAATGATTTCAAATAGAGGGAGGGCACAAACAATAATAATTACAATTATAATAAATTATAATTTATCATTATGAAGGTAGTAGCTGTTTGTTCTCAGCAACAGGCAGTGAATGTGCAGGCTATACAAAATTTTCTCGTTTCTTGTGTGAATGGGACAGCAGGGACAAGAAAAATCATTACATCCAGAAGGAATGGCCAAAGCGTGAAACATTTACACTTGGAGAGAAAAATATTGTACATCCCCCTCTAGTCAACTCAGGCGTGATTCTTCTACCTCCTCTTCATATAATGTTGGGGCTTTTCAAAAACTTTGTTAAGGCAATGGACAAAAATAGTGCTGGGTTTCATTACGTGAAAGAAAAATTTCCTCATGTAAGTGATGCTAAGATAAAAGAAGGAATTTTTGTGGGCCCCCAAATAAGAGCATTGACTAGAGATGAAAAGTTTGAAGATATGTTAAGCCAAGTTGAAAAATCAGCATGGAGGTCATTCAAAAATGTTGTGCAAAATTTTTTACGAAATTTTAAAGCCTCCAACTACCGTGACATTGTGGGTGAACTGTTAAATTCATACAAAGATATGGGGTGTAATATGTCCCTCAAAATGCATTTCTTGGACTTCCACCTGGATTTCTTCCCTGAAAATCTTGGTGCTGTTAGTGACGAACATGGGGAGCGTTTCCACCAAGACATTTCTGCCATGGAAAAGAGGTACCAGGGACAGTGGAGTGCAAGAATGCTTGCTGATTACTGTTGGATGCTGAAGAGGGATGTTCCAGATGCAAAACACAGGAGGAAATCAACAACTCTAACATTTTAGGTTCGTGCATAGTGTCATGAATGTATATAAATATACACATTTCTTTCACACTTAACCTAGGCCTCACAAAAAAACCGTGGGTGATGGAGAAAAACTACTTACATATTTGAATTCAGAGTGAAAAGTTCGATTAGGATCAGGTATTTTTCCTCGTGTGCCAAAAAAAAAGTTTCATTTTGTTGCCCAGTGTTATTGTTGCTTCTTATGCAATTGGGACAGTCATGCTAAACCTAGACATTATGTCTGTTAAGACTGGCCTCAGAGGAAAGACTTCACTCCAGCTACAAAAAATGTTTCTTGTGAGCCATTAGTAAATCCTGAAGATATTCACCTCCCACAACTATGCATCAAACTTGGCCTGATGAAAATCTTTGTGAAAGCTCTGAATAAGGAAGGAGAAGCATTCACATACTTGGGGAAAAAATCCAAGATTAAGTGAGGCAGCAATCAAAGAGGGGATTTTTATTGGGCCACAGATAAAGACTGTTGCACAGGATCCAGCTTTTGATAATGCACTCAGTGACACAGAGAAAAAAGTGTGCACTGCACTTAAATCTTTACGTTTCAACTTTCTCGAGAATCAGAAGTCTGAAAACTACTAGGAAATTGTCGGTGAAATGCTGGAAAGTTTTCAAGCCATGAAGTGCAATATGTCAATTAACTTGCATATCCCACATTCTCATTTGGACTTCTTCCTTCCAAATTTGGGAGTTTAAGTGATGAGCATGGTGAAAGATTTCACCAAGATACTTCCAAAAGAGATACGCTGGAAAGTGAAAAATCTCTATGCTTGCGGAATACTGTTGGTGCATGGTTAGACACACTCCAGAAACAGAACATAAATACAAGGGACCAAAGAAGTCACTTTAAGATTGCTTGGTTAAAATTAAATGTAAATAAACAGGTTAATATTATGTGTAAAATGTAAACAAATATTGTTCTAACTGTAAATGCTGAAATCATTGTCCCCTGGAAACTGTATGTGATAGAGAGTTTGGGATTCTTTACATTAATTCAGCACCCAAAAATGTACAAAAATCACATATTTTTATTTAAAGGACAGAGAAAAGTTTAATTTTGTTGTGCAGCGTTATTATTACACAGTGTATTAACTTTTTAAAGCCTAGCGGTAACTTTACATACAACCAGGTTTAACATTAAAAAATTCTATGTGGTGCTCACATTGCGTTTATGTGTTTTGTACAGATCTCAGAACAAACAGCAACTTTTGCCTTACAAAACATTAAGAGATTGGTTTTTATAACCGAAGTGGAGAGTGTTTACAGCACGGTATGCACAAAGTCCTTACATAAAACAGATATGCTTTGTCTTTAAAGGGTTAATACAGTATACTGACCACTCTCATCTTACTACAGCTTGAAATTACACTATACACTCCCCCAGATTTACATATTACACTTACTTATAATCTGCATTAGCACAAGTGAAGATGAATGCTTCCATAAGATTCCAGCACAGCCTGTTGCATCACAGCCTCATGATTACTTTCCTGACTGGCCCTGTATCCCAAGCATCACAAAGAATAATACTTTGATCACTAGCACAGGTAGCTACAACAACAAAAGTAATTTTAATTACTAAAAATTCCCAGTAAGTCAATTTTCTCTATTCCTTCTCTGACTCAAATAGTAACCCTCTAGTGTGAGCTTCAATAACTTCAGGACAGCAGAGATGGGCCTTTAAATTCACAAATAAAGCAAATGTGGATTGAAATGCTGTAATTAATTCAATGTCAAATATTGTCGTCAAATCCTGTAACATGTGTAGACTACAACATGACTTACATTGTCTTAGTAATTAAGCTTCGTGCTGTAGACCTTGAACTTTTCAAAACAGATTCCAGCATCCCTATCAGCATAAACACAACACATATTACACTCATTATTACAGGTTTCCAAGCCCACAATGAACACTTCAGTTGAAGCACACCCCCTGTAGCTTTATTAATTGTTTAGTATAATACCTGGTTGTGGTAATATATCACCCACAAATTCTTCACTCAAAACCAGCTAAAAATTGCTGGAAATATTATCTGTATGCTTTACTGCAAGAGCTGGGACAGCATTGTCAGCATAGTGAGTATCCTAAAAGTTTGACAATCTGTGGTTTGAATCCTAACAGGGGCCAGAGGTATTCTCTTCTGTTAAATGCCCAGACTGGCTCTGGGGCCCACCCAGGCACCTGTTCAATGGGTACCTGGGATGGGGCTCTTCTCTTTGGTGTATACTGACTGGGACATGAGGCTGACCCCTCAAATCCATCTAGTGCGGAGGTTAAGAATAAGTGGTTCACCTGCACTACCCTGTATGCCTATATGGTATGTATGGGGACAACTTTACATCTTCTTTTTTACCTTTACTGCACCCTGTGGCCCAAATACAGCAATGAAAATTCCCTTCATTCCCTGTAATTATACATTTTTTTCCCCCTTCAAAATCACTGACATTATCCATTATCATTGCATTTCCATTGCATCCATGCGTTTCCATTATCATTGCTGTTCACTATGTCTCAACTAACACACAATTAACCATCCGCAAAATTTTCAGTCAATGCCTTCATGTAAATTGTTTTGTCAGCTGCTCTGGCAACATACAGAAATTACCACCTTCTCTGAAATAATGCCAAACCTACCTACCACAACATGTCAAAAATGAGGACAAGAGGCCTCTTACATCTATCTATAATGCAGGTGCCCAGATATTCATGTGAGAATATGTGCATGTCAGCATGAAAATAATTTTGAAAGGAGTGTGTCTAATATCAACTCTGCCTTCAAGGTTCACACTTTTAATTTACACTGTCCTCTAATGGAATGAAAGCTTACATACTTTTCTTCAATTTCAAACACAAATTTATAAACCTCCACTTTACGTTCCAAGATGACAATCTAAAATCAGTTGCACACAACAGATTGTACATTTAGAAAATATATTCACACAGGAACACCCACAGGAGGATAACAGTTCATTAACATGGGCAAGTTCTTATTTCATACACAAAACTTTATAACAAAAGCAACATGGCAACCCACTTCTTACTTCATATTAATGCTTACAACAATAATGACTGGCTTAAAATAGTTATGTTACAACATGAAGCAGCATTAACTACAAATGAAAAAAAAAAAAACATTTACACATTCACAGAAATTGATATATGGTAAAATTCCATAAATTCTTAGTCTCTGAAACTGTGCAGTAAGCATCAAACTGCAACCTTTATACAATGGTACCCAATACATGCAAAGTTGTGTGAACCCCAGAACCACTTTGAACAAAGGTGAAAAGCAAAGTAGTCGCTGCAAGTGCTGTGAAGGCATAGGGGGGAATGGATGTATAGCTCCACACATTCTTACTATCAGTGCTAATACAGGTGACATTGTGACCACCAGGCCCTATCAATGTGTTTGCAGCATTCCCATAAAAAAACCATTTGGAAAATAGGGAAGTACCCTTCTCCCTAAACTTATGTCACAGAATTACGTAACTTTATTTGTACCTATCCCCCATTCCCTCCCAGGTTCTGTCCGGAGGGACCCGAACACTCGCACATCATTCTTACTGAACTACCAATGGCAAAAACAATTTAACCCATTCTTATGTACATTTCTGTTGTACACACAATAAAACTGCAGTTCATCTGTCCAAGTTCAAAAAATTAAAAATCAGAGATGCAGTATAAATTCCTCCGTTTTTACCATGCCAGAAAACCATCACAACTTATCAGTCACCTTGCTGATGTAGGTATTTGTAGGCTCCTCCTCTTACCCCCAGTCTGGCAAATCTGTCTTCCACATTTTGATGGTTGTATCATCACCCACAGTAATAATCTGTTGTCCACCTGGGTGGAATGTTATTCCTCTCACATAGCCATCATGTGCCCCAAAGTTTTGGACACATTTCTGTTGTGGTATATCCCACAAACGAACCTGTTTCATACAAAATAAACCGTTACATTTTTTATTTAATGTATATGCCCACAATAATACCAAAATCCAGACAAATGATCAAACATACCTCACCATCATGTGACCCACCCACTAACAGAGATGCTGAGGGTGTTTTCCAAGGCATGACACACCATCCTGCTATCCATCTAGAGTTCCAACAAATGGTTTAGCAAAAACGCGCTCTAATTTAACAGCATTCAATGCTCTAGTGTATTCCCTCAACCCTTCAAAAAGATGCAATGATGGCTCACAGTTGCGTGGAACTGCAAAAACAAATTGCCACACGATACACGTAATTTTCCTTCAGTTCCTTTATATTGTACGATATTATACTGCACACCTATCTCTGTGCTTACTGGACGAATTTAAGTTGAATAAACTTTCTAACATATTTGCTATTTTTCCATAGCAACATCACCCAATCTCACACACACCTTTATGTAAATCTCTATTAATTTCACGTAGATAATAGTCGGGTTTCCTACTTAATACCTTCACTTTCATTTTTTGTGCTGCCCGAATGCAAACAATACACCGAAATTACGTACATGCACTTATTAATTGCACACGTAACAACCACACGTCAACCAATGATTGAGCACACCGCACAAGGCAACACGTTTATTTAATTGTACGTACTTCTATACTGATGTTCGATTAACCCTCCAGTGTCACCAACATGATATTATAAGCCATCATCCTAACAGATATAAATATATACCAACCAAGACGCAAAAATAACGTGTACACAGTATTATCTTACATCTAAAACGTATTAATTAATTAGAGTAAAATATACGCTGCCATTCCTGCCTGTCATTGCAGTCTACCGTCCCCAGACGTCCGATTTAGTCACGTAAGTACTTGCATCATGTACTTTTCTTTCGTGTATAGACAGCAAATTACCAAATCGTGCATAGAGCGAAATTATAATGTAAATAACGACACAAAACTGTAATGGGATAGTTTGTTGAAAAACAATAATTTTAGGAAGTCTGTTTAAGGTCGTCTCAATTGAACCTTATAACAATTTTTCATTCCATAAAGACCTGAAATCTCTCACGGGCGACATGCGGCGTTAGCAGTTCAACTAATCTTAAATTACGCTGTAATAGTATACTTACCTGGCGTAGGGGTTACCGTGATCCTGAAGGCGGTTCCCCCAGGGTGAGACCCTTCCATTGCACTGCGGTTGGGTTGACCCCTGCGATTGCCCCAAATGTGGGTAACTCGGGCGCGTAATTTTTGGTAGTCGGGACTGCGTTCGCGCTGTCCCGGTAATTATTCACATGACAGCCAAGTTTGAAAACTGTTATTTTCCCCCTTTTTGTGTTATTATTCATGTAACATCTCATAACAATCTACGCAAATGAAGTTATACAATAGCAGTTTCATGTTTTCTCGCCAACAAATAGTTCGCAAAACCCATCTACGCTGATATATAGTAACTACCACTAAGTGTTCAAAGGTGAAGCGACCAACGTAAAACTGCAGAAATGAGGAAGTAATACCTCCACGATATGTTAGAAGACAGCCGTGTCCACAGATCATAGCCTGTCTTCAGTTTTATTCTGACGCACCTACCAGTACAACGAGATTTAACTTGCAAACTCAAAGTGCTTTGATAAAGTGATTTCTTTGGTGAATATCACCCTTTGAATTCTCATTATAATGACACACCCTTCTCTTTTTAAAAGTTGTAGTCTTATATACAACAAAAATAACACCATTACATTTGACTTATTATAAACCAGCTGACACAACATGAACATATTTACAAATTCAGCCACTTTGCAGAACTTTTCTAAAACTGTCAAGTATTCTGCAACAGCTTTCTGGGTATGAAGGTATCAGATGATAAATACAGGATAAGGAATTACATTAATACATAAAATGGATCCCAGTGCTATGTTTACATCTTTATTAAATGCACCACAAAACGAAACTGACAAAATTTGGCACGGTCACATAAAAAAAAATTACAAACTTTTGTTGCACTTCATATTAACCTTTTAAGGCCTAGCAGTAACTTTACGTACCACCAGGTTTAACATCAAAAAATTCTATGTGGTGCCCACATTGCGTTTATGTGTTTTGTGTGGATCTCAGAACAAACAGCAACTTTTGCCTTATAAAACATTAAGAGACTGGTTTTAATAACCGAAGTGGAGTAGTGTTTACAGCGCGGTATGCACTGAGTCCTTATATAAAACAGACACGCTTCATCTTTAAAAGGTTAATTAGATACACATCACAAACAATTAATCCCTGATGATTCATGTCTCTTTGGATGCAACACTGTATTGTTGGAGGAGTGGTTCCTGACATTCCTTCAGAACCCTGGGAACCACTCATCCAAGGATGTTGTCTCACAGTGTTGGGAACCCTAACCCAACAAAGTGTCAGATCCCAGATGACCCAAATCTGTGGTGACATCACCATGACAACCTCCAATTTCACAGCTAACCCCCTTCCTTGTAGTGTTTCTAATGAGTCAGATCAAAAGAACTGGAAAACAGGTGACAGGAAGTACATGACAGTCTCATGCAAGATAAACGCAAAGTTATTTGCATGTGTCTTACTGCCATGTGATGAAATCGCAATAAAGTTCTCCACATTTTTGACCTCAACATTCAATTGAGGTACACAGTTTCAAAATCATAATGCTTTCATCCTCAGCCTCCTTCATAAAAGCCTATAAGCAGTAAGTGTAATATAATCAGTCCCTCAGGTATGAAGTTGACATATTCACCATCCTCTTCAACCAAGAAGTTTAGGTACAGCATTTTCTAAAATAAGTACCATGTTTGTATCAAAATTGAATACATTTATGCCTCTGCTTTATAATGTTCTGCTACAAATCTCTCTCCAACCAACAACACAACAAACACATTGCTCAACATTATGGTGAAATACTGTTCCATATTTTGCTTCGAACTGGTTCCATTTGCTTTTTGTCAGTTATATTGTGAAATTTACCATGTCTTCACACATTAGATATGAGCTGTTCAGCTCCTGATTCCGATTTCTGAAAATGTAGGGAAAATAACTTATATGCTCTTAAATGCCCTTGTAACAATAATGAATTAATGAACTGCCCACAAACTCACTTTGAAAACTGTGTGGAACACTACACTTATGTTCATTAAAAAAGCATGTGTGTGTCAGTCTTGTGTCAGAAAAAACTGTCTACAATGCACCACACAAATAAAGCTCCTTGTACTGGTAAACATGTCACTGCAGGACTGCCAAGAAAGTGGTTCAGTAATGTGAAAACACAGAAAATCAGTACTACACAATGTGAAATACCAACCAGATGAACATGCACCAAATAGCCTGCATTGAGTACATCTGTAACATACATTGCCTTCTAAAAAAACAGAGTCCCAGAAATTTCATATTTTATAAATAAAGAAAAAATACCGCTACACATAAATTTTTTCCATGTACACACCAAGAAGGCATATGGGAACCACATGTATTGCTCCATTCATCTTAACCTCAGTCCTAGATGGAGGTGAGTGGTTAACATCATTCCTTGGTTGCTTTACCCTCGGAAAGAACTCCAACACCCATTGAATAGGAGGTTCGACGAGTCCCAAAACTGGTCTGAACACTTTGGAGAAGAGAAAAATCTCTTTCCCTTACCGGGATTTGAACCGCGGACTGACCAAGCCCATAGCGCAGTCACTATAACTACACTACCCCAGCTCCAAACAAAACCTGTAATTCCATTATAATTTAAATTATCAGATATGATTAACCCTTTAAAGCCTAAGACAAACTGAATTACACTAAAACATTTCAGTCCGTACTGCACAGTAACTGCCCCCCCACTGCACAAGCAGACAGCGTGGCAATCTCATAGCCTACTTTTATTCCTCAAGAGGGAAAAGCATGCTAAAAATAGATCTTAAGGAAGCAGGATATGAGAATGTGGACTGGCTTCAGCTGACTTAGGATACAGAACAATGGTCAGCTGTTGTGAACATGACAATTAACCTTTGGGTTGAATAAAAGGCTGGATGGTTCTTGGCCAGATGAATGACTAGGCTTATCAGGACTCAGCTCCAAGGAGGTAGTTAGTTCATAGTGATTAATGAAACCACGAAACTGATATGTCTATTCTGGATGAATTCCCTTAACATGCAGCTGCAAATCTCATACAACACTCAGAAAAAGAAAATCCACTTTCTGTCTGTATACTGTAGAAGTGGCATTATTTTTCTCAAACTCCAACGCTTCTTCAAGACTGCTTGCATTAAACGCACTGTTGTATGCTCAAACACAATCTGCCCACAAGCATTCTTTAGGCAATTTGACTGAAGAAGAAGCTGCCAAATTAATAGCTTGTCCCAAACCTAGAAGCACAGTTTGGCTGTCAAGACACTAGAATGTAACAGATTAGAGAAATAAAAGCAGCTAAAAAATGGAGAAATTCAGTATTTTCTTCAGAGGCTCGAATGACACAACTGAGTGCAGCAGCTGAGCATATGCACACATAGGCACAAATTATTCCTCAGATGAAGGCAATTTAAAAATTAAAGTCTGTTAATTAGCTCAAAACGATGTTGGCAGCACTCAATAAAGTGGGTACTTCACTGTCTTTAGAACAGTGAAAGAGTTTAACATAGCTGCTTGCCCTGTTAATAGAACTAACCCAGAAACAACAATGTTCTGTGATCTTATTTCTGCAGTCAGGGGATGTGAAAACTAACGAAATTTAGAGAAAAATTACCGTTCAGTAGAGTGATAACTGTACAAGCCACAGTCGGAACAAATACTGTCAATGGGATTAAAAACACACACATGCACATGCGAACACACAACAAAAATGTTAAAATAAAAAAATACACATATATAATCTTAAATTCCCTATTTTATTGCATTTCTGTCTTCACTGCTCTCACGCTGACTTAAATCAGAAATAACCCTTTTTAAGGTTCCCATCTTGATTCCCTGCACTCTTACTTGTACCCCACCTCTCACTGGCCAGTATCCACCTGTATTTTCAATATGCAGTTTGCTCATCTACCCTGATAATAGAGTTAGCAGGATCCCGTGAAACATCAGTATACTTCTATCACATTACGCAGCATCACATATCTGAAGACTGCAACCTTCGTGGTGAATGCCACTGGAAACTCAAACCTCAAACTGAAGACTGAATATGAGTTACCCTAAGGGTACACACAAGATGGAGCCTAGATGACCGCAGGTAGAATAGATGGCTGTCTAGCGGGAAGAATGGAACAGTGTATTTTAAATGGGAGTGTGCAAGTTGAAGCAGAGCTGAAGCCGGTTCGGTCACTTGCCCGCTCGCTGGACGCTGGAAGAAGGGAGTCTTTCATTTTTTCAACGCTTTAAAGTGATCTGCTCCCAAGTCACGGATGTGCAGATCACCTTAGTAGGATTTGTTCCATGCAATGATCAGAGTGGATCAGAGTGCAATGGATGTCGAAAAGTTGATTGCCTGCGCGTTTATGGAATCAGGCGAAACCTGACCATTATAACTGATACGATACATTGAAACTCTGGTCAGAAATTGCATGTGAAATGAATACAAGCAGTAAGTCATATTAATAAGCAATGTAAATCTTGCACCATGTAATGTAAAACTTGTTTATGCTGGTGCCTGTGGCCATGTTCAGTCATATGTGGTTAATTTCTGGAAACCAACAATTACTTAAAGGAACAATGAGTTGTACAAAACTGTAATATGCTTTTCATAATGCAGTTTACATATGTGTTGAAGCTTTTGTGTTCCTTATTGGTAAAACATGTGTGGTGCATCAAGTGACACCTGCAATGGAGTTATTTTTTTCTCTTTCTTTTCCTTGTCATGCTTATCACTCCCTGTGCTTATCTTGCTATGTGGGCAGTATGTAGCACTGTGCAGTGTAGTAGTTTGTACTGCAGAGCAGAATCCACATTGTATAGTAGCACATTAGCAGTGGTCAGCTGTGCAGCAGTGCATAGCTGGAGACAGTAGTGACTGTGTCGTTGTGTGATGAAACCTATAGTCCAAAGACTGAACAAAATGCAGTCCACTTTTATACAATATGAGAAACTTGATTTGTACAAACATACTTTACTATTACACCTACAGTGGAGTCAACCATCCAAAACTCAAAAGCCAGGTGCCTAAATGAAGTACCAGTAGCTACATACCTATATGAAAAACGTTTTGTAATCAACACTACTGAATGAATGTAAGAAATAAATGTATGTATATGTAGGCCTATCCATCATGACGAAAATATATTACTGCAGTTTGGAACAAAAATTATTTCAGCATGCCACAGTGTAGGCACAAGTTGTTCTTCCTGCGCAGTGGGATGAGTTTTTCCATTTTGTCTGCATCTTTTCACTTGTAAAGTTCAAAACATAATCAAAGGTGTCAATTTCCATTCTTAATATTTGAAAAATCGAATCGGATAATTTCTTAACTTTTTATACAGACGGTGATATTCTCCGAAACTATTTCTGTCAACACTGGATGCACTTGATACTCTCACACTGATAATTCTTGTAGCAATAAGCATTTAGAAGCACAGATATCCAGTAATTCCTCAGCATCACTACTACTGCTTGAATATGTACATAGTTTTCGCAAGCACATCTATTTGCCAACTAGCAGTCTCGAAAATGATGGCTGGAATGACACACCTGAAACAAGTGCCACTGTGCGCACCATCCGTTCCTGCTACGCTAACTTCTTAGCACCCAGCTAGGCTACATTTTAAGCTCCGTCTTGCGCGTACCCTAAGCCAGTCACATACTTCCAAATGAGAATACTCAACTTTATTTTCTTTTAGCAGCAACATGAATTACATACAAATTTTATGATCCCACTACCTGACAGCTGCATTTGATTATAATGGAACTACATAATGATCCTTAAAATCAATAACTCTGAAGTTAATTTTCGATAGTAGCAAATGGCAGGGAGTAAACAAAGGGAGTGGTGACCAGTATTGAGTGCACAAACACAAACAAGGGTTGTATTACATGGATATAATGTTACACAAAACAATACCAAGCACAGTGTGGTCTCCCAGGTTACAACAGCATGCAGTCTGGTGCGAGTATCTACCAAGGCCACAATATGAATATTCACTGCTACAACAGCCTCCAAACTTACAAAATACTACCATCCCCATTCATACTGGGAATAAAAATGAATTCGAGAACTGAAGATTCCAGTCTTCTGTGATGCAACTTGTGTTGCTGGGAGAGCAGTTGCTAACACAACGATCACAGTGCCTTAAACTACCAAGTCAAGTGGTCCTTGACCCTAAAGATGAAGGCACTGCAATCCTTTGAAACATCAGGAAATACTCACCCAACAACACAGTGTCCCATCCCAGAATACTGGAATCATCAGCAATATGGCTGTGAGACTCTGTTAAAAAAAACTGAGCCGCTGGACCATTACCAAAATAGTAGGTGAAGGGTATATTATGTACATAAATTATACATCAGGGCTCACCAATTACATTTTATCCAACTGTTAATAATGCCAGATCCTTAAATGCCTTCTAAGATGGCAAAAGGTGGAGTACAAGTGTCAACTTGCTCGGAGCAGTTTGGCGATACTTGTGAGTTGTATAAGAGCGGTAAATGTCTTCATTGTGTCGATCTAGAAAGCCAATTAAGAGAAGCCCTTCTGGAAATAAGCTCACTTCAGTTTATAAACAAATTGCTATATAAAGAGTTGAGAAATGAGACTATGAAGAATGAACCTGTGACTAATAATGCTGTTGAAGATGGAGGATGTGAGGACTCGACAGGGACCATGCTTGGTCTCAAGTTGCATCTAAGTACAAATGCAGCTCAAAAAACTTAAGAAGCACTGAGATTCTACAATTATCAAAACCACTGCCTACTACCAATCGATTTTCAACATTGACTCAACTTCCTGAACCTCTAACCAGTAGCGAAATGAACTCCTTGGCAGACAGAAGGACAATTGACCCTTCCAGCAACAACCACAAGAGGAAAGAAGAAAAAAGAAGTGCAAGACATATTCCAAACAATCATCATGTAAGAACTTATGGGCAACCCTCAAAAGCTTATCGTGCACCTGGAAGTGAACCAGTGGGAGGTAATAATAGTAACCTGAAACCTAATCTACACTCTGCGAAAGACTACATTAGTTACTATAGGAATGATAAAGACAATTCAGGTACAAATGTTAAAATGAGCAACAATGACCATGGATCAACTCAACGTATTCCAACAATGGTGAATGGTAAAATAAGGGAAACTAATAATAGCGAAATAGTTTCTAAATGCACACAAAATGGGAAGTGTTCAGCATGGATAAATGAGATGAAAGCGAAATTGACTGAAAAAAGAAATAACCACACACTAAACAAGAAACAAAAGGTACTTTGTATAGGTGACAGCCATATTAGAGGATTTGTAGACAGTGCAAAAAACTTATTTAGTAATCAATTTGAAATTTACAGTGTTTTTAAGCCAGGATCAAGTTCAAGCAAATTAAATGTAACTGCAAATCAAGACATTAGTAAATTGAGTCATGATGATGTTTTAATCATTTGCAGTGGTACAAATGATTCAGCAGTTAATAAACCTACATCGACTTTCCAGAACATTTCAAACTTTGTTACAAGAAATAATCACACTAATGTCATTCTGGTTAATGTTACCTACAGATATGATACAGGAAATTCAAATATTATTAATGAAGGTATTGAAAGGCTCAATAAAAAACTAAATAAACTTGTCACAGTATCTCCTCATGCTAGGTTTCTGAAAATTGATCAAAATAGAAATTTGTTTATGAATCGTGGACTTCACCATAGTTGATTGGGAAAACATATTTTTTCACCAAATAGCTATAATGGTCTATTCTCTATTTGAACAAAGAAATACTTGCCCTGTAAGTTTGAGCTGGCATGATGATGACCAAATTGATAAATCAGTAATACTTAAGAACACCAAACCAAATGCCTCAAAGTATCATGAACATCAAAGTACCTTGCATAACAATAATCAGGGCAATTGAATCAATACAGCCTCTACTCGTAATACAAGGTTACCAGTAATAAGATCTGCAGATTCTTTATGGTAAAGAACTATGAGCATAATAATGTTAGCATAATGAGAAATAACACTCATAAAAATTATAAACAGATTAATGATACAAATGTATTACACAAACAAAATAAGAATACTTTTAAGGTTTTCCATCAGAATATCTGTGGTCTGCATCACAAAAAAGATGAACTATACAATTCCTTATCAGAGAATTCTCCACAAATTATTTGTTTAACAGAGCACCATTTAACTAATGAAGAACTGGAAAATGCAGCATTACCTCATTATAGATTAGGAGCCAGTTTTTATAGACCTACATATACGTTGCGGGGGGGGGGGGCCACGGTGGCGCAGTTGGTTGAGGCACTATACTACAAACTGGCAGGTTGCAGGTTCGATTCCTGATGGTGTCAGTGGATTTTTTCATTGGCATAATCCTGTTGGTCGCACTATGGCCCTGGGGTCGACTCAGCCTCTAACAGAAATGAGTACCAAGAACATTTCCTGGGGGGTAAACGCGACTGGTGCATATGGCTGACAACCTACCACTTTCATGTGCCGACTGTCTAGAAATCTGGCAGCCTCGACCTCCTGGAACCCTCTGGGCCTGTCCAGGCCTGTAATGGGACTGCTTTACCTCTACATATAAGTTTGGAGTCATGTGTATATATGTCCAAGATAATATGTATTGCACTAATATTGATATGAATAGATACTCTAAGGAGAAGCATATAGAAATCTGTGCTGTAAAACTACATTTTTCATCCCACACTGTTGTTATTGTATCTGTTTCCATATCACCAGCTGGCAGATTTTCATACTTTCTTAATAACTTGGAAATAGCTTTAAATCATACATATGGTAACTCTATCGATATAATATTATGTGGAGATTTCAACATAAATTACCCTACTGATAACCACAATAAACAATTATTAGACTCCCTATTAACTAGTTATAACCTATATAGTACAGTCGATTTTCCTATGAGAATTTGTAATGGCTCTAACACAGCAATCCATAATATTTTCATAAATATATTTAAAAATGGTAGTTTTTCAGTCTATCCTCTCATAAATGGTCTATCAGACCATGGCGCCCAAGTCATCAGCTTATCTAACTTTAACATTCCAGACAATAAGAATGCACTTTATGTCTATAGGAAAATTAATAGACAGTTGCTTAATGAATTCCAGCTCCATTTAAGTTATGAATTATGGGAGGATGTATTCAGTGATCATGACACAAATATAATCTTTAATAAATTTCTAAATACCTTCCTTATACACTTTTATGGTAGTTTCCCTAAGAAAAGGATGAAACTTATACATAATCCCAAAGCCTGGATAACAACAGGAATTAAAATATCATGTAATAATAAAAGAAAACTATATTTAATATGTAGAGAAAGTAATGATCCTGAATTGAAAACATATTATAAAAATTATGGTAAGATTCTATCCAAAGTTATTATAACAGCTACAAAACTTTATTATAGCAACAAGTTATCAAATTCTGAGAACAAATCCAAAATGACATGAACAATCAACAATAATATAAAGAATGTCAATAATATATCAATGATGAAAATCAATGATAAATTAACATCAAACCACCAAATTATAGCAGGTAATTTCAATAAATATTTTGCTTCAATTGCAGCAAACATTAATAATAACAATTATGCAAATAATATTAACTTTAACTCAAGCAAAAAACAGCCCATTAAATTATTTATATTCTGCATTTAAACAGCCATTTACAAATATTAAATTAAAACATACTAATACTAGTGAAATAGAAAAAATCATTAAAGAGCTAAAGAATAAGAACTCTTATGGATATGATGAAATAACAACAAAAATCTTAAAAATTAGCAGTCCATTTATAGTATCACCCTTAACATACAAATGTAATAGGATGCTTTAGACCGGAATCTTCCCTGATAGATTAAAATATTCAGAAGTTAAACCTATATATAAGAAAGGTGACAAATCGAGCACCTCTACTTATAGACCTATTTCGTTACTTCCAGCATTCTCAAAAATTTTTGAAAAGATATTGCATAAAAGATTATATCGTCATTTAACTACAAATAATATATTGACTAAAGAACAATTTGGTTTTAGGTGTAATAGTTCAACAGAAACAGCTATTTATGCATTAATTAATAATATGTCATCTTTAAACAATAAATTAATGGTTGGGGGGATTTTTTGTGATCTTCAGAAAGCATTTGATTGTGTAAATCATGACATACTTTTATCGAAAATGAAATTTTATGGTATAACAGATATTGCTAACAAATTAATAGAATCTTACTTGAGAAACAGATATCAGAGACTAATTATAAATGATGATAGATTAAATAAATATTATTCAGAATGGGAACAAATACATCATGGAGTTCCTCAAGGTTCAGTTCTTGGACCATTATTTTTTCTACTGTATATTAATGATCTCCCTAAAAGTCTATCTGATAAATCTAATCCCGTCCTATTTGCTGATGACATAAGTTTCATTATTACAAATTGCAATAAGGCAGAATTCAAACATAAATATATGACATTTTTAGTGAAATGAATAAATGGTTCCGAAAGTAACTTATTGTCTCTAAATTATGATAAGACATACCTATTGCAATTTGTAACTAAAACTAATCAAGAAATTGATATGCAAATTTCTTTAAATAGAAAAAAAAAAGATCACAACCACTCAAAGTATACAATTTCTAGGACTGACTATTGATGCTCCCTTGACTTGGAAGTATCATATTAATGAATTAACTTCTACACTAAATAAAGCTTGCTTTGGTATCAGCTCAAGTAGACCTTTCATGTCCCTGGACGTATTAAGAAGCACATATTTCTCGTATGTTCCTTCAATTATCTCTTATGGAATAATATTTTGGGGGAATTCATCTTACAGTAAAGTCATTTTTAAAATTCAGAAAAGAATAATTAGAGTTACTACAAATTCACAGAGAAGTGACTCTTGTCGCCAATTGTTTAAACAATTAGATATCTTACTGCTTCAGTCACAATATATATACTCATTACTTTTATTTATTGATAAGAACAAAGACAAATTTCTGTTAAATTCACAAGTACACAGAATTGATACAAGACAAAACTCTAACATATACTTACCCTCAGCAAACTTAACAATATACCAGAGGGGAGTATTCTAGTACAAACTGGAATAAAGACCTATAATCATCTACCATCAGATATCAAAAATCTATCTAATGATGAAAATAAATTCAAACTGGCTTTAAAAAGATATTTGTTACATAATTCCTTCTACAGCTTGGAGGAATATTTTAATAAATAATACTGCCATCCTGGTTTTACACTTAAATTTTATCAATTTTTTGCATTGTATACTTTATAGTGCTCTATGGTGGTGATTGTAATGGTGATATCGGGACCCACATGACTGAAATTGCATGCTGCTAGTGTGTGACAATACACAATTGTATTTCTTATCCAGATGAATTGTCTGTTCTGTTATATTGTGTGGTATGTTTACACTTTGACTATTTCCATACCTGTAACAAGATTTATGGAATGTGAAAAAATATATGAGTATATGAGTATTTTACACATTACTTACACCACTGTTCAACACCTGTATTACATATTTCCCTAATGCTTTACTCACTGATACAGTCCTCAAGAAAAGCCTTTTGAAACCTATGTAACACACTGTATTTCCATTCGTACAGTCACCAAACATAAAGATTTGGTACTGTTTACAGATGATATGTCAGTACTAAAATTCTGGTTTACCTGTCCCATAGGCAACCAAATGATTGGCACGGCCCCATTCAAATGCTTCTTGAGCTTTGGTGGCTTGGCCTGTGAGAATTAAGTCTAGAGCTCGAGACAGCCCAACGGCCTCCAGTCAAACCGTACCACCATCCAACAAAGGTACTCCTATAAATATAAGGTAAGTTTAAATTAATTCTCCTCAATGAATTCTGCTACTTCAATATATAAAAGCTAGAGTTTACAACAGGTATGCATCATGATAATGGATGACTAAGGATTTTTCTCTCCAGTACATTTATAAACTTGGGTTCCTCTATAAAATAAGTATTAGAACCACCTTCCAAACAATGCAAAGTGATAAAAATGTTAAACTCACTACCATTTAGTGCTAAGGGTGAGAATGTGTGGTAACTTACTACCACATGCCTTGCACACTTACGACATGCGCATGGATATACCATTAGGTTCCACATAAAACACTTTACTTATTAGAAAGTATTGTCTAATGGCTTTCTAGGTGTCACCATTGAGTTATGTGTGCATGAAAGTATGGAAGGAGCAATGAGAACTGCATAGTATTTTGCTGAAAGACAGCAATGACAATGGCTGCAAAATACAAAAATCATAGGAATACATGTGCAACTGACCCAAGTTCAGCTACGTTGCTTGGCTCAAATTGTGCACTGCATATACAGTGTAGCTAAAAAAACATCAGGTCGTGATACTTAACTTACAACAGACAATGGACCACAAAGAACACAATTAGATAGACAAAAAATTATCTGTAATGTGGGCTGGAAAATCATTTCCAATGTACAGTTGTTCATAAAAATGGAACTGGGACAGGAAACAGCATCACCACACAAAACAGTGTCTCAAGCATGTCCAAAGAATGGTGGTGGAGGTGAGAAATAAGGAAGTACATCCACAGCAGCGCTCATCACCTTGCAGAAACAGACCACATCAGAAACTCCATAAGACACCCCAACAATTTTGATATGTGTGTTATTCAATGTACCTAGAAAAAGTTTTCATCTTCTTGACAAGCAGTGGTGAACTGAAAGACAAAATTAAATTTTATATCTATTTCATATCTCAGGAAGTTTCATATCTGTTACACTTAAATGCACAAGATCTTATAACACATGAAATGTAATTGCCAAGGCAAGGGTTTAAATGGAAAAGATTCTGTAACACCTGAAAAGTAACTGCCAAGACAAGTAACATCAGGTAATTACAGTCAGCACATTTCTTAACATTTGTGTACAGAGAAGGCAGGCCAACAATTTACAGGGATGAAACCTCAACCATAGCACAACAGCAAAGTCCCATGCCTGGACTGAGAGTGAAGAAAAGACTGAAGACACCAATCACCAAGAGGCAAAGGGTTATTATTCTTTAATCCAAAAACAAAATAAATATTTGCTATACATAAACTAACCATTGGTCCATGCCCTGCTTTATTATCGAGTCCCATATTAATGTCAAACTCAGACAACTCTTCCAGATCATAACCTACACAAAAACTTCCCCCAATACCAGTACTCCAACAAGTGCTGAGTCATCTTCTTCAAATTCTAAAACTGCCTTGATAGTTTATATGCCTGGCCCTGGGACACCTTCCCAGATGCTTGCCCAAGCTACCAGGTGCGTCCATGGGTTGCAGATAATGGAAATCCCACTATATATAGTGGATAGCTGCGAAATAAGCAGGATTCCCCTGACGAATAAGCAGTTGTGGACAAGGGCAGCATATCAGAGAGGAGGTGGATTGCCCGGTAGCAGGGTAACCCTATAAAATGCCTCATAACTCAATGAAGATATGCAACAGTGGCAAGTCTGTGCCGCCACTATAGTCAAAACACCTGCTAAGGAGCTGGACCGTTTAGCCTTGATTGGCAGCTAGCTAACGGAAGGAAAACCCCAACAGAAAAACCCTGCTCCTTTAGGTTGAAAGGTTGGACACAAGGCCAGCAACCTTGTTCTGTACAACTCATCTTGCTACAAAAGTTCAATTAAGGAATGCCGCACAGACTTTATTAAGACGACATGGGCGAGTTAAAAGGAAAAAGAATGCAGAAATACAGATAGGTTCCTGGAACGTCACAACTATGCTAAAACCTGGACGTCTGCAAGAAATAGCTAAACAGATACTGGAAACAAATCTCCAGATAGTAGCACTGCAACAAAGTATATGAAAAGGGTATTGAAAAATATAAAAAGATAATATATTACAGCTGTTCAGAAGATAATACTGGATATGCAGGAACAGGTTTTATCGTGAGGAAGGATATAGAAGGGAGTGTCTTCGGGTTTGAGCCATATAATGTACGCCTTTGTAGACTGAAAATTAGTGGAAAGTTTTATAACATAACAATAATATGGGCATATGGCCCAACTGAAGAAAAAGACGAGGCATTAAAAGAGCAATTTTATGAAGACCTACAAAAGCTTCAAGACAAAGTACCAAGAAATGATCTGTTAATAATTGCAGGTGACTTCAATGCTAAAGTAGGCAGAGAAAGTGCATACAGAGGTGTAGTAGGAAAATATTCCATACACACTATATAGAATTTAAACGGAGAATACCTTTGTAACCATGCAAGATTTAACAACCTGATTATCGTCAGCACACGGTTCCAACATAAAAGAATACACATTGGAACATGGACTAGTCCAGACGGCCAAACGGTGAATCAAATACAGTGAAACCTCGACGCATCGTTTTTGAAGGGGATGGAAAACAAAAACGATGAATAAGGGAAAACGATATTTGCGGAAACCATTAAAAACTACAGATAAGAAAAATTTAATGACTTCTATTTATTGGCAATTACATGATACAACTCGTCCTTAAAACTGCTAATTCTTCTGAAAAAAACTCTGTAATTGACAGTTGTTTTGTAGAAACTTTGCGTCTAAGTTCAAAGAACGAACTCTCCAAGCTTCAAACACTATGACGATCACCATCACTGATGCTATCCGCATAAACAAAAGACTTCACTTTCATGAGCGCTTCGTGCGCTTCGGCAAAGTTCGGCGCAACTTCGGGTTCCGTATCTTTCGCTTCTAAGAGCGTGGCTCCCACATGGCTCGCGCGCAGCTGTTGCACCGTACTAAAACTGCTGGTCACCACGTGACTCGACAGAGGCGTAGTCGTCAAATTTCTCATTATCCATGTCACTGAACTTTTGCCAGTCGTGCTGAAAAGCATCATCGTCATCTTCATTCCTCATTACGACGTCACTAACACCTGAGAGTTGTCCACGCCCGCAGCCAGCTTTACGAAAACAATATTCGATGGTCTGCTGCTTTACGCGGAACGCGGCGGTTTGATAAGGGAAATGAGGGGAATAACGGGAGTCGGAGTAAAACACTAAACTGCTGCTGTAGCCCGAAAGAAACGGACGGAGATACGATCTGCAGTTAAAGTCAGCGGCGGCGTTAAGACAGGACGGCACATGCGCGCACCTTCAATTTTTTGAACTAATTGAGGGTCATCACGCATTTACCCCTCATAAGCTACTAGATCATCGTTTCAGTTTTCCAAGAACGATCAATGTGGGAAACTGTTGCATCAGGACCGTGATTTTTCAACGATCAATGCGATTAAACGATAGTTCGAGGAACGATGGAGGCGGGAAAAAATATTGTTATGTATATGGGGCTAATTCCGGGACCAAAGAAGACAGACGAAATTTGCGGGAAAACGATGGTAACGGGAACGATGCATCGAGGTTCCACTGTAGATCATGTTCTTGTAAACAAAATGAAAAGCGGAATGATTCAAGATGTCAGAACGATGAGAGGGCCAAAATGCGATAGTGATCACTTTCTATTGAAAATTAAGGTAAAACAAAGCCGAATAATTTCCCCCATAAAGAAAAAGTAACAAATTAGATGGAATCCTGAAAATTTGCATAATAAACAGAAAATTTATCAATATATGCAGTCATTACATCATAAATTACAAGACAAACACGTGCAACAAAATATAAACAAAGAATGGATAAATATAAAAGCCGCAATACTAGAAGCAGCCACAGAAATTATTACTACAAAACAAGCAATACAGAGAAACGTGTGGTGGGTCGAAGAATGCAGAGAGGCAATCAAACAGAAGAACAAAGCAAGAGAGAAATGTCTACAAAGAAGAATGAGAAGTAATCAAGAGAATTATGAGCAGAAAAGGAAAATAGCAAACAAAATTTGTAGGCATAAAAAGAAGGCATAGACGTATATAAAATTAAAAGATATTGAAATGGCAAACAAGAAAAACGACACCAAGAAATTTTACAAACATGTACAAAACCTCACCGAGGACCACCCTCATTATTACAAATACGCGAAGATGAAGCAGGAAACTTATTAACTGAAAAGAAAGAAAAACTAAAGAGATGGAAACAATATTTCGAACAGATGGTGAAACAAGATATAACACACATTAGTCAAGAAACTGAAAGAACAGCACAGGAATGCGAGGAAAATGTAAAAATGACAAGCCCAACATATAAAGAAATAAGCAACATAGTCGATAAACTTAAATGTAACAAATCCCCCAGCCCAGACAATATCATCCCAGAATTCATAAAATATGGTGGCACTAGTCTTAAAAAGAGAATTCACTGCTTAATATGTAAAATCTGGGAAAACGAGGCCTTACCAGATGAATGGTTAAAAGGAATAATTTGCCCAGTATTTAAGAAAGGAGACCCTAAACAGTGCAAAAACTACAGAGCAATAACTCTTTTAAACATAGTATACAAGGTGTTCTCCACTTATCTATATAATAAACTATCAGAAATAATTGGAAACAAAATAAGCGAAAACCAAACAGGTTTCAGACAGAACAGATCTACAATTGATAACATACACATAGTGAGACAAATATATGAAAAGTCACATGAATATAACATCGAACTACACAATCTGTTCATTGACTATACTCAAGCTTTTGATACAGTGCACAGAACTGCAGTAATTAAAAGTTTGAAACAATTTGGAATACCGATCAAATTACAAAATGTAATTACTCTCACACTCCAGAACACAACAGCACAAGTAAGAATTAATAATGATTTAACTGAAGCTACTGACATAAACACAGGTGTTCGGCAAGGATATCCACTGTCCACCTTATTATTTAGCATGGTATTAGATACAGTCATTAAAAACTTGGATATTACAGGTAATACATCCATGAGATTAAGACAGATATGCGCTTACGCAGATGATCCGATCATTTTGGCAAGGACACGACAAGCAATGATGGATACGTTTACCAAACTAAAAAATGAAGCAATAGAATCAGGATTAGTCGTTAATGTGGCAAAAACAAAATATATGAAGTGTTCACGGAGCACATCTATTGAAACTTACATTAACATAGAAGACACGCAATTTGAAAAAACGAAAGCATTTAAGTATTTTGGATCAATAGTAAATGAAGATAATTCAATCGAACAAGAAGTCCAAGAAAGAATAGCGGCAGGGAATCACGCATACGTCGCAAATAAAATAATGTTGACTAGTAAGCAGCTCTCAAGAAAGGTCAAATTAACGCTTTATAGAACCATAGTTAGGCCAGTAATTACTTATGCATGTGAAACTTGGACACTTAAAGATAAGATTGAACAAAAACTGACGGTGTTTGAAAGGAAAATACTAAGGAAAATATTTGGGCCAATTAAAGTTAGTGAAGATAGATGGAGAATCAGAACAAATGATGAACTGAACACTCTTATTAACCATACTAATATAGTGAGATATGTTAAAGCCCAAAGAATCAGTGGGTTAGGCCATATTGAAAGAATGCCTGATGACGGGACGGTGAAAAAGATTACAAATTGGAAACCCACAGCGCCAAGACACATTGGAAGACCAAAATTAAGATGGGAGGAAGACGTCAGGAACGACCTAAAAGCGATGAAGGTCCAAAACTGGAAGAAACTCACACAAGATAGAAATAAATGGAAAGGAATAATTGAATAGGCCAAAACTCACGTAGAGTTGTAGAGCCGCAAGAATAATAATAATAATAATAATAATAATAATAATAATAAGTAGTAGTAGTAGTAGTAGTTTATATGCTGTTGCCATGTTTATGCGGTTCCTTTTCTGCAGTCGATTTATAGCACTTGTTGTAACAGATACTAATTTCTCCATGAATATTTCATCAGTAAACATAGCTTTAACAGTATGATGAGTAGTTAGATAAACGTGGTACAAAGCATTTCTTATGCTTTTACCTTCCTAAACTGCCATCTGCTTCATGGTGGTGCTATTTTAATGTCTGGTGTAACAACTTTGTCACATCAGAATTTAAATTACTTTCATTTCAAGCTGTGTTTGGCCAATTTTGAAAATCAAATATTAAAGTTATCCAGAACAGACAACAGTATTTTAAATAAATTAAATCAATCAGGAACAGTGACACCATACAACTGACTCTGAATTATCTGAAAGAGCATAACCGGAAGTCAATGTATCGTTCATACCAGCACGGTAAAACAGAATATGTACTTATGCTAACTAACCATTTCAATCTACTATATCTCACACAATTGGGGATTTTCAAAATACCACCATTAAATTCATAGTAAGAGGTGACAGCATTATGTGAACAATGATCTACCAAGTCACATGGTAGTGAAAAGAAAAATGAACACAAAAATACAACAACTGCTAAATTGATGCTGTGCCACGCTATGTGTCAGCACAGCAGGATGACACATGTGGCACATCCACATAACCTATATTACAGATCAGTTACTTTTACAACACAGCTTACTTACTTCCATAAATGAGGTATACAAATGCAGCCAGCTCTGAATGCTGAAATCAATCTTGGTAAGTTGAAAATGTAAAGGCTGAGAATTGTCACTCTAGATTTCCCTAAATGCTGCAACATTCAGGTTTTCCATGCCCGCAAGGACAAGCTTTCAAAAATCCCTCCGTTTCAGCATTTTTGAAAACATATGTTACAAGGACAAGACTTTTAGTGGCCTGATAATACTGCACTTTCAAGACCATGATCTTGCTACTCTGTGCAAGGCGTAACGTTCACCGAAGAAAGTTACCTACACGTTTGTGTGCCTACATACTCTTACGGCTGTCACTATGATGATCCCTGTGGTCTGGGATGTGACGCCGCGGAATTTGACCTTTCCCTACTCTGGTAGAGCAGACCTAATGCCCCTTCGGAACGGTGGTACGTACATACTACACGCCATCTAGTACGGGCGGAGAGTTTCACTATTATCGGCCCTGTAGGGTGCTGCGCTGTAATGAACCATCGTCGCTGGCGCCATGTGACGTATTGCTCATCAACAAGCCATTCACCGCTACAGATCATCGTTCACGACGTCTCCCATGAAAGGTAATCCACATGCATAGTGGCCGGCCGCCATATCGTCTGGGATGCTAGAGTAGTTACCGTTCAATTCACTCACCCACTTGTCTATCCTTTCGCATTCGACATGGCTACAAGCGTTGTCCTACGTATGGTCCATGGCCTTAGTCACGTATCAGTCAAGTTAATGGAACACAGATAACCACAGATCACAATGCACGAATGCAGATACCCTCGATTTACATATGCTTATCAACGCTATTGGTCGACAATGTATGATCCGTGGCTGCGACGGCCATGGACCAGACATTCTGACCAACGCCAGAAAAGATAACTGCTATTCATTTCACAATTTTCTTGCCCCCAGGCCCAATACACATTTTTGAAGCCCTGATACTGAAACGGGACCTACCATTTTAAGGACAAAAGTGAGTACAACGAGACGATTTAGAAAGGTGACAGGCTGGATGGTACAGGGCTTCGATCAGGACGACCTGAATGACGTTTACGCACACTTCCCCAATGGCCTATACGACACCTTAAACGTGAGTTACAAGTTACGTTTCCGAAAACTACACACCAATCATAATGCAATATGCAACGGATAACTTTTGCGCAATTCTATTAATATGTACAGGATTGAGTTAAGTGCGCTAGTACATACATATACATATGTTTCATAAAATTCAAAACACGCATTTCATTTGCAACAGTTATTTTCCTGGGACACCCAAACATACAGCTTGTCACCCATCCACACACACACACACACCGTCCATCTTCTGAACACATGAGCTGTGTTCTGAACCATGGAGGTACAAAGCATGGATCGCAGCTGCTACTTCCTTTGCGCTGTTCCACACAGCCGTATTGCCGTTGACTCATAATTGAGCTTCACAAAAGCCATTATTAATTAAATATTATCAGCAAAATATTTTTCATTACTCAGAGACGATGATCGCCAGAAATTTGTACGATCGTATGATTTTACAATTATTACAGAACACAATCTTTATACATATGACGATAGCATTCTCTTACCTTCTACCCATAAACAGACTGAATACGGGACAAAGGACGCAAGGATGAGAAGTGTGCTATGAAGCATAAACACGTTAAAAACCACCTCTCAAAACATAAAGGGTGAAGTTCTCCCTGTCCACGCCATGAAGGCATACGGGAGGAGTAGAGTATAGCTCCACTCCTCCTGAACCTTGGCACGATGTAGACGTGAGTGGTTAGCTTCACTCCTCGGCCGCTTTACTCCCTGGAGAGAACCCCGGTACCCACAGAATACGAGGCTCGGTAGGCCCCAGTGCCGGAACGGACGTTTTGGAGAAAAGAGAAAGCTCTTGCCCCTACTTGGATTCGCAACCTGGACCGTCCAGCCCGCAGCATAGCCATTTAAAAGAAGTTTGGCGCCGAAAATAATACAAGCTTATGGTTGGATGGACACACTATTGCCATCTGCAGTGAAAAATATTGCATCAAAAGACATCGCTAAAAGATGCCAAGTTTTCTTCTCATCTGACCCACCTACCATGGATCATCTAATCTGGAGATCTGTCACGGATTGCTACCGGACTAATACGCAACACTGGTCTGGGTTTATTTATTTACTCCGAACATGGCCACACCAGTAACAATTCCAATGAGGATATAATGAAACAAAGTGAATAATTACAAAGATGGCTACTTATATTGCACCCAGTGCATGTCCCTTGCATGGTTTTAAGTCAGCATGAACCAGCTTATTCAATGGGTATGCGGGGGGGGGGGGGGGGGGGG
>BLKM01000638.1:33913-215807 GCA_013340265.1 Coptotermes formosanus
GGGGGGGGGCTTAGGTTTACCATCCACCTCCATCTAGTAATGACATTCAGAGTGGAGTTACCCATACTCCAGGATAAGCGTTTATGGCATGGACAAGGCCAGTTAACCTTTGCTACATACGAAGTGCTATTTGTTTTACATCTCTATGTCTCTTATGTTACAACGTATCTTATATACTTGCAGCTTGACAACTTTTTAATTAAGATTATGGCCTTCCGATTTACAAGTTTCATAATTGACTACCGATGTTTTTTTGAAGGAATCGTGCTGCCTCTACCTTGTGGGTACAATATGGAAATGAAACCAGCTTGAATGTTCCTTCAAAATGTTGGTAACTACCCACTAAAGTGAACGCTCTCATAACAATGAAGACCATAACTTTAATTTAAAAATCTGGCACACCAACTGTCATGGCACCAACACATTCAGAGGGTTACAAAACATAGTTTCATTTTCATAAATAAAAACTTACAATGTAGAATGTAACACTGTCTTTACCAACACTCATATTTCACTACCTTTATTATGTAAGGAAAAGTATCGATACTGAAGGGATAATGTGGGGAACACTGCAGCGTTCTATAACTGACATGCAAAGTGCGTTTTCAGCGTGTGACTTCAAGTATTCTTACTACAGTTGACACACATGCATCACTTCCACAATATCTTGGTGAACACAAACACCAATGTTCATTGACCCTCCCCCCCAAATAAAAGAACACTGTACCTTGCACACAACTCCATATATTTTTTAACCTATAATAGCCAGTGATAACATAGATGCACCAAATGGCCTAAATTGAGCCAGATGTCTTCTACTCTTGATTCCCTTACTATGGTAATTCACTACAAGCTAGCTCCACAAAATGTGTCATACCCCATCATTCAAACTTATGCAAGTTTATAATGATGACCTTATAAGGGAATGAATAATGCTTGGTAACAAACATGAAGCAGTAAAACAGACAGTGCTGGACTGCTTGGCCAGGCCTGGAAACTTCACAGAGATGCACACTCTAGAGTCAAAGTTCAACAACCTATTCGATAACTAGTACAAGTACTAGTACTTATGCTGGTTACAACAATGTTGCTCAAAAATATTATATTATTTGAAGCTTTGCTTTAGCATGTAGAGCCTCAGAATTTGGGACTGAGGAGATGAAAAATTTGAAAAGTGTAAAAAATAACTGCCTTTAAATTTTACACCTGGAACTCATACTGATTTAATATCCACCATTATATACACAAAACCAGTGATAAGATGATAATTTATATAGTACACCACATATTTATGTAATAAATTTGGCCAAATTTTGGGATATCATTTACACAAATTATCTAGTGCAGTGCAGTCAATAACAGGAAGCACAGAAAATATAATTCTGTTGCAAAATACATGTATATACTTTTTCTGTAAATATGTATTAGTATGTATTAGGCTACTGATACTGTACAAATCACATAATTGGATAAATTCCACTAATGTTAATATTTAAGCCAAGTTTATGCTGGACTGATGATCTCCTGAAAGCTCCACTGACAAGTACTATTGTTGAATGTGTCGGTTCTTATACTGTACTAATAAATTTATGGTTGTGTGTTCCTCTGTCTAGGAAGAAATTAAGTTAACTATTTAAGATAATGAAGTGATGCATAAACAAATACTCTGGTATGACAAACAGCATTTTATGAAACACTGTGTATATAAAAACTTTAAACTTGATGTAAATATACTAGCACAATAGTTTTATAAAGAACACATTAATTTACTACTATACTTCCTTTAGCAACTTTTTTCCCCTCTTTTGTTTTCCAACACAGTCCTCTACACTTAATACTGTAGGATAACACTGCCACAGGAACATATCTAAGTTACATTACTCTGTCTACACAAATGTACATTATAGTTAGATTCAGACCTTACCATTTTATGAGAATACATCACAAGTTGCTTCTAAAGCAGCTCAAATAATGAGGAGTACAAACAGGTAATTTAATGTACTCCATTATTTTTTCGTAGAATTATTTATGCTGCTTAAAGGACAGGCTCCACATTGGCTGTACTAGAGATATTTTACATATTTCTCCTCTTACAATTCATGATTTGTAACACCCATGAAATTTAATACGTACATTTTGTTTACAACACTGACACTGTTATATCCAGTCACATACGTAACATTTATACAGGACAGTTTTGAAAGCTCCATCCTCACAAATATAAAATTAAATTTCAAAGCATGAAGCATGTAAGAACAATGAAATCTTACAATACATGTTGAAGGTGCTACAGACATTAAAACAAGTATATTTTGTATAACTATGCAACTTCAACTCAACGACATCAGTTCCTTGTAAACTTCATTTCTAATATACAGAAATAGCCTCATAGATCAATCAAGAAAAATGAAGCTCTGGGGATTAATTGGGGGGGGGGGGGGGTCTGAAGAATGAGTATTATTTTACTTTAATCAACAAAACTGAAATGGAGGAAACATGCTATCATACCAGAGCAAATATTTTATAAATGTGAAAAAGAAAATAAATATGAATTTATAAATGTAAGGCCTGTAAATCCACTGTATTTTAATATATACAAGGTGAAAAGAAAGAAAGAAAGAAAGAAAGAAAGAAAGAAAGAAAGAAAGAAAGAAGAGGAAAAAACTGCGTACCCAGAATCCAAGGATGAGCCCTGGGATTTCCCGCTGTATCTTAATGACAACAAAATTGCTTACTAATTAAATTAATATCTTTGGGTGCTTGGGTACCACACAACAAAGGTGAAAAACAACCTTTAAAATGCCTCCTTCTGAAAAAATTGTAAATAAAAAACTCTTTTTACTGATACAACATACTTAAAGATTTGTGTTTCTACACCACCATTATAAAAATTATTTTCACATCTTCATAACATTCATGTCTGTCATTTAAAACATATTACACTTTTCCAGCATAAAAAGTTTCACGATGAAACCTTTGTTTTAAATATATGTTACTATATACCATATAGTACATTTAAGTCACTGTTATTTACACCTATTTACATTTCACATGACAAAAAGTTTTCACATACTGACAAACAGTTCTTCTGTATAAAACACAGCAGGTTTCTAAGTCACAAAACTAACTTCTTGCACATTTCCTACATCTTCAGTAAAAGTTAATATTGTTTGAATAAACAAGTGACGTTTTGCTGCACTTCCAACAAACTTATGAGACACTTACTAGGAAGGAAGAGTTTCAAGAAGTTAATGAATATCACGAACAACTTACTTGCTCTCACAATCATCTTGTTCATGCAAATCCATCATTGGAAGAAATCGCACTACTTCACCTTGCTATGTGTCCAGGTCATCCTCTCGTTGGCTGGAGAAGTATGACACGAGGCCACCAAACTCACCACCGCCTTCTTCATCATAAGACTTACTGTTGCTACCGTCAGATGCCTGCAAACTGTGGGAGGCATCTGGAGAAGCATAGTGATCTGGGTAAGGAGACCCCTGGTAGGCTGAGGGAGGAAGGGCATCATCTGCAGCTGATAAAGGTGGAGGAGGAGGATAAGCACCATAGTGGTAATTAGGTGGTGGAGGTGGGTGGTACGGGGAAAAGTTACCAGAAGCTGGGCTCCTGCCCTGATGTGCAGGTGGGGAAGGCTGAGCTTGCTGCAGATGGTTTCCTGCTGCCGTGGAAGGTTGGAACTGTGGCTGGTGGTGTCTGCCCTGTGGAGTCCCAGTAGGTCCCACCACATCAGCTGATTGGAGAGGAAATCTAATAAGAGGTGGGGGTATTTGTTGATGCATAGGAGGAGGAACTCCTCGTGTGTAGGGTGGAGGTGGTGGAGTGTTGTGTGATGTTGGGGATGGCCCAGGTTTTCCTGCCAATGGGCTTCCAGCTGATGGAGGAATCTGTGTTGGGGGCGGGTGTAGAGGAGAACCTTCTCTCCCAGGCTGAACTCCATTGTTGGATGCAATTGCAATTGGCCCTCCACCAGATGGTGATGGATCAAGAGGGTGGTGTGATGTATGGTACATTTGAGGACCTTGTGACCCTGGGCCTGGAGTTCTCATCCGTAAGGGTGACATGGTTGTCTGCTGTACAGAACCTGGTGGTGGGCAGATGGGAGATCCTCTTGGACTGACATAATGTGGCAAGCAAATCCCTGGACTACCTGATGGAGAGCTAGTTAAAGGTGGAGGCTGTCGGTATGGTGATGGGATACGGCCACGAGCTGGAATCGAGTATGACTGTGCTGTTGCCACACTGTTTCGCCCTGAAGGACTAGTTCCTACACCTAGCCCGGAGCCTGAATTTCCTGAACCTGGGCCTGTCAGTGGTGCTTGATCATTGCCTGGACCACCAAAGTACTTATGTCCCATAGCTGTGGCTGCAGCTGTGAAACTCTGTGGTCCTCCTGAAACAGGCTGTGACTGCAACATTCGTGTAATTACACTGCTACTTGAAGGTGAGGCCTGTGTCGAGAAGGGCAGCTGCTGTGGCTGCTGTTGGTTTGGTCCTGGGAAACATGATGTTAAACCAGTCAGAGATGTTGACACCATGCGACCATTATCAGACAGCTTCCCTGCTAAAGCAACAGTTGCATTTGTTGTGTCAGCAGCAGCAGCGGCGGCAGCAGCAGCAGCAGCAGCAGCAGCAGTAGTTGCTGCAACTGCTGCGGCAAGTGTAGCTTTCCCACGACCTCGACCTTTCCTCTTTGCTGGTGTTGGTGGTGACACTACTGGAGTAGCTGCTGACGTAGATACCACTGGCAAATTGACAGGTGGAACTGTTGGTGGTGGTTCTATCCTCTTTGTAAGTTCTGACACAACTTCTGTGCTTTTTTGAACAGGTGGTTCTTTGTGTGTTGATGTACTTATCAAAATAGGCTGTACAGATGCCACTTCATCCACTTTCTTACCCTTTCTACCCCTCTTCTTCTGTTCTTTTTTCTCAAGCTTCTTGGCTTCTCTCTTCTGTCTCCTTTTCTCTTTAGTCTTGGCTAATTCTGCCTGCTGAAATGCCAATTCTGCTTCCTTCATAGCAAGTGATTCATCTTCATCTTCTTCCTCCTCTAACACCTCCTTCTGAAGTAATTCTTCCTTCAGAATTTCATCCATTTCCTTTTCCTCATCCATCAATTCCTCTTCCAACAGCTCTTGATCCACTAGTTCTTCTCTCTCATTTAACACGGCACCTAGCCTTACTTCACCTTCTTCTAGCTCCTCTCTCTCATCCAACACAGCTCCTAACCTTATTTCACCTTCTTCCAGATCATCCAACTCTTCACCAAGATCCTCCAGCTCATCCTCAGTATCATCCCGGATGATCTGCCTCTTTGTACGTGTTGGTTTGGCTTTCCTTGGTTTCCTTTCAGTTTTGCTTTTCTTCTCAACTTTGGGTTTCTTCTGAGTTTTCCTTTTCTTTGCAGCTCTTGGCTTTTTTTCAGATTTTTCTGTTTTCTTCTTCCTTCCAACTTTGCATGGAGGCTCCTCTTCAGCTGAAACATTTCAATGTTAGCTTCAAAATGTGTTTAAATCACAATCAAATTTTGTAAGTACATAAGACAAATATATTCAAACAATGACCTTCCTAACATCTAAAAGATAAGAATCAACACTACATTATACTAATACTCAGAAAACTTTATAACATTACTTACTTACTGTATAATACAGCACTTCCCTACTAACACAAGCATAAAGCTAAGATATCATATCAAGCAGGTTCAAATTATCAGTAGTTTACTTAGTGTCCTGCAAGCATGTTGTATCTAGACTTGGCTCATGGAGTTCTGCCATGTCATATGCTGAAGCTGTTCCAAAGTTTCAGCACATACTGCAAGTTACCATCTTTGCAGTGAACGTGAAGCAGGAGAAGTGAACAGACATGTACATATCTCTCACAGTGGAATAAAGGATCAGGGTGCGAGGGACAAATGTGCCCCAGACAGGCCAACCAGCCAGAAAAAAATTGCACAAACAAGGAATAAATTTTTGCCGTATACAGTAGTCTTATTCAGTATCTACTCATATTTATCAGTATTACACACATGTTAACAGGCAATACAAGGACCAACAGAAAAGTTTCTGACATGCAGTTCAGCCTGCAGAGTGACAAGATCTGAATGCATAATTTCAAGGCACCACTTCTTGCTTTTAGGCCAAACCACTTACTAGCTTCCCTGTCACTACAGCACAGCAGTGCAAGCAAAAATGTCACCCTATGCTACAGTCCATCAGGAGTTACAGAACTTTTAAGGAAAAGAACTTCCATGCAACTTTTATGCCTTTGAAAGCAGCTGATATAAGAACAGCCAAGCACTTCTGCCTTGAGGTCAAGTAAATTTTCTGTTTGGATACACAGTTCTCACAGTTACATTTTAGAATGCAGATTTTCTTGTACTTGATGAAGGATAGGCACAGATGGTTGGTTAACCCTTTAAGGACAATATCACCAGACCATATGGCAGTAAAAAGAGGGAGAATTTAAATGTCTGCCATACATCAAGCTGGTCACCATTAAAATCCCTACTCCTTGATAGCTGCAGAAATGTTGCATGGGTGGGTGTGATATTTGAAGCAGCACTCACAAGCTGTTTTCATGTCAAGTTTGTATCCACTGCCATCACAAAGCTTATCAAGAAGCCTAATATGACTCTTTCTTGTCAACAAATCATTAAGACATGGCAGTGTATCTTGCCAGCGAGTGCAAATGGCTTTAAAAAGTGTTGTACATCCAATGCAATGTATAAGCCTCATGATGATATGCTATGGATTAAAAGAGAAGACGGGAATGGCAAATTGTAAAGAGACAAAATGCCGTGACTGTGAAGATGGACACTAAAAACAATGAAAATGGAGATTGTTACAATGACTGGTAAAGGCGGATGAAATCGGGCATGTTTTGTGCATTAACCATACAGAATGAAAAATGAAATATTATTTTTCAGCAGACACGTTTTAAGTATACCTATCCTTCCCCATTACAGTGATACTAATGAACATTCTGCCCTTTTCACTGCTCCCTGATTGGCCTGTTAACCTTTCCAGATGACCTAATACTATTACAGTGTTTCCTTATATTCATGGGATCTGATTACACAGCTATACAGTATCATATCCCAGGAAAATTGAATCCTTACATATATTTTCCCTTGGCACATGTGTTTTTTGGGAGTTGTCTTAGATTAGGGTGGCCTTGCAGTCAGGTAAATATGGTAGTTAAGAATTATCAAATCTTTAATATGTGGAAAAACATATTTTTGGCACTAAAAAGCTTCGTAAGTAGACTGAGCAGTCATTTTTCATCATTTGATTTTGTACTGTCATTTAAATAAACACCAGAAACTATGGTTTCTCAAACTATGGTACATGTACCACTACACGTACACCAATCATTGTTTACTCCTACATGGCCTTAAGAGAAAACTAGAATGTGAACACAAACACAAGTTTTAAAAAATAAATGAAACATAAGCCACACATATTTGCTAATATACAGCATTGCTGGTAACATATAACTCATTCCCATTGTCACCCAGTCTATCCAATTTCAGCTTTTTATTTACATAACAAAAGTACTGGTGATACACTGAAATTGTTAAATTTAATTTACTGACACACCAGCGAAAAAGTTTGAGAATGCCTACTGTACATTAATAAAAAATGGTATATGTATGGATGCAGGTATTTATTTATTCATTTATTCATAAATCATGTAATGATGTTACGTTAACTGGATAAGATGTACATCATCAAAATGAATATAAGGATCTTATGTGAATGACAGGACAGAAGGGGTCATGGCCTAGTTCAAATTATTATCCCACAACCTGCCATGCAGAATGAACTCAGGAAGGCAACAGAGCCCTAACTGTAACAGCTGTGTCAGGAAAGCAACACAGCCATAAACACAACAGCTGTGTCAGGAAAGCAACACAGCCCTAATCATGAGAGCTGTGTCAGGAAAGCAACAGACCCGTAATCATAATAGCTGTGTCACGAAAGCAACAGAGCCCTAATCATAACAGTTGTGTCAGGAAAGCCACAGAGCCCTAATCATAACAGCTGAGTCCAAGCTGAGATGAAAATGGAGCCTGTTCAAAATACAGACTCAAATGCATCACCTTTATGCTTAAATGATCAGTGCAACTGGTCTCTTCACCCACTGACAAAAATACTTTGTGGCAATGGTAACAACTCAGCGCCCTCACTTTCTTAGTTATAAAAATAAAACTGGCTAACCTGATTCATTATCTACTTCCTTTCTCCCTGCCTCTTCTTGTTGTTTTGCAACTGCTTTAGCTTCTATGTTGTCCACAGCCTCAGCTTCCGGTTCAACTTGAGGCTGATGTTCCATTTCCATTTCTTCGTCTTCATCCCCTTCCTCATCTTCAGCCTCTGGTTCATCCTCTTCCTCTTCCACCATCATTTGCTCCTCTTCACTAGCTACATACTCTTCCTCACTGTCTACCTGCTTAGTCACAGCTTTCATAAATTCCTGAAATAAATTAACAACTACTGCAATAAACATTAACATCTTGGTTTTACTCATATACACAATGCAGCTGCTGTGGTAAAAATATTTTTCTCTTTAAGCTGCCACAAAACTTGTACTCAACCTTTTATAACCTGGAAATGATATATTCACTGCAACCAACAGGTAGTACTTTTTATTGCTTTCAATGCAACACACACAGAATAAAACTGACCTTAATTAATCTGGTAATTTTATAAAGGATCCAAGTTTGATCTTCAGGTAATGTGTGTTACTGTTTGAGAATCCACCAAATTTTAATGAAGTTCTGAACATCAAATTTTAAGAAAATTTGTTCAGCTTCCTTATACAGATACAGATAGGGTGAAGCTAACAGGCACAGTTTTGAAGCTTTTACTGCAAAGACTTTAGAACAGCCAAGAAACAGTCACACAACCATGTCAGAAAAAATTCTTACCTCTTCACTCTCTGATCCTGCAATTTCCTGGTAATTGATCTTCCTACCACGTGTTCGAGGCAAAGGTGAGATTTCACCATCATCTAAGCCTCCATACTTTATCTGAAAGGGAAAGAAAATATTGTAACTCTGATGAAGAAGTGCAGACAGACAAATATGAAAAGAGTGAAAACATGCTCTTGTGTGTTTCCTCACAAAGCAGCGTAGGCTGAAATGCTGTTACATCCCAATATTCATAACAGTTTGTTCATCTAACAGTTGAACCAAGTCAAAGAAAAATTCACAATGATATATATATATATATATAAATTTTTTTGAAGCAAAGCTCATAAAGCTTACTTTCCTGTTGCATAGGCTTATAATTAAATGTTTCTATTACTCTATCACAGCTACTTTATTTTATTTTATTTTATTTTTGTGAATTTTTATTACTTATGTACTGATTCTCTGTACATTACACATAATAACTTGTTACATTTACAACCTAACACCACATCAAATTTCACATGTCTAACTCCAGCGGTTGATTACTTAACACCATCAGACTGAAAGCTACTACTACCACATTGCTGTTTCACATTCTACAAGAATACTGCCTTAAAAAGTTACATACATATGTTTCCAGGATCAATTACCACACACCATTTCAAAACCCAAAAGTTAGTGATATCTGTGTCACTACAAACAGTATGGTGTTATTACTCAGTGTACGAAATTAAAAGTACAATGTTGCGGTATCTTCCACTGGCACAACGTTCAAACCATGTTTTACGACAATCAGTCAAGTGTTTGAAAAGTTGACACGCACATTCACACACAGAGAAAGTCGATCTCATATAGGTACATTCTTCCTTGCTTTGGTAAGAAAGTAAACCAAAATGGGACTTCCTTGCGTCAGTGCTAATTAAACATAAATAAAGTTAACACTGACTTGTTGCTGTTGTTATTCTCGTTTCATGAATTATTCTCAGCAGCTTGTTTTGATTCAGAAAAAATTGTGAAAGAGTGAATTCTTTACACCAATGTTTATCAAACTATGGTCCACAAACCTCTTTTTCCCGGTGCAGGAAAGCACTAGAAGAATGAGACTGTTGTTGGAAAAACCTTAAATTATTTTTGTTATACCTGAACACACACTGCATAAAAATGTTTAATGCTGTATCACTATTTTGTTTTACTGTGTATATCTGTAAAGAAAGGAAGTTCAGTTCATCAACATCCAGGCTGTCTAGGGATGAGTCAGCAGTGAAGATACATACTGATCCAAAATATTAAAAGTCAGAGAAACACTATTTTAGATATCTGGCAGACCTCTCTGAATGAGTGACCAGCCTATCACAAGGATTCTATCTTCATGAGAAAATGCAACACAGGAGAATGTACACATAAATTAATCTCAGAGTGGGAATGAAGACACTCAACAAAATTAAACAATACATTTTTTTGCTCATCAGCAATTGACAATGTTGCTACATGGAACTTCATTTCTTATACAGACATTCAGTGAAACCAAGCTCCCGTGCTGCAAGTTTCTGATTAGACAAAATTATGTAATTAATCAGTTACTTCCTTAAACGTACATTATTTTCTGCACATGATCAAGCAGGCAAGATGCACAACTTTAAACCTATAATATCTTAATCACAGAATACAAAGTGAATTTTTATATTTGGTGAACATTTCCTGTGTCCATCAACCACATTTACATTTACAATTATAACTTACAATTACAGTCATAATTTACTATACCTACACATATGTAAATCTTTGGAAACTGTCAACTGGTTTCTGCCTGTGCTATCAATTTGAAACATCATGTTGGAACTCTTTAACAAGCATCACATTTCAAAACATAAAGGTACACAATAAGCTCTCCCTGTCCATACCATGAAGGCATACAGCGGGAGCACAGATATAGCTCCACTCATTCTTTACCTTGGCACTACATGGATCTGAGTTCCCATTTCAAATGACATCTTTATTAATTCACGCTTACCTTTGGATTCTTAGCCTTATTCTTACTGTATTCTTCATCCATGTCTTTAATGTGTTTCTTTTTCTTCTTCTTCTTTGATTTAGATTTATGGCTATCTAAGTGATATTTCCTGAATAGGCATAAAATGAATGCATATATAAATGAACAATATATGATGCACTACAGTACTTAAAAATCAACCAATGGTCCAGAAGTTTAAAAGCAACCTTCTAATTGGCAATATTAATTTGTATGGACCACAGCCAAGAATAAACTCATTTATCAGAACCATATGCATAATCAGCTTGAGCCTTTCAAACTCTTATTCTTATACAGTGATGAGACACGAAAATTAATGAGAAAAATATGTGTTTGCACATATTATTACCATTGCTATATTTTAGTTCACTTCAGTTTTTATGAACTGTGCAACTGCCACAGAAACAACTGTCTAACAAGCTCAAATATACTCATATGTGCACAAAAGATGACCATCAAACACAGTTTCTTGTTGTATATTTGTTGCTCCCATCCAAATGCCAAATGGCCAGTGTTTCTAGTAATACACATTCAGCTCATTTAAATAATTAATAATTCGTTTCATTTTTTTTCTTTTTATAACCCAAGATGAGCTGATATAAGGGTATAATCCCAACATACTAACAAATATGTTTAGTATGAGGGTTACAGAAGATCAGTCTCTCAGAATCATCCTAAAAACTCTACTTTGTCCATGCCTGATTAATATTGGAATCACAGAACAAGCTGCTGTTAAGTTCAGTGGGCACTGTCTCTAACATTTCTTGTATCTGCCTTAGATAATTTATCTTTGGACTGTAAAATTTATCAATCATTTACACTCCTGTGTTGAGGCAGTCCCACCATGAGTCTTCCATGATCAGTTGGCATGTAACAAAAATTAAGACTTACCGCTTTTTCTTCCGCCCCCATGTTGAATCACTTTCCTCGCTATCTGAGTCCTGCCACAATCTGCGAGTCTTTTTACGGCGTGGTTCAATACTTTCATCACTGTCATCATTAACTGAAAAACCAACAACATCAAAGTACAAGGACGTGATCCACACTGTGAGACCATTTGACAGGCGATGCAACATAATGGAGGTTCTTACAACAGTGTGAACTGTACAGCCAATATAAAACTTAAGCAGCTCCCAGATGGTCAACGTCATTGCTCTGTATTATTACCTTGAATCAGTATTGTGAAATATGTTTCTTCCTAGATGATTCAATATTATTGTGCACTATTGCATTTTGCTTGTGAGTCAGGATGAGAAAGCATGTTGAGTGATCCTAATGCTGTTTGTGTGACCATTGCATTAGCCCTATCTTGAAAAAAGATGAAGAATCAGTGCTGGTCAAAAGACAGGTACAGGAGAAGCTCGCTCTCTCTCTCTCTTTCTCTCTCACACACACGCGCGCGCGCACGTGCATGCGCAAATATTTCATGAAAGACTTACGGATGAGTGAGCCAAATGTCTACACAATATTTGCAGCTGGACGGTCCATCATTTGATGGGCCACTCAAGACTGTTACCCCTACAATCGCTAACATAAATACTAATACGTGAAAAACACTCTCGGTCGGCATTTATCCACTACAGTATGCTAATTGGACAATGGCAATGCTTTTGAAAGCATGGAGTTCATAAGTGCTACATCTTGATCCACTGCAATTACTGTGCTACAGACATGTTTACTGATCAGCAGACAGAATAACTGAATGAATATTGCACAATACTGTCCACAGACTATTCAATCTTATCTTCTGTGCAATATATTGTGTCAATCAAACTTCCTTTGAATGACATAATATACTGTGCAACCCTTCAACATTAAAACTTGCTTGTTAATAATAATTAATATTGCACAATATTATTGGCTGGCTATGGGTACCTTTAGTCTGCTTTCAGTAATTACTGCACAAAATTATGTTGTCCAATGCAACATCAGAACTAGCAGAGGTTCAGCCATGCATTTTTGCCATATTTGTTACAGTATGTGATGTTAATGAGTAATTAATACTGTTGTAGTTAGCTAATAAATGGGCTTAGGATTATATGCATTTTTCATATCGCAAAATGCATATGAGCCTAAGCCTAATAATAAAGGTAAGAGTTTCCTTGTGTTCTGTGTTCCCATCTGAAACATGGAATTGCCTGCTGGCTGCCAATTAAGGTACCTAAGAAACGTTACGCATTTTGCATATTGTAAAATGCATATAATCCTAAGCCTGCTGATAAATAATAAAGATATAAGTGCAAGAAATGATACAAATGTTACCCTTCTATAACATCTGCACAAAATGGGGAATAAACAAGATGATGCAGTAAAACCCTCTTAAGATGTTTTTGAAAATCCCAAGAAAATCTCACTTCTTAAGTGGGAAACTTCTTAAAAATGGTAGGACTGAAAAGTTCTATTTTTTAAATTTTTTGTGAAATTATTACACATGTATGCTGAATTTGTATAATTTGCAGCTGTCTTAATGCATTCTCACTTGTATCTGACCATTTAACCATTTTGTCTGTAATCTTCCATTTACAGTTTTATTTACACCTTTAACTGTACTGTTACTGAATTTTCATTTGCAAGTTCACATTTCAGTCCAGATGTTTACTTTTCCTTGAAATATTCTTCAAGTGTGGGTTGTCTTGATCTTTTTTCAAAAACAGCAGGAGTATATATCTTCAGATTCTACAGGTTCACTTTTAGGCAGACCATAAGGGCTGGTCAATAGTTCCGGCCACTTTCACTAACTCTGCAGTGTTCTGAATTTATTTTCTGGAATTGCTGACGAAACTTACCTGCACACAGTCACCACAAATGTTTCACAAGCATGACATGTCTATATTACTACCGCCAACAAATAACGCTTAAATGAGTTGCTGCAATCAACCACCCACTTATCTCGCATCAAACCGCTGTCCTCCCAACAACGTGGAACATCGTGTCACTTCGACTAGCATGTGCCTAAACATCTTCAAATGTTATTGGCTGCCTTCGTTTCCTCCAAGTCCTAGGCAGATGAAGCAGCAAGTGAGCTGCCACATGCCACCATTGCCAAACACAGGCTTATACAGGTCACGGAACAGCTAGGATCAGTTTCCGGCTGCCCGATACAATTTTTCAGTTGTCGTGAGAGACTCAGTAGTGGGGACTGACTGACTGCAGTCTCTGCATCGCATAAGAAATACAACACCCCGCATCCGCCATGAGGTTACATCATTCTGCTGCATGAAACATGGTGGAAATGACCTTGGAGATTAACCTATATGAACTGACAGTGCCACTTGAATGCTGTGTTTTGGAAACCGAACGAATGGCAACTCGGGGAAATTCTTTAAGATTTTGAAACAGAAAATGTATTAAATGGGTAAAAAATTGTTTCATCCTGAAATTTGTTACTTCTTAGGTGGGAAATTTCCTTATGCGGGGATGTATTAAAAGTGCAATGTGTAATGTTAATCAGATGGGAGAATTCTGGTGCTTTTTTATCCTGACTTCTTAGGCGGGTAATTTTCTTAACTGGGGACGTCTTAAACAAGTTTTACTGTATATGAAGGTTGAACCTTTATGAGCAATAAACAGACATTCACAAACGGCCCCCTTTTCCGTTCAAATTCATGGCTATTTTTTCATTGCATTTCCTAAATAAGTACCAGATCTTGTTAGCATATGATCATCTACCAGGAGTAAGCTCCAGATATATTAATGCATATAGTGGAGTCACCCAAATCGTTATAAGGCCAACCAGGCTTGCATTATCTTTTGAATTACTCTGTGATTATGAACAGCAACTTACTAAATTCTTTATCAAAGCGAGTAATACGAGCTCGTGTGGAACGACGAACTGGTGCTGCATTCCTCCTGTAACGACCCGAGCCCCCACGACGATTTCTGCCTGCCACATCAGATTCTTCACTGTCATCTAATTCCAGTTCCTCCTCTTCTTCTTCTTCATCTTCATCCTCTGAACTAAAATATAAATATACAAGAATAATGTGAAAAAACAAAAGGAACAATAACACTAACCATGCACTGGACCTCCAACGTTATGACAAGGTATAAAGATTCATTTAAGCAACCAAACTTTGCATCATGTCTCTGCCACAGTATTCCCCTTTATAACTGACAGACCAAGCTACTGGTGGAAACATATCCGAAACTCTTATTTCATACCACCACTAAGTACAGACACAGGGCATTTTGATAAATTTCCATCGAACCTTTCCTTTGTGCTTCAATTTCATGTAACAAGAGGAACTAGCAGGAAGAGAAGCATGGAGGGGGCAAAGCTATTTTTGCCTTGGCCATGAACCACCCAACAAACAGGCTTGTGTGAGGAAATGAGTTGTCACGCTGAACCAGCCAATTTCCATTCTGCCATTCCTCAGAATGTTTTTAGCAAATGTTTCCCACAAATTATGAGTTTTTATACCTCGAACATCAAAACAAACACATTACACTAGATGGTATAAAAACCCAGACGGTCATCATTTGAGTAACACCCACTGCGAAAACCAGAAGCCTTGCATAAATATTTTACTGCAGACACAGTATCAGATCTAATATTGTTTACTACCAGTTTGGTCTGATGGGATACATTCATAATGCACAACATTACATTGTGTCAGTTAAAAAAAACATAAAACAAAAATGAAAGATTGAACTTATCTAGATTCTTTTGGACATGACAACCGTGGAGATTCCCAATGTGATAACTGCAGTAACTGCCATTCTATTGCTGGATTGCCACACTACAGACAGCACACTCAACAAATCTTGAAATAATTTCTTCTTGCATTTTTTTAATGTTCACAAAGCAAAAAAGTTTCCAAGAAAAGCTCTGAATCTTCAAGAAATCTCACTTTACATTCAAATTTTTAAGACACTCAGTAAGTCTCATTTCGTTTCACACAAAGTAAGCTGTTTTCATATTGGACCCGTAAAATAAAAAATTAAATATGCTCGACAAGTTCTAGCATAGACGACTGTATCAGATATCACTGATGGATATAAAGCATGCAGACTCAGACATGACCTTCCCACAAAAAGTGTTTCATTAATGAATGCATAACAGGGCAGAAATTAACAATGGAGCATTCTGTGTAACTTAAAAAAGCACCTGATGAAACTAATTTACAGTACTACCTGCTTCCTTTGAAGTCTTCATCAGAGTCAGCATCATCTTCACTGCTGACATCAAGACTATTAAGACGCCGATGCTTCTTCCTACCCAGAAACTTCCTCACTGGTGGAATATAACCATCTTCTTCATCTTCCTCAGCTTCTGCTGCTTCTTCCTGGTCATCCTCTGGCTCAGTTAATTTTCCAGCTGGTTTGGCAACCTCACCATTCTTTCCTGCTCCCTCCAACCCCAAACCAGCAGCAGCCAATTCTTCTTTCTCTGCATTGACAATTGTAGCAATGTCTTTGCCTCTACCTTGGTTGCCAGCTCCTTTTACAGCTTCAAGCTCATCCTGAATAGATGCAATATTTCCATTCAGTGAATTATTAGAGCTCAGGTTCCATTCCCAGATTACACCCAGCAGTAATGAAACTGAGAAATACATGCTTACTATACATCCAGATGTTGCTTTATGCCCCAGTCATGTTCCCCAAAATTGGGAATAAATAAAAAATGATATTCCCATCAGAAATGATGGGTTAGTGTAACAGAACATAGCCAGCCACAGGGCATTACAGTGAAAATTAGACAGCACACATTAAGAAGTTGTGTAAAATTGCAAGGGGCATTAAAGCAAAAAGGCGTAAAATGAGGGTTTGGTGTACAAGTAACTAGCTTTCATAACTGCCTGGTTTTACTGTAAGAATTGTGTGATGAATTCCTATTAACGGATTTCTATGACTGGCATATTACATACAACGAAAATGTTATGTCACAAATGAATAAATCTAAAATCCAGGTTTCACAGCTATTATATTATGAAGTACAATATCAAGTTATACTTACTAACTGATATGAAGCGTGACAACATGTTATGGCAAAAACTGACCATTATCAAGTCAATTCCAAACATTTTTCGAATCCGTGACACAAGGAACATAACACATTTAAAATATCCACATCCATCCTACAACCTCTTTATGAATCGAAGTATAATGTTTATACCTTCATCCGAATTCTGTGCTTAAAAAAAAAACTACACTCACAAAAGGTTCAATTATAAACGTAACCCCTGCTGATGGCAAGAAATATCTTTTCAGTTGCAGTGCACAGCAACCACCAGTATTCACCACCATTCACGAGTTACACTATGTCTGGGCACAAGGAACCTGAAAGAATTACTTTTTACCTGAATGGCTGAATTGATAAGATCATCAAATTCATTGAAGCGGTAGCTGAAGAGAGTCTGGCGCCTTTCCCTCAAGTGATACAGTGGTTCAGATTCATCACCTGATGATGATCCTGAATCTGAACTAGATGATGAGGTGGCCGATTTAAGAGTTTTTGAGGCATGATCTGATTCACCAGCTATAACAGAATAAAACATATTTTGAAACACCACAACACATGTACTGGAAAAATATAACTCATCAAGAATGCAAGCTAATTACCTTCAACATGTACATTTCTGCAGACCAAGATGCTCAGATATTCAAGAAGCCCACTTACCTCAATATGGGCCATCTTTACACACACAGCACATCCTCTATACGTTGACATACATGTCATTCTGTACATTCCCATCAGATCCACGTGAATTTTCCTTGTCATAGAGGCTGGTACATTTCCTGTGTCCCTGAATACTGGAACACTTTATGTATGCTTGCTACCTGATATAATCACTGTGTTATTGCTACTATAATCTATCGCCACCTAGTCATCTCTTACCGGTTGTAAAGCACAAGTAATCTGCAACCACTTGTAAAATATATACATTTGGACAAAAAGTATTCATTTGCAACGCTTTTACCATACTTGTATATCACCAAAAAATTGTCACCCCAAAACAACTGATATCAGTGCCCCAAAAAACCCCATGCATTTCAGTATGTTCCTCTACACGAGCGGGGAAAGTTTGGGGTAAAATCATGTATCTATTTTTTAAAATAAACAAAGTTGGACCATTAATCCACTGAGCTGTAATTCCATTCTTCCAGGAATTAACAGAAGAAGAGAGAAAAGTACAGTCACTTCATGCATGGCAATGCCTTGACCCACACAGCAAACTGCTCAATGAGCACAGTAACATGCATTCAGCAGCTGATAATTCACACACTATATCCTCCTAGATCATCAGGTTTCAATCCGTGCCCTCATTTCTGACAGCATTTCAGACTGTTGACAGACATTATGAGTACAATACACATTCTCTCCAAGAAGAAGGCAGGCAGGTAAACGGACGTACAGGATGAAACTAACAGTCACTTTCTGCAACTATGCTAATGTGTCTTAAATGGAATTATAAGATTAGTGCCAAACATGAACCCAAACCAGATGCTTACCACTAGCTCCAGCCTCCTTTTCTTTATTTGGAAGTACATTGTCCAAGCTGATGCCCACATATGCAAGCCTTTTACGCCGCAATTCTTCATTCTCACGACGCTTCAAGGCTCGATCATATTCTTTCAAGTTATTCTGAAGATTTGTTAATAGGAATGTCTAAAATATGAAAGAAAAATGCCTTCAATGGAACACCTGCAGAAATTTATACAAAAACACACATTTTTTTTAATTATTAGAATTTTTATCCTCTTGATGTTGAAATTAATTCCCTGTAATGATGTGCAGAAGACTCAAATTTAAATGGGTACTGTGTAAGAGGGCTAGATACAAGCAGATATATATTTATGTGATGTTCAGCATTTTTAACATCACAGTGTGCATTACACATACGTAACATACGGCACCAAATGTCTAAAGTCAAGTTACCAGTTGAAGTGTACATTCCATGTCTATGACATCTAATACACATACCAAGAACACTCACATGCTCACAAGGTGGACAGAACCAATCCCCCTCTGGAATGACAAGTAATGCTGGGCGTAGACATGATCCATGCCAACCTGAATCACACTTGTCACAAAGCAGAATCCATTCAGGATGGTCGCTCTTGCCACACTTCTGGCAAGCATGGTCATCTGCGAGCTCCTCTCCATCAGACTCTAACCAAAGAAATTAACAGCTATATTAACAGAAAAATAAGAAAGAAAATAAATGAAACAGAGAGAGAGAGAGAAAGAACGAAAGAAAGAAAGAAAGAAAGAGAGAGAGAGAGAAAGCGAGAAAGGAAGGAAGGAAGGAAGGAAGGAAGGAAGGAAGGAAGGAAGGAAGGAAGGAAGGAAGAAAGAAAGAAAGAAAGAAAGAAGAATATTTTTGGATAGCTCTAATTTAAAAGAGGAATGGGGTGCTCAGTCAACATAATGACTAGGCAATATGGTGGATGACAGAGGTCAAATTCCCAAAAGCGAAAGGTAAGTTTTTAAGTTCTCTTGGCCACGGTTGCTCAGGGGTGACACTGGCCACCGCCCTCAATACAGTGTACAAAACTTCCCCCCCCCCCCCCCTCAAATGTAAAACCACACTGTCACACCCTCATTCACATTGACAAATAGTGCTGACTCAGGCACAGGACAAGTTTACCTTTACCTCCTACTCTTCTGTGCACTGCACACATAAAACACTAAACAAACCCTCTTGATTGAAAAACCTCAAAAAACCACGAAAAAAGTATAAATAAGGCCACCAAGAAGCCAATGGAATAAAATGATATTACAATGACAATTTATGAAAATGATCGATACTGGAGTGACAATTTAGGAAAGCAAGTGTGAAAACAGACTCACTTCAGCCAACATACTTTAAGGATTATTAGTGACACAGGCAAACATTCAGGTTCCATAACACGTGGTTTACCTTTCTGTGCAGTCCTAGCCCTGCGTGTTGGCTGCACTTCACCACCTTCATTTTCTAAGTCTGATTCTGGAGAAAACTCATGGTCTGATTTGAACACCAGATTACTCTCATCTTCCTCCTCCTCTGTCTGCTCCTGCTCTTCCTCTTCCTCTAGTGATGAACTAAAGAAATATGTATTCACACATATACACAGGCTTGTATAAGCTGATCATAATACCCCCGCTCTTGAACAGCTTTGTCTCTGGAAACTTCTGTTGGTGGTGATGAAGATTACTGTCTTCAGGGATGTGATGCCAGGTTGTTTGTTAGCTTGTTACCATTTCAAAGAAAGCCACTACCTTCACCTTCAGGGTAGAACTCTACCCTGATGATGGAGGCCTTAAGTTTTCCTGAAATACTGATAACAAGCTACCAGACTACACAGTTAAAACAAACTGTAACTCCATAGTCACCAATGTGTGAAAATCAAATCTTGCATTCTGTTGGTGGTGTTTGCAACAAATTTTAATCTAAAACACCTTTATTTCTCAGACTACTTAAGTAATTAAAAGATGGGATGCCCTCTCTCACAGCCCCTCTTCCTTTTATGTCAACCTCACTTTCATATTTTCAAAAACAAGGGTCTTAAAACCACGTCACTGTTGAGGAAATGCCACCAAAAATTAAGGTTAATTCCAATTTATTACCTTATTTAAGTCTGGGCTTGATTTGTACAATTTCTTTATTCAACCTTATGGAAATCTGTAAACAAGGTATCAACACAATCTATATAATGAGAATCAGAGCAATATGGAGAAGGTACTGCAGAAGGATCTACTAGGAACAGTTTCTCTCACACTGACTCAATGAACTGTTGGGTGTTGAACTGAGACACATTTCCTGTTCTGCTGCTCTCCTGACTGACAAAGAATGGCTCAAAAGATGTCGTACACCAGACAACACAAGCCAAGACTGCTGTGTCTGCCTGTGACTTACACAATTAAATCACTGGCAGTAAAATCTGTCAAAAGTGCTGCAAACTCTCAAATGGGTGTGGTCTGCTTTGGCATGTCTGCACCCTAACACAAATTCAAATCAATAACACAAGCCTGTGAAATCATAATTTTTTTCTGCAGCATCATGTTGAATGGGTGACCAAACCTAAATTTGCATGCTGAATTCAAATCTACTTTCCATTTTGCCATACCACGTAAGGGTTTTTTACAATGCTACTATCATCTATTTGAATGATATTATGATTTATATTAACTTATGTAATTAAATGCACTATAAAATGCACAAAACAATTACAAAATCTGGACAAAATTTCAATTATACTGGTAAATGAATATTATATAAATTGTGTAAGCTTAAGAAATATTGTCACATGCCTCAAAAATATAGTAGCACTGACTATTTCCGCCTCTGTTTCGTTGCAAATGAATGCTGAGTTATTTGCACTTGTGATCCTGTTGAGGGTTATCCCTTGTTAAGCAGCTGCACTAGTCAGTAATCAATGAGACATCCCATAAACCCTGGTACCTTCTTTCCATCTCTTTAATGTCCTGATGGAATCTCTCCCCCCTGTTCTTTGCTTAATGCCCTTAAATTTTCTGAGAAGTAATCAAGATGGGAGTGCAGAAAGTGTAACTTCAAGCTCATGTTACATCCAAGGGCATGCAGGTTTTTCCACATGGTTTTCAAAATCTGTTTGTATTGAGGACCTCTAAAGTTGCCCAGAAAATTTATGATCACCTCCTTGAACGAATCCCATAACTGAAGTTCTAAGTCATTCATGGAGCTGGTAAATGTAGAATCTCGAGTTGCTGAATTTGTGGGGGGGGGGAACCCCCTCTTTCACTTTTGCCTCGGACAGCAACGGAAATTTCTGCATGAGGTACCGACAGCAGGTGCCACTCCTGTCCAAAGCTCTGACAAATTGCTTCATTATCCATAGTTTTATGTGTAAACGGGGTAACAAAACTTTCTGCGAGACAATTAAAGTGAGCTTTATTGCATTTCTTGTTCCCGGCACTAAGCTTTTTCTTTTATGCCAACATGTAACTGTCCAATATTTTTCTCTTGGTCTGCCATTCCATTCACACAAGAAACACAGACATTTAATGCAGCCTCCGCGTTGGCCCAACAAAATACTGCATACTTTTAGATCACAGCTCACATATCATTTGTGTTCACTATATTTAATTGTTTCTAAAATCATTTGTAAATTCCCATAAGATGCCTTAAGGGACGACAAACGTGCCAATGGCACTGAGGCAAGATTATTTGCCTTTAAACTTCTTTTGGACGAGTCAGATAAACAGACACCAATCGTCTGCTTCATAAGCTCCTCCCAGGTGATGAATCAAGCCCGGTACATCACAGCAATAAATATGTTCACCTTCCTTTATGAAGAATTTCTTGAAATCTTCCTCATGATTTCTATACCAGTTGAAGGTTGTTCCTAGAGCTAAAAGATTTTTTGTTTCAATCTTGACCCCAACAGTTCACTCTTTTCTTTAGTCAAACCCAAGCCACATACCAAATCATTCAGTTCTGACTAATTAAAAGGCTGCGGATTCTTACTTTCTATGTCTGATGAAAAATGTACATAATCATCATCTGCATCCGAAGGGGAGCGAATTTCAGTCTGTGATAATGGCGGTGCAGGAATTGGAATGTCTGGTCCATGGGGCACAGGTCTTACTTCCGATGACAGACTCGGTAAGGGGTCTGGGGCAGGAAATGACGCCGGCACTGTCGTTGAACAAAGCTATCACCCTTTTCCACACTTTCCATACAGCAATCCCATAGTCTAATATATTAAACATAGCAGTAAACCGTGGCAATAAGCTATCTTGATTGACCCTCTCACAATTAAGGATGTTCAGTTGTCAGTGCGGTACGGAGCCCTTGACAAAACAAAAAACGGCGCCATCCATACCGTGCGAAATGGAATCGTATAAAATCTGCATGTGATGCGAAAAACTAGTAATATTTTTTAAATCAGAGCACTTGTTTTAGCTTATTTCACCTAATATAACTGATGCCGCAAAATCTTCGCAGGCTTGTGTAATCTTCCTCTTGGCTCACAAAAGACAATGTAATGAGGAACTTCTGAATGATGAATTTCATTTACTTGACTTATTCACTTTTACAAAAACATATACCTTTAAAACAGGCCTTGTTTCTTCATTACACACAAATTCCTTTTTTCCATTTATTCTTACGAACTTCACACCGAAATCACCTAACGTAATTATGTAAATTTTCCTCTCCCATTCAAGCTCTACTAAGATCTAACAGAATATATCATGTAAGAAATAAATAACCAAACTTCGCTAACTAGGGCAACCAAAGTGCAGTCAAACCACATATGTTACTGTACAGTATGTCAGTTTATAATGGACTGCTTAAATTAAGTTTTAATTTAAATGTGTTACAAACGAAGTCAGTGTTAAGCCAATGGTTCTCCTTCTGCATTTTTATGTTACCTTGAAGAGCCAGATGTTGATTGCCAGGGGTTATCACTGAAACTTTTTCCAGACTTCTTCTTTCGCTTCTTCCTTTTCTTCTTCTTCTTCTTTGAAGAGGCAGGCTCTTCTAACTCTTCTTCAGCAGTATAGTCCACATCACTTTCTGCCTGTAAAATATTATTCTTTTTCTTCATTAGGCTTACTTCTGCCTTACACACAATGTTTCCAACTAGTCAGACTTGTTTACAACAATAATTATTTAATCTACTTACAGTTTTCTTTTTCCTCTTCCGTTTATCTGATTTAGATTCCTGAAATAAAAAGAACTGCATTATAGATGTTTAACTTCCTTACTGATCATCAACTACAATGTAAGGAAATCTACATTTCAAAGTGCTCAGAGTCCACAGCTAGTAATTCTTCAATCACTGGTAATAACCTAGGAATAGATAACGCAGGTTGCTGAACCCCACATCCATTAACACGGAGGTCTGCACCCAATATATTGTTGACGTTTTCATAGTTACTGATGAAACAAACAGATAGCTGGTTCCAATACGATTCTGGAGATTTTTAAAGTTAATGACATGCTATTTATATCTATGAAGATTCTGATGATGGACAACTCCACAAAATGACAGATACAAGCTCTGCGTATGACATTAAACTCTTTTTGACATGCACAAAAATGCCTACAAATACAGTAATTATTGTTATCTTTCCTGGCTACTAGAGTGAAATACCAATATGATAACAAGACATATTCTTTTCTAATAAAAATCTCTCATTTTGGCTTAACTTTATAATCCTTACCTTAGTGTCATGCTTTTCGTCACGTTTACGCCTGCGTTGCTGTTCCTTCAGTTCTAGAAGAGCCAGTTCCTCCAATTTCCTTCTCTCTGCTTCCTCCTTTATTTTGATTTGTGCGATGCGACGCGACTGGCGTATAGGCACTCCAGAACTAGGGCCAGCACCACCTTCTTCCTTGCTTGTTTCTTCCAAGATTATGTCAACTCCCACATCCAATCCCAGCAATCGACGGGCTGTAACAAAGAATAATGTCAATCAACATACAAACTAGAATTTTGCTGTAACTTGGGGAGCTGGATCATCTTATGTCCAACATTATTATTTAACCCCAGCAGAAAATCAAGATTCAACTTCTAAGCTAAACCAAGTAATCTGTAGACTGTAGTAACAAGGAAAACATTCAAATTCTACATTAAACATTATGTACTGACAGCCCTAGCACCTGTTACTAAAAGAGAGAAAAAAGAAACAGCTTTTGAACAGGACCTGTTGATTTAGTATTACATACTAAACTTTCCACCTCATGTATAAAAACCTAAAGATTAAAGTAATATTGTAACTTTGCAAGTTGCTTTATAGAAAAGCATTAGAACACAAGCTAATCGTGTTTGAGAATAGGGTGCTGAAAGACTACTTACACCTAAGAATTGACGTAAGTGCAGGTAACAGGAGGATGGAGACAAATGCACAGTGAGGAGCTTCATATTTCTGCCTTTCAATGAATATCTGTCACTGAATGAAGGACGACGAAATGGGCAGGGTGGAGACAAGCATGAATACACACTGTTACCTGGCAAACCTGATGGGAAGGGGCACCATGGGAAACCTTAGACAAATGCACAGTGAGGAGCTTCATATTTCTGCCTTTCAACGAATATCTGTCACTGAATGAAGGACGATGAAATGGGCAGGGTGGAGACATGCATGGATACACACTGTTACCTGGCAAACCTGAAGGGAAGGGGCACCATGGGAAACCTTAGTATTGAACAATAACAGTAAAGTGGATCATAAAGAAATAGAGTTTGAGGAGTCGACTCGATTCATTTGGCAGCAGACTTTTGTAGACACACTAATGACCATAAAATTCCACAAAACATGCAACATTTCTTGCCCAGCTGTGTAACTACCATTTTCTCAAGGAGGATGCCAGTCAACAAGTGAACCTTGTTCTCAGCCAGCGCAATCATATTTACATCACCACAGTCTATCATATGTCTATCACAAATTCCAGTGAAAATGCCTGATAAGTCCTAACACTCACTCTACACAGACGTGGCAATGCTGCTCTTCAGAACAGCACTATGCCACTCAGCACCCACAATGGGCCACTGCCAACTCCTCAGAAACTCTGAGGAAGATGGATTCCACATACAATACACTTCAATAACACTACCACGACAGAAATCCAACAACAGACTACTAAGTGGTATATGGTGGCAACATCCCTGCACTAAAATGCACTTTTCTACAAGCACTATCGCACTAGCTTTCAGTGGCAATGAAATATGTCATTATGATCTGTGTTATTATGTTTTTATGATCACTGGTAGCTTCTTTTACTTCCCTGTCTCTGTTCTCCAGCTTTCCTCCCATGCATACTGTGACAAATTTGTGGAGTGGAAATCTCCTGCAGTTCAAGTTGTGCACATACTTTGTAAAAAATAATACTTCCTTATAACTGTTTGTAATCAAATAAAGCAACCTGGCAACTTCTACGTATCAATACTGCTGCACATCCAGGAATTTAATGCCGTGTCAATCATCCTGCTATATCAATTAGAATACAGGATATCTGACAATAAAAGTTGTATTGACAGTAAACAAGTACTTCCTTATTGTCTTACATAACACAACAGCATGTCTAACATTAAAATAAAATAAAAAATAAAAATTACAATACATTGCAGTAGCAGACATAGTCTGCAAATGTGGTAACTCAGATACGCAGGAAACTAGAAAATGCTCTTGAGCCAGAGCACCATTAACCCCTCCCATACTATCTGTTGGGACTCAACCTGACAACTGTATTGTGACCAGATTTACAGCACAAGTACACACCAACCTCCATGTCAGATGACACAAGCAATTTGCTTAACCCTTTAAAGATGAAACACATTCTGTCTAATATAAAGACTCAGGGCGTACCGCGCAGTAAACACTCTCCACCTCAGTTTAAAAAAACCGATCACTTGATGACGTGTCAGGTAAAAGTTGCAGATTGTTCCCAGATAAGTAAAAAACCACATAAACGCAATGTGAGTACCATGGAGAATTGACTAAAGTTAAGCCTGGTTGTATGTAAAGTTGCCGCCAGGCTTTAAAAGGTTAATATAATCCTCCCATTTCTTTTGGTCTCACATGTTACTTTTCACAAATATTTCCCGCCAAGGCTTTACATGAATTCCTTATACCCCACACTTAAGTTCTACATCCAGTTAAGCATAACACTTTTGACTACTATAATTATACTAAGAAGAACACACAAATCATGAAGCTATTTATTACATAATTTCCTCCATTCCTCCATTATGCACCTTAGTATGAAATGTTTTCTAGTAGAATTTTCTTTTCTACAGCTTGCAATTTATGCTGATTCTGTAGAGTGACACCCTTCACTGCCACACAATTCAATGGAAAAATTATTTACCACCTCAGTCTTTACTGTCCTTATAACAGGATACCCGTACAAAAACTCAATTACTAATGATCAGGAAACAATAATAGTTTCTGGGAATAATGCTAACAATTGTATGGGATTAAAGCCAGAGGATATTCACATAAAAACTGCCTGACATGTAATATTTAACAATTCAAATACGGCGAAAACCTCACTTAAGGTTTCTTTGAAATACAAGAGATTTGAACACAATACTGAGGAATATCTCATATTAATAACATATGATTGTTAGAACTAGATATGAAATGAGATATAAAGCTTAAAATGAGATATGGTAAATTGGAAGTTTCATGATACCCCTGAAACCAACTGACTTTACCATGTAAGATAATCTTAGGGACAATCATTTTAGCTTATTCTAAATTATCTCATCTAACTTCTACAGACAATTTTCTACCAACAGACTGTTATTACTACATCAAGCCTATTATCATTAACATACACAGTAATGTCTAAATCTTTTATCATTAGAAAATACTGCAAAAGAAACAAGACTTACTTTTCCTTGGAGCAGATTTCGGTGCAGCAGGTACTTCCGTAACAACAGGTGGTTCTGGGCGGCTCATGTCAGAAGGAGCATCACTGCTAACAGCAGGGCTGTCAGTAGTAATCCGTGAGGTAAATGCTCCTCTGCCTCTACCACGTCCCCTCCCTCTCCCACGTGCACGGCCTGGTGGTCTTCCCCTACCACGGGGTGTAATTTCATCAGGCGCTGATGTCAGCTGTGATTCATCTGTTGATTCTCCTTCAAAACCGACTAGCATATCACCACCACGATCATCATCACTACTACTGTACCCACCCTCAAGAAGTTTCTGTTTCTCAACACTGCGTCGCAGCTGCATGTCAGGAGTGCGTTTGCTTCTAAGCTTTCTCTTTTTGCCACCAGCAACTTTGGCACTGTCTGCCTCTGCCAAACTTCGTTTCCTTTGTCCTACTGCAACAACCTCTTCTTCATCAGAATGAGAATCTAGTCTGCGACTATTCCTACGTTTCTGTCCAACTGGTTTTCCTTTTTTTACTAATGTGTCAGTGGCAATTTCAGGTCCGCTCACTTTCTTAGACGGTGGTTGTGGTTTCACAACAGTCGCAGCCAATAAAGCAGTACTTGACCTTGTCCTCCTAGATCTTGTAAAAGGAATATCATCACTTGCGCCTCCCAACGGATCTTTTTCTGCAATGTGTAATACCTCTTCCTCTTGTTTTGAGGGAGCCAACGACGCTAATTTTGAAGTCTTGTTCCCCCTCTTACTTTTTTCTGAAGACGGCTGTACCACAATCATCCTTCCATGCTGCCGAGTTTGTATCCTGGTTTTAATGCTAGCAACTTCTTTTTCTTCACTTTTTGGAGGTGTGTAATCAAAAGTAAGATTCTGTATACTAAGTCCAGTATTAATTTCTAACTCCTTCTTTGGTGTCATCTCTTTTGCCACACTTGTATCCTCTGATATGGGTGATTTCCTATCCTCTGCCTTCATCTTTGCTGACAAACGCAATTTCACATCTGGTGTTTTGGAAGAATCTTTCCTCATAACCCGCTTTGAATTAACTTCTGTCTCTGCATCTTCAGTGCCTTCTCTTGCTTTAACTGATAATTCTGTTCCACTTTCAGTATCCTTCAGACCGGAGATAGCTTTGCTAGCTCCTGACTTTCCTTCTTGCAACGACTCGTCTGCTTTCGTACTGTCACAGACCTTTGGAAAAACTTTTGGTGTGATGCTTCCCTTTTCCTTGTCAACGTTACTTGTAACAGTTCCACAAGAAGAATCTTGTACAGCAGATGTTACCAATCTGTCATCAATTTTTCTTTCTTCTGAAATTGATTTTTGAACATTTGTACTTCCACACTTTGTTTCTTTTTCTTTATTTCCAACATCAGAAACCTTGCTGTCAGTTACCTGAGATTTTGGGGGTGATGTACTGAAATCCTTGGTGCTTATTGCAATATCTTCCATTTTCTTCTCCATACATGATGCAGAAGGGCTCATATCTAGGGCTGACACTTCTGTTACACTCACATCTGTATTCGAAGTGCGCAGCTTTTCACTATACTGGACTAAATGATGAAGACTTTCTTTCTGTAACTCAGTATTGCTTTCAGACTTGTCTTCCAATCCACCTGATTTGTTACAGCTCTGTCTACTTTCCTGAACAACAGGATCCTTCTGAGTAGTTAACCTTTTCCCTTCAGTACGATCTGTACTTGACCTTACTATTTGTGTATCTGGAACAAAAACACCAAATGAACTGTCTGACCTTTTCAATGCTTGACCAGCTCCTGGATGAGACTGTAATTTCTGTTCTAATGATTGTTTCACAACTGGTGTCACATCAAAGCCTGGTATACTTTTCTTTACTGTTGTATCCATTAATCTTTCTGCAGCTGAATCACTAATTGGATATAATGATTTTTCTGGTGACTCTGACAGTGGTAATGACTGTTCTTTCGCTTCTGTATCCTGAAATTTGACAGGTGGCTTTTCCAGTAATTTTTCTATTGGTGTTAATGTAATAAAACCAGTTCTTACTTTGGGAGCAGGTTCTAATTTCACAGGTGGTTCACATTCAGGTTTGGGACTCTCTGGGACAACTTTAAGCTCCTTCTCTTGCTTCTCAGAATGCTGAATGTCTGTAATTCTGTCTTGTACACTGATGTCAGTTAACAATGGGACTGAGAACTTTGCCTGTGAATCCAGTACACTTTTTCCAGCAAGTTTGCTCATCATGATACCCATTGTGATGTTCTCCACCGATTTCCTTCGGCCTCTCCCAGATCCCTGATGAAGAAGTTTACTATGAACATTACCTGAGCTTCCCCTGCCTTGCATCAGTAAAGGCTTCAGACCAAGAGAAGCTGAAACATCACTCCTCAAATTCTCTTCTGTTGTCTTCATGATGAGTTTCTCATGAGGAATGTCTGTAATGGCTTTCTTGTGTGGTGATGCATCAGTGCTACCACATGAACCTTTTTCAACAATCTTTTTGATAGAAGAATCTGCCACTTTTTCAACAGCATCAAAAATCCCACCTGCTTTTGTAACGGTAACAGGTTTTCCAGCTTCTTTGTCAAAAGTTATAATCGTAGCATTTCCTGTCGTTGTATTTGTGACGTGTGTAGTTTTCCCAATGGGCTTATCCACAGTAATATTCTCGTCCGCAGTTTTTGTGGTGTTATTGTCTATGACAGCATGGCTGTCAGCTGTACACACTAGATTTTCAGAGGGTTTGTCCAAACTTATATCCACAGTATTCCCACACATTTTGTCAAAAGTAACATCCATCTTTTGTTCTGGGGCCTGAGCAGTAGTGACATTCACATCTTGTGCGCCAGTTCTGTCATCATTCAAAACAGATTTTCCAACAGTGTTATCATCTGCTCCATCTGCAGTTTTTACAAGAGTTTTGTCAGATAAAGCATCAACTTTCTCTCCGGATTTATCAGTATTAGCATCCATAACTTTCACTATGGATTTATCAGTGTTCATACTTGCAGTACTTCCAGCTGGTTTGTTTGTAATTAGATTCAAAGCTTTTTCAATGGTTTTATCATCACCTTCACCAATGTCTTTCCCAACAGCACTGTCAGCGTCAACCACAGCTTCTGCAATGTCTTTTTCAGAGGGAACATTCACAAGCTTAATATCAGAACTTACAGTAAAATTACGCAAACAAGACTCTGCAGTTTTAACAACACAAACATCCACATATTTTTCACCCATTTTGTTAGCTGTATTTTCCAGAGCGTTTTTATTAGTCTCATCACCAGCTTTCCCAACAGCTTTCTCAGTCTTAACAGAAGATGCCTTGCTGTCAGTATTACTTGTAACTGAGTCCATACTGACAAGCAGGCAACTGTTAATGGTTTCAACAAATTTACAAACTCTACTGTCAGCCTCTTCACCTACAGTCTTTTCAGTCATGTCAGTAGTTTTGTCCATATTTTTATCACTCATTTTCACACTTTGGCTGTCAGCCACCGCACTTGTTTCAACCAATCTGCCAATAGTTTTCACACTGTCTTCAGTATCTTTTCCAGTATGATTATGAGCTAGTTCAGATTCTTCAATCCCAGGCTTCTCAGTGCTTACAACAGACATGCCATCAATTTTGTCAGTGGAGTCAATAACCGCACCACTAGTTTTGTAAGTGCTTTCACCACCCTTACCAACAGTTTTCTCAGCGACTTCTGTTGAGCTACTACTACATGCCTTGACAGCTTCGCTAACAGTGTTATTTCTGTTCACACCTGCAGACTTATCAATACTCTGATCAGCTGCATGAACAGGCTTATCACTCACAGTTTGAAAAGTATTTTCTGCAACAATATCCACACATTTACTGACTGTTTTGTCTACAGTATGAACCACAGCTTTTCCTGTAACATCAACAGGCATGACAGCAGATTTGTCTGAACCAAAATCCAGGGGTTTTTCTACAGCTCTGCCTGAAGTAAAAGCTACAGGTTTTCGAACAATTTTGGTTGCAGAACCATCTACATGTTTTTCAGCAACTGTGGTCCCAATAACAGCTACAGAGTTTTTACTAGTCTTGATTCCACTGACATCCAGAGACTGTTTAGTTATTTTGTCTGCACCTTTCATAACAGCCCTCTCTGCAATTATATCTGTATCTTCTTTAACAGCTTTATGTTCACTAGCATTCAAACTTTTTGCATTGGTTTTGCCTGTACCAACACACAGAGCTTCTGTAGCAGTTTTGTCTGCTCCTGTATCTACACATCTTTTAAAATTGTGTTCTGCTGAAGGAGATGGTGCAACTGATTCATTTGTTTCAATGTCAGCTACTGGTTCACTAATTTTGCTTTTGGGAGGAGCCACAATCTGTTGAACTGCATGGTCAGTTAAACCACTTGCTGGTTTCATGTCAGTTTTGTCAGTAACCTCTCCAACAGTTCTGCTTACATTAACAATCTCTGCACTGTTTTCCTTCCTAACATCATCAGTTTTCTCATCTGTTTTGTTCACAGGGAAATCCACAAATTTATCAGCAATTTTATCAGCCATAACAACACCTTTTCCAACAGTTATATCAGTTGATACAGCCAAAGTTTTATAATGAGCTTTGTCATTACTGTCCGACTTTCCAACAGTTTTGTCTGTCATGATACCAAGAGATGGCTCAACAGCTTCATCAGCAGTAATATTTACAGCTTTTCTAGGAGTTTTTTCAGTTATAACATCCTCTGTCTGTTGAACAGATTTGTTAAAAACTTCATCCACTGTGTTACTGATAGCAGTGGTATCCACAGGGTTACCTATATTTTTTTTTACACTTGTACCTTCATGGGTTCTGGCTTGCTTTCCTGTTAATATATCTGTAACTCTGGAAATGCCTTTTTCAATGGTGACATCCACTGTATTTCTAACAGATGTGTCTGCAGCAATATCCACAGATTTTTCTACAGTTCTTTCATTAAACTTATCTACAGTTTTTCCAATAGTTTTCTTAGTTAAAAAATCAATAACCTTGGAAATATTTCTTTCAGAAGGAACATCCACAGGTTTGCCATCCTCTGTATTTGTACTCATGGCCTTGTCTTTTACAACAGATAGGTCACTACAGCTCTGTACCACTTCTTTACCTACACTAACTTCAGTACATTGTGCAAGATGAACAGTTTTCTCAGTGATGTTGTCAACAGCATTTTCTCCAGCCTCTACAGATGATTTATCAGCCATCAAGGATACCATCACTTTATCTGCATCTGCTTCAATTTTCTTTTCTGTCAACTGTGAGGACCTATGACCCAAAAATAACTGCTCCACAGGTCTCTTCTCTTTTTCAACAGTAACCTGGCTTGAAAAAATTACAGTACGAGTATCAGTCTTTTCAGACGTACCTAACTTCCTCTGTTGACTGTAATCAACCGGCTCGTTTCCTGTTGTTGGTAATTTTGCAGGGGAAGAATCTGATGAGAAGGGTTCAGTGACTTCATTTTTGATATTATCTGCCTTTTGGAGAGAGATACTGTGCTTCTCAACATTTTCAGCATGAACAGGAAGCTCAGGTTTTGTTGTTTTACCAGATAATGTAGCATATGCTTTCTGATCTTTTTCACTACACCCCTTATATTCTAAATTCATACATTTATCGAACACTTTAGCTGACCTAACATCTAGTTCCAAAGCTATCCCCTGACTGGAGAAAAGTGGGCTTCCAGTGTCTGAGGCAGATGATTTTCCTACAGGATCACTACTCGCCTTGCCTGTGTTGCTGCTGCCTAGTGTAAGTTCTTTTTTACAGACTCCCCTCTCCTGTAACACAGAGCTAGTCACATTATTTGAGGAGCTTTCAGATGAAGAACAGGTATGTTCCAGTTTGTTTCCATGTGTATCATTATATTCCTTCCCTCTATTAAATTCATCTACAATAAGAGGCTTTGCAGCAAAACAGGACTCTACACTTGGAACATCTGAATTCAGAACCTTTGTTGGATTGATATCCTTCTGACTATCTTTCTCTGTCAAAGTGTATGTTTCTCCCAAAGTTTGAGACTTATTTTCCTTACTATTAATTCTACCACTTTCTTCTGCCGTAGTATCACTAGGTTTACCAACATCCCACCTTGATGTCCTCTTATGACGATTACCATCACCTTTAGATTTTTGTATAACTTGAACACCAAGAGACCATTTGGGTTTTGTGGTATGGATTGACACTTGTGGTTTTTGGGAGCAATGTACATCAACAAATTTCAAAGTTGAACCAATATGACTGCCTAAAACTTCACTTCGAGAATTACATGTTGGTTCTTTGGATTTTTGATCAGGAGCACATATGGTTTCTATGCTCCAAAGTTTTGGTGGTGTCTTCATGGGAGGGACTTTTATAGGTGTATCTGCCTTAACTGAATCTAGAGATGCTGCAGAACTATCTGAAGATGTTATGATATTAGCTGTCTGTTGAAGAATCCTTTTAGTTACAGGTAAGGGTGCTTCACTGGTTTTGGTGAATTCTGACTTTGTTTTGTCAGGCTCTGCTATGACTATGCCCTGTTTCAAATACGGAGTATCTGATACAGGAACTGCAGGAAACAAGCTACTAACATGTGATGGTTCTGCTGCTTTGGTACATTCTGGCTTCTTCTCTAATGAGAGGGGAACAGGTGGTATGCCACTTGATTTTAGATATTCTGTTCTACATACAGGCAACTCCAGGGATTTTGTAAAACTTTCAATTGCTTTGGGTGAAATAGATTGTGCTGTGTCTCTCACCTCTGGATTAGCCAACTCAGTACTGATGTTTGATATGTCTCCTGAATTTCCTTCTCTGTTAAGAGACACCTGTTGAGGACTTTTCACCACATCTTGTGGTTTAAATGGCAATAAAAGTGACTGACCTGTACCCTTCTCATGTCTAACTGTTTCCATTTCATATTCAGGTTTCTTTCCAGTTCCTAGTTTCCCTTTATTATCTGATTTCTCTGGCAGAATTTTAATGTTCTTTGCATAATCTTCATGGACCACTTCCTTGCACACTTTCCCCTCACTCTGAATATGCTGTTCAGTCTGTGTTGTTACAGCACCATCACCTCTTCCACCTAACGAAAGATCTGAAGTCCTACTGAAAGATTCTGTAACATTCACATCAGGTTTTGTAACCAGTATTGACTGACGCAGACAGTCCCCACTTGATGTTTCAACAGGTTTGCCTTCATTTCCTTTGATTTCTAGAGTTTTGCTAACTATTTTGCTGATATCTGACTCTAAGCTATTTGAAAGGGCAGTGTTCTTTGCATCACTACTTTCACTGTTTCTGAAATCACTTTGAGGCGATCCTGAAGAATGTAATTGTCTCAGTTTTGTATTAAATGATTCCTTCAGTCCCTTCTCTTGAGGCAATTCAACTTGCTTGCTGTCCTCGCTATTTGAAAAATTTGTACCTGAAAGCTCTTTAAATACGTTTCCAGATACTCTTCTCTTAGCTTCTTGAAATTCTGCAGAACATGTGGTAACAACGTTTTCTTCATTCGGTGTCTTATGATCTGACAGTTTATCCACTGAAGTGCCACTTACACCTATGTGTAAACAAGAAACAGTTTCAACCAAACTTCCTTCTGAAGAGAGATCCTGTGAACATTCTTTGCTTGCTGGAGTATTATCCTTAGATTCAACATTTGGGTTAATGCACGAACTAGGCATAAAGCTGTTGCCTCTTGACATTTCTAGAAGTGAATCGGACTTTGCAATAAGAGTTTTGTTTTGCAGCTCACCTGAAGCAGAAGCTCTTGAAGCAACATCTGTAACCACAGAAAATGGAGGAATATGCCTATCACAAGAAGCTTTCACTAACAATGATTTCTTTTCATCTCTCTCTTCTAAATTTTCTTCTTTCTCATTGCACTGTACCATACTTGTGTCCTTACCTTTGGCACCGTCAGAGTTTGGTTCCTTACTTGATAAACCTTCCTGCTTCCCGCTAGTAACTTCACTCACCGAAAGACTCCCTGGATCACGAACAAGTGAAGAACCATCTCCCCCACTCCCTTCCTGGCTATTTCTGCTCCCATCTGTTTTGTCCTTCTGTGCTTCGTTCCTTGGGTTTCCCGTGCCACAGTCTTCGCCTGACCCTTCTCCCCAGACAAATAACAATGGTTCTACTATGGCCTCCCCCACATCCCCGTCACCTGTGTCACCTTTTCTGTCCTCTGGATTTCCCATCTTACAGTCTTCCCCTGACCCTTCTCCTCGGATTAACATCAATGGTTCTTCCACAGCTTCTCCCACATCTACTGCACCTCTGTTTGTGTTTGCTGCACCTTCACACCGTGGCTTCTTTGCTGCTGATAAATATTCTCTATCATTCAAATCTCTCTTTATTCCTCCACTTTTAGCAGTTTCTTTGGATCTCGGAGTATCTTTTGCATCACCTTTATGAACATCAGAGATCGTACTTCCAGCACAGCTTTTTTCAATTTTCAAGACAGTTTCCAATCTCTTTTCTTTACAGTAGTCGATACAGGATGTACGCGATTTCTTTGTACTAAGATCAGTTGCTTCACCTTGGCTTCTTCTGTCAGTGTCTTTATCTAGTAAAGGTATGGAATGCCTCACTGATTCTCTCTGTACTGCAAACTTATCTACTGATTTTACAGTACTCAAATCACAGACTTCATCTTCATCCTTAAACTCAACGTCTGACTGCAGTAATTCTTTTGTGCTTTCATTCTTGTGAAACCCATGGTGGCTTCCAGAAACTTTCCTAGCACTTAAATCCAAGCCTCCACTAACCACAGTATTCACTGCTGATGTATTGAGACCAATGCCTTCATCCTCCAGGTCCTCTGTATCTTCCCTGAAGTAAGTGATTGCATCCTCAGTCCTTGAATCAATGCTATTAGCAACATCACTACTTACACCATCTTTCAATGTTTTTATTTTAATTATAGACCTTCTCATCTCTTCCCCTGTTCCTTGATTACTTGGCTTATACTCTTGTAAGTGTCTGGCCTCCTCATATGCCTGTAGCTTCCTTGGATGCACAGATATTTTTCTTTCATGATTTTGGCCACCTTTATGTTCATCCAAAGTAGAATGCATTGTGCCACATCTAAAATCATCAATTCTCCCTGTATCAACTACTGATGTCTTAGGCTCTTCCAATTTACTATAATCCACACATTTGTCTAGAGAAACTGACTTCTCAGGTGGATTTAATGATATCTCCTTCAGTGAAGACTTTATTAATATATGCTCTTTCTCACTGGTTTCACCAGAATGCTTCATGTCAGTGGTTGTATTTGCTGCAAAATTCTTGTCCTTATCTGTAAGTAGCATAGTCTCCTCTCCTTTCAGATCTCTACTGAATAATTTCTGTTTCTCAGACGGAAATGTGTCTGGCGTTACTTCCATACCAGACACTTGTATATCCCTTTTTGAAACTTCTGTACATTTCCAAGAGTCTTGCCCTCTACTTGTTGAAGACTGCTTTACTTCTGCATAAAACTTCTTACTTTCTGGTGGTGTAACAGATTCAGCTACCTTACCTGCATCTGTAGTAAATAATTTACCTTGTTTTGAAGCAGAAAGTTTAGAAAGTTCTGAAGACTCTTGCTCCTTTGACTCAGCCTTAGCACCAGACATAACATGCTTACTTCTGTCTGCCACATGTGCAGAATCCTGAACTTTCTTTCTTACTTCTGAGGACTCAGTCCTCGAGCCATTCTCCTCTAACTTTATACCTTTCTGCTCCCTCTTTTGCTTCCCACATACAACATCCACACAAGCAGCAGGTGTTTCACCATTTTCTGTATCATTCCTTCTTTCTTTCTCTAAAGATTTCACAACTTCAGCCTCCTTTGTTTCAAAATCTGACATCCCAGGTCCTGAACTTGTTTTCAGCCGTTTCTGACAATCTTTGTCAGACTCATTTGTCTCTTCCTCCTCCTCCTCCTCTTCAATTTCTTCAAATTCTCCCTCCTCATCTTCATCAGCAGCTGGTGATTCAATTATCTGTCCAGTATCTGTTATAGGCTTTTCAATCTCTAAGCTGTTGCTATCTTCATTGAGAACTGCATCCGGACAATTACGAAATGGATCATTGGAAGATAACTGTGAGATCAGCTGCACCAAACCTTCCCGGTCTCTGAAAAATACAAAACCATTTTCAGCTATACATCGCTTGGTAAGTGGAAACTTTTTCACAGACCTACTCCATCTCCATCATCAGTGCTGATATGCAGAAGGATAACTGGTGCACGTGTGTGTGTGTGTGCGCGCGCGCGCGCATGTGGGGGGGGGGGTTGCCATGTCAGTACAATGTCTCCATGAGAAGAGCACTGAAGAGTATAAGAACCCCCAAACCAGCTCAAAGAACTGTTTACCTTGCAACTATCTCCCAGGTTTCATCATCCAAATCTTCACGATAGACTCGGAGATTGCAGTCTTCATCAAGCTGGCACCAATACGACTGCCCCAGTTTGTCCCTACCAAGTGGCTGTGATCGCAGCTCCTCTGCACTTAGTCTGTTCACTTCTGTCTTAAACTTGATGTTCAAATCGAACTGAAGTTCTAGCAGCATCTGTTTACAGAAACAACACTCAATTTATGTCTTATCACAAAAAGACAACAATACACACTAGACTACAAATAAAACATCAAGGACACTTGCTTGCTATAATTAGGACAGTTCAAACTGATGAGCTTAGTACCATGTAACCCATAATACAGTGTAATCTTGATATATCATGGCTGTCAGAGACAAAGCTAAATATGTGTGTGTTGTGTGGTACCAATATTACAGCAGAAAACCCCATACTTCCAACGCTGACATTCAGAATGTCTCCTTCTTATGCAACATAATCATAACCATTCAGAGACACAAAACTGCTGAAGGATATTATCTTTTAACATACAGTGTATACATTTCTGTACATTACATATATTCTTACGTACCAAATCTGAAATAGATACTTCTGTTCACTAGAAATAATGCTGCTTGAGCACAACACTTTTAATGCTACTGAAAATGAAACAAATGAAGATGCTGACAACCATTCTGTTCTTCAAACATTATGACTTCATTAATATTCTCAGTACACAAAGGAGTTCCAAAAAACGTGAAAAAATGTGGTAACAAACATTCTTGATGCCATGAAATTTGTTCTGCCTTCAATGTATGCGTGGCACATGGGTGGCCTTCATACCTCCACGTAGTCACCACTGACACAGAAGCATTCAACTCACCATGGCACCTAGGCTTGTATCCCTACATAGAACAAATTGGCATTAAGTGCCTGTAGCCAGGAGCTACAGCTTGCTTCATATCAATGTCTGCTGCAAGTTATTTGTCAGATAGATGTTTCTTCAGGGATCCAAAGAGTTGTAAAACATAAGGCATGAGGAAATCACGAAAAAAATGCAACTGAAGAGACTCTAAGGATGTCCAGAAACTCTTCCCCAGTACTCACGCAATGTATTAACCGTCTCAATCATACTGGTTACTATAGAGAGTACCTCTAAATGTGTGCCCAAGCATAAGAAAAAATGATGCCAACTTGCTGAAGGTACTCAGCCCACAGAATCTTCCCTTTGTCAGCACTGCAATGTGAGAAATGGGTTCTCTTGAACAAAATGTGTGTTCAACACTCTTGCAAATTACACATCATGGAAAAAATATAATAAAAATATAATAAACATGAAAGTTTTGTAAAATACACACCACATCAACAGTGCGTAAAAATAGTGGAATATGACAGGCTCAGTGCTGATAAATAAAATACAAAAATGCGTTTTAACTGAAGATAACTTGGATGATACTGAAGCTTATATGGAAACAAGCCTAAAAAATCTTAGCATAAGCTGACTGTTCAAAGTGGGGTGTCAAAACCTTCAGCTTGCAGTACAACAACTTTTTTCAAAGTACGCCCACATAAAATACGGCCACGCAACTCTTTACTCTAGATGGTGAAGCTTGAGGCAAGAAATGCAGATGGGTTCAAGAAACGACATCTAACAGACTTCCTTATCTGGATGAGGCATGGTGTTTTTAATTTCACACTCCTCAGTGATCATCACTTCAACCAATCCATGCATTTAAAAACAGGCTGGGTTCAGGATTTAAATCAGTGTGTGAAAAGCTCTAACAGCAGAATCATCCGTGAAGTTAACATAATAGATAACAGTCCCACTTTTGTAAATTTCAAAAAAATAATGAAAGGTAAATTTTCTCATTACCACCTTGTGCTTGCATTGCATCACAAAGATTCACCTTTAAGATTCGCAGTTTCACAGCAAGACGAGCTTTCTTATATCCAAATCTTTCAACTTCCCAACCATCCTGGTTTGAATATGAGTGACAAAACTTTATTAGTGCTCGCTCCCACCGTTCTCCAGACACAGATTTCCGGGCCTTCCTCAGTAATTTCACGTGAAGGTCCACCAGTGGCTGAGGAACTGAAATTAGTGAAAATTACAACATTAGCAAGTATTTGTACATATTGAAATACACACTACACTAGACAATAATGCTCCTCAGTATATGACCCATAACCCACCCCTCTACAACTAATAATTAAGTTACATTTGAAGTTTTCAAAGCTGGGGAGAATCTTCTCAGATATGTCACTGTGTAGTCAGGTAAGCCAGTACCAATGTTTCAAAGGAATATACTGCCTCTACTTTCACAGCACAAGTGACTCTACAATGGTAATATGCAATCAGTGAAAACCTGAGAAAAACTGATATCAATATGTTCACAGTTGTGACACAATGGATGCTGTGGTAAATGCATGTCCAGCAATCGTAAAGTGATTTGAACCTAAAATATACCATATCTTGAAGATTTAATTCTTCCGGGATGTGATGCTGTTATTGGGTATGTACTTCCAGATATTTTACAGAATTATAGTGCCTTCATCTTCAGGGTCATGCATTCCAACAAGTACTTTTCTTGGGCTGTTTGACCTTGCAGATCAAGGCAGAACAATCCTTTCACATATCTGGAACTAAAGCCCAATAACACATCATCACACCTCACATCTCACATCACACTGTATCTTGAAGGTGGTATGTGTGCATCCTTTACACTCATCCTGAACATGATATTATGCACTGGTCAGTTTTTCAAAAACTGGTCACCTAAAGCAAAACTGGGTTTTAAAGAATTTAATATACTCCGGTACAAACATATAACAAGCTCCTTTGTTATGCTGCAATATTAACATTATTACATAACAACAATATGTGACACATTAATGAGAAACACAAAAAAGTCTATCCTATGTATATTTCTCAAGTATATTCTCACTTTATGACTATGAACAAATCAGTGGCAAAATGAAGTGCCCTACATAACCTTCTCTGTGTTAGAACCTAAAATGTTGGAATGTGAAAAAATAAAACACAAGTACCACACACTGATGCAGTGTGAGTGCTACTGGGCACATTAAGATCAAGCATTATCATTTTCTAAGCAACACTATGTTTGTTTTGCTTCATTTCTACTTACATATTTCTTGTTTCTTGCCTCTAAGCCAGACACACATGTTTTTAGTGTGGCACCCAAACAGCACTATGATAAAGTATAAACTGCAAAGACGCTCACATCAGGAGTATAGTACGCATTTACACCTTTGTGATATTTCATGTTATTTGCTACGATTTATTTTACAGTACTGCATATAGCATGAAAAGCTTAAATCTTCCAAACTGGGAGCAACTGAAAAAAGTGGTTATTGAATAAGAATTTTGCTGCTATTGCATTAGTGACTGAAAGAATCTGCCAAAAGCACAATGTCTGAGAGACCATTTTAACTTGATCTTCCACTATTCCATTTCATATTACGCACTTATTACTCTGGCATACATTCCACATGTCCATTTCATTTGTTCCAATTCCTTTCAGTTAACAAGTTACAGACCAGAAACAGCATACACAACATTCTTCAAACACCAAGATTTCTCTGTCCTTCATATGCATTCCTAAATAGCAGCAACCATACAACAAGAGTTTTTTCATACTTTAAAATTGAAACAGTATTTCACAGACAGAAAAGTAAGTGAAACCATCATATCATATTTTCACGAATTTTTCAAAGCATGGGTAGGAACAACTCCATAAGAAACTCTGTGGTATAGGTAACCTACAAAAAATCATATCTCAGCACACAAGTGTAACTCCTTAAGTTGTAAATACTGCACCACCGCCACCGCCACCGCCGCCGCCGCCGCTGCTGCTGCTGCTGCTACTACTACCACCACCACCACCACCACCACCACCACCACCACTACTAGTACTACTACAATAATGCTCAGTGGTGGGTCGTGGGACTTTATTATGGTAAGGCTGTAGCTAGGACTCTTATATGATTATTCAGAAAGGCTTAATACAGCAAGTTTGTCAGCACAGCCACTCAGCTACTAATGTTTAGCATACACAGCAGCGTTAAATTTTCTGACATATGCTTGTTTCCTGCTTGATGATGAGTGAGAAATAACTAAATCAGGTACTGCACAACATAAACTCTTTATCTCAGTCTTCTCGGCAAAAGTTAATTATGAAAAATTGATGCAGAGTAAAATACCTCACATTGTTCTTGTTCATGTTTATCTTAAAACTGCAACTACTACAAATTAAACCATTCACACATATGGCTTTTAAAACTGCCAGATAAATACGGTTACCAAATTTCAGCTTTTGAAATGTTAGAAAAGGTAAAAAGATGTATGAACTTCTTCTTGAAACACTCTCTGGACTGCGGTGACTGCACCATCACTGAGAAGCTACACACATACACAGACTTGACAGAAAAGCTTATAAGAATATGGCAACTGAAAATGGTCTATATAATACCATTAGTACTATCTAAAATGGCTATTTTCCCAAAGAAATTACACGAAAGTTTAAAACTGCTTAATTTCTGCCCTGATTTATATATTCTAATGCAGAAAGCAGTAATACTTAATACATTCTTTATAGTTAGAAAGTTTGGCAGAACAGTGAACAAGAAGTGCCTGGTCCATGAAATCCATACTCTTTTGAGAACTACACCAGCACAAAAACATACATATACAAATGCACAGATACAACAGTCACACAAGATTGTGGTGGTGGTGGTGGTGGTGGTGGTGGTGGTGGTGGTGGTGGTGGTGGTGATGATGATGATGATGATGTAGTACTGTAGTAACAATTTTAATGGCAAATACTTAGGAGGGGGTGGGGGTAAGGTGAAATGGGATTGCAGCAACTAAGTTACACTTCTGTATACAGTAAGCAACGTTTGCATAGTGATACTGAATATACTGTATATTGTATCATTTACCTATGACAATTTTGTTAATAAAGAAGGAGCAATGAATGACCCCAACAAAAATGCAATAAACCCTCATCATCTCACGAATGCCTGAAAGAAGCAAAGAACACAGCTTCTAAGCATCAGTTACCAAACATAATAAAATGAGGAGACCTGCTGAGACATGAGGTGGTGGGGCCACACTGAGTTTTGAATGCTGAGGAAGATGAGGTGCTGATGCCAGGTTGATGATCTGTGGGAATGGAACTTCAAGATGGACAAGGATTGCTAAAATAATTATTTTTGGCTGGATGGTTTTACTTCTCTGCTCCTTAATAACAGCTTCCCTCAGACTCCTCAAATGCATGTAATAAGGCTGTGGAAGCTCATACAAAGATTTGTTGACAAGCTGATAATATAATCTACGCAATCTGTGATATATGAAAGCTTCTCGGGTTTTCTGTTGGTTCATCTTCCCCCTCCTCAGAATCCCACGCAGCTGCCAAACTAAATCAACAGTCTCCTACTCAGACTACAGTAGCCTGGATCATCGTTGTCGTCGTTGTCATCATCATCCAGGCTTGCACATTCCCCACCACAGTACTAAACACTCCAGCCAGCTGCGGTGTCTGTGGTACTCTTTAGGCTCCAGCCTCTCAAAGTCCAGGTCTTTAACAACTGAACAAAGGGTCTTCCATGCATTGATATGTGTGACTGTCCTGACATCCTGGCATCCACTTGCCAAACTGTACATCATGGACTTAATGTTGCCATCATTCAGGGTCTGGTGTGACCTCTGGCCTGTTCTAACCTCCTCCTTATCATCATTCTTCTCAATAACCACGAAGTCATCTAGAAACTTTTTCTTACACAACCTCTTGCAGGCATACGAATATATAATCCCTTGGTCTGCTGGTTGGATGATGGAAGCTGTGTTACATGGCTAGGTAAGACACACAACTTTGGTATCCTGGTTCCACAACTTATTGATGTTGCGATCTCAGAGTGTCAGAGTACTGACTCTGTCAGTGTGATGACGACCAGTGAACGGATCAGCAAGGGAAGACTGGATTATTTACATTCTGATGTTGATCAGATCATCTGGGGATCCAAACCAAGGTCCAGACCACTGAGGGATTATTGTATAGCGTCACTGGTAGGATGAACGGTGAACAGTCAATTGGAAAGAATTCGGAAGGAAGCAGTCATGCCTCATTAAAGGTACTATCCTGGCATTTGCCGTGGCTGAGTCAAGGTACTATCCCATCATCTGCCATACATCATTTCAGGGTACTATCTTGGCATTTGCAATGGCTGATTCAGGGTACCATCCTGGCATTTGTCACAGCTGATTCAGGGTACTATCATGACATTTGCCACAGCTGATTCAGGGTACTAACCTGACATTTGCCATGGCTGATTCAGGGTACTATCCTGGCATTTGCCACAGTCCATTCAAGGTACCATCCTATCAAATACAATATTTGTCCAACTAATACACTATTATTATTCTGAATGTCTTTATATTATGATATCCTGTCATCTGTCATGAGTCATTCAGGATACTATCATGGCACTTGCCACATCTCATTCAGGGTACTAACCTGAAATTTGCCATGGCCCACTAAAGTACTATCTGTTGTTTGCCATGGCTCATGCAGGGTACTACCCTGGCATTAGCATGGCCTAATGGAGGTACTATCCTGGCACTCTCCTGGAAGGACTAAGGAAAGCCAAAAACCTCAGTTGGTAGACATGGTGTCCCAAGATTTTACTAACATGTTACAGCCTAGTGGTTACTTTATGTACCACCGGGATTATCATTAAAAAATTTTACATTCTGCCCAGTGTATTTATATTTTTCATATAGATCTCAAAATATACATAAATTATTTCACCATACAGCATTAACTGATTGGTTTTTAGAAGTGTGTTTACTGCACGGTATAAACTGAATCTTTAAATATGGCAAATTACATTTCACGCTTCAACTGATGAAGGATATTACCACTGGCAATAGTAATTCCCAACATAAACTTACATAATATAACTAATCAATGTACTATAAATGTAAGAGAAGCTTCAATCATTGGACATCTACTTAAAACCAAATACCTGGTTTAAGCCTTTAAAGACGAAGCGTATATGTTTTATATAAGGACTCAGTGCGTACCGCGCTGTAAACACTCTCCACTTCGGTTATACAAAACCAATCTCTTACTGTTTTATGAGGCAAAAGTTGCTGCTTGTTCTGAGATCCATACAAAACAGATAAACACAATATGTGCACCAGTAGAATTTTTTAATGTTAAACCTGGTCGTATGTAAAGTTACCGCTAGGCTTTAAAAGGTTAATCGACATAAGCATAAAAAACAAAGAACTTCAGTGCAATGGCAACCACACACAACTATTTCCAAATTGGGGTTTATTTATTTTACTAGCCCAATTACAAATAAATCCTGCTTCTACAGGGTACTGTCAAGTTCTAAAAAATAAACCTAAGATGGAAACATAATGTCATATATGACTTAAGAAACATTACTACTTAAAAAAGACTGCTTTCTTCCACTGTAAAGTAATTTGTCTGAATGTTCAGTGACCAACAGTAGAGCCAGAAGACTCTACGGTCTATAATTTCTTATGGATTTTAACTTCACACACAGTTCATAGGTTTCCATACCATCCTTGCTTCAGACATAATTACAAAGCATTGTTGCACACATTGCAGAATAAAGTAAAGGTGTCCCTGGACATGCAATGAAACAATATGGGGGACCAAAAGGACAGGTATAGTTCCACTCATTCTGAACCCTGGCACCAGATGGAGGTAAGTGGCCAGCTCCACGCCATGATCACTTTACTTCTGGGAAGAGAGCCTGGTACACACTGTATAGGAGGCTGTGTGGGCCCCAAAGCAAGTCTGGACACTCTCGAATAGAGAATGATCTCTTTCCCCTGCCAGGAATGAAATTACAATTCCTCAGTTGTCCAGCCTGTAGCTTACTCATTATACTGACCGCATTATCCTGACTCTACACACTGTATATGTAATTCAAATTGTAATAGTCAAATGTTCCTTAACTTTTAACACTTAATTTAGATTCATGTGGTGCAATTTTCTTTTTGATGTTGGCTACCTATTTTCATTTCTTTTTGTACCAGTTACAAAAATGGCAGAAAAATGTGCATTGTTTTGCCTATAAAAGAGAAACTAGAATTAACACAAAAGCTCTGAAGAGTAATTTCCGCCTAAAACATAGCAGTGACACAGTACAGCAAAAAAGACTGTCCACAACATACAGAAATATAAATTAATGAAACATATTAGCAGTTCTGATTTCACCAGTGGAACATCAGAACAAAAAGCAATAAAACTATCAACTTATAAAGCACTTCCATGTAGCTATATTAGAATGCTTTAACTAGCAAAGTGCACAACGGACTAGTATTTGGAACAATCTGTGTTAAGCAGGCAGAACTTTTTCCGATGCAGTAGGAATGGAATGCAGTTCCACTACTTCCTTGGGCTGGTTACTGCACTGTACATAAAACATGGCATTTAGGACCCTGATACACAATGAGAAAAACTGAATGGCTATGACTTGGCTGCAAACAATTTTCCATGTCATTTTCAAGATTTCATGAAAAAAGAAAATCTAAGTACACGACAAATACACAATGCCAATGAGACTGGCCTGTTGCGGAAATGCCTCCCAATAAGGGCATTAGCATTTTGACAGAATACTGTGCATCTCGACATAAATCAAGAAAGAAGATAATTACAACATTGTGTTGTGTCAATGCTATGGGTTCATGTAAAATCAAGGTTTGTGTTGTCCATTAAAAACATGTTCCTTCAAAGCAAATAAAAGCACAAATATGTTTTTCATACACCTTAATCACAGTGAAGCATGTATGAACCACTCCAGCTTTTTACAGTGATCTGAAAATAACTTTGTGCCATTGGTGGGCAAGCATCAGAGACTGAAGGGTGTGCCACAAAGGCTGTATTGATGTTAACTAATGCATATATGCAAGCAAGTGACAATGTCCAGAGAAAAGAAGTTCAAACATTACACATGCAATATATGGCATCTGGCTTGACTGCTCCAATTTAACCAATGTAGCGTGTAGTGAAGGCCACAGTGAAAAGGCACTACATGGGATGTCTTTTACAGAAACATGCTATTCAAGGCAATAATCTCAAAAATGTTTTGCAAGAGGCTTTCTTTGTTAGATACCATGTATGAGCTGTCTAATGTCTTGAATATGGCAATACCAATAGCCACCAGCAAATCATAGGAAGAAATAAGTTTACAGGATTATTTAAAAGTAACCATAAGGTGAATTTCACAGTTGACTGCAACACAGAGAGCGGATATTTCCAGGTCTCTGAATTATCCATGGTTTTTAGCGTGTGCTGCTTCCCCCTTCCATTTCCACAGAAAAAGGTGAATTCGCAGCATTAATATTAATACACTGCGGTAGAGCATATTAACCCTTTAAAGACAAAACTGCCTGTTTTATACATAAGGACTGAGTGCATACCGCGCAGTAAACACTCTCCACCTAAGTTATACAAAACCAATTTTAATGTTGTATAAGGCAAAAGTTGCTCTTTGTTCTGATACCCATATGCAACGCATAAATGCAATGTGAGCACCATGGAAAATTTCTGGATGTTAAACTTGGTGGTACCTAAAGTAACTGCTGGCTTTAAAAGGTTAATATCAAATATAACATTCCACCTCAATACCTAATCTTTAACTCACCCATAAAACTTAAGGTAACATAATAATATAAAAATACCAACAACATACACTGTACAAGGTAGAGTACACTGTTGGTGTTTTATATTATGATCCATATGCACATGGTCACAGCATGTCACAAAATTAGGGTCACATGTATCCTTTTCAGTGCACTTGCCATAGAGGCCAGAGATGACCAAATTAACCAGTACCTCAAACTGCAAAGCCTAGGCCAGCAGAATTTTGCTGTGTACAGACACGTGTTCCAACACGTCAATAGCACATTTTTATGCATCTCTTTCAGTGAACAAGAATACTAAAGAGAAGGACATTGAAAGGACAAAGTATGATAATAAAAATTATATGACAGAGTACATGGCATATTTTTGGTGCAATAAAATGTCTGAAACTTCGATCATATATTTCACAATCTGAAAACAGTTCAAAATGCATTGAATATCTACTAGCACCATACTATCACATGCCAAAATGATACCAACTACGGCCATGTATGTTACAGAACTGCTGCTTTAATTATACTTACTAGCCTCAACACAACCAAGTAAAACATACATTTGAGTAAATTAAACCAAGCTAAACTAAAACAACCTTAAATAAACTTATCACTGAATTTGGAGTTGTTGATTCCTTAAAACAATTACAGACATCTGCCAGTGAATAGTTCAACTACACTGTGGTACTGTTTATACCAGAGACGTACATGATCCAATCACCAACACGACAGTGTGAACATAAAATTAGCACTCCTTATCAGCTGCAATTCTTACAGATTGATGTTCAATGTGCGCAACTTGTATTTTACAATCTTAATACTGTTTGTGGGATCATCTACACTGGCTCCTTGAATATATTACTGAATGTGAGTAGATGTCAGTATTACATACATACCTGCCTTCAAGTCAGGGTGTCAGGGTATCTAGTAACATCTAGATGAAATCCAGAGATAGTAAAAAAAACTTACAAGCACCATTCACATAAATAATGACTCTTGCAAAGCTGATAAAACAAATGCTGTAAACTGGGGTGGTCATATAAACCCCCAATAAGAAGGTCGGCATGTCAAATTTTCTAACCCTCAAAAAATGTAAAACTGCTCACATAAACACACACGCTCCGTTTATTCCAACTGCAGCCTGGTTAATATGGGTTAAACTACGACTCAGTTCGTAACTCCCGCTACATAGCACGCTAGGTGATGTACAGTGATGGCAGCACCACTACTCTTTGCGGTGTTCACAAAATACACCTGTCATCACACAATTCCAACTCGTTTACAAAGTTAGAGAAAGATCCAAGCGCTACGAGATTCAAAATACCTGACATCTGCTTTGCCTTTACTTATGAATAGGTCACAATTCGCACAAAACCCGTTTTGACAAACAAAAACAAACATCTTTCATTCCTGTAAAGGACGCTTTTGTCAAAAAGTGTGTACTTTATAAGACAACATATATGCTAACCTTCTTGAGAATTTTCCAGCATTTCCTGAAGTTCCATGAAATTTGGATACGTAATTCCACATGATTTGCCGAATTTTTCCAAAAACGAGCAAATAACTGCAAAATTTGGGTCACAAACACAAGATGCTTCGTTATCAGACGCCATTTTCACTCGCCTAATACACTACGTTATACAACCTTCGTGCAATCTTTAAATATTGACATTATCTCCATTCCAAACAGGACCAATAAAACGTAACTAGGTGAATTTTATTTTTGTATATATTCAATCATCAATAACCAAAATCTCTGAAAAATCATTGACGTAATTAACTTGGGTACACATCCGATTAAATTTGTTCAGAAATTCGATATCCTTAACCTATCTGTGTCCTTAACGCCCTAGACTCAATCACAGGTTGCCGCGGATAGGTTAGGTTACGAGCAAGTTGCGTGGTTGTTCTGAATTGTATGTATGGTTGCTGATCCATGTTACAAATAATCCATGTATAGAGGTACTGATGGAAGTAATCAGGAAATTACACTTAAATTTGAGACTTAGAAAGTAACTCAATGAAATGGAAAATAAAAAAGCGTGCTTAACCTTTTAAAGCCTAGCAGTTACTTCACGTAGCAGCTGGTTTAAAATTAAAATTTTCCACATTGTAGTGACATTGCGTTTATGTGTTTTGTATGGATCTCAGATCAAACAGCAACTTTTGCCTTATAGAACATAAGAGACTGGTTTTTATAACCGAGGGGGAAAGTTTACAGCGCGGTACGTACAGAGTCCTTATGTAAAACAGATTACGTTCCGTCTTTAAAGGGTTATTGTATTCCGCAGGAAATTGGACGCGGGCCGGATGTAATTCTGCAAACCCGGAGCCCGATCTTAAGGTTTCAGTTATCGACCAGTTTGCAGTTCACTCGAGTCCCTTTTCAGTGACGGTATGGGGCAGTAAATAGACATTTGAAGACATGAGTGCAAGAACTGGAAAGTAACCAAACATGAAGTTTTGAGAAAAATGAGAAAAACATTTTACACTGATTTAAGCGTGCACTTCATCAAGTTTTTCACACAGGTTAAAAGTACTAAGTGTGTATCACATCACAAATTTTCAAGCCTGTGGCTTATGTGCAAATATGAAAAAAATAAAAAAATGTACGTTGGATATGTCCAGTTCCTGCACTCAAAAATATTTTCAAAGATCTGAGAATAAAAACTTATACCAATGGATAGTTATAACTTTAATAATCATCATGAAGTTACAGAATTTTAAAAATAAGATAAAGTCATATGGCAGTTTAAGGTAATGATTTTTCTTGAAACCAGCCTTTGGTATGACACCTCACTTTGGGTACCTGTGTTGGCTTAATCTGCTGTGTGTAGTCATAAGCTTGTTGTGCAGCTTCAAGTGAACAGGCTGCACATATTTCTGGGCCATTTTCATCACATCATGATACTTTTTTGAGTTCAAAGGCCATGCATCTTGGTATGCTTTTGGTGCATCAAAATGAGGACTCTTCTGCTTTGTGTTGAAGAGGCAAAACTTGCTGCAAGCCGTATTAATCTGTCCAGTGGATACAGAGACTCCTCTTCCTTCATAAACCATGTTCCGGTATCGGCTTATAGTGAATTAAGTGGTCTTATTCTTGATCATTTTCTTGAAAATTGATGCAGATGCTGCTTGAAATTAAGTATCATGTCCTGGTCCACTCTCACAACTTAAAACTTCTTCAAAACAGATGAGACTATGTCATATCATTCTTTTGGTTGTACAGAAACATACCCCTTTCTCCATTTAATCTTTTCAATCTGGGCAAATACCCAATCACAGGACATATATGAATGGCCATATTCAGGGAAATGAAGGTGTATTTTAAGGAACCTTCCTGACACAGTGAGTGAGTTTAAAAACCAGGCAATCAAAATGTTTTCATTTTGACCTGCACAGTTGTCACTGATAGATGCAAGGCCTTCTCTTCTTCAGATATATTTATCAATATAGTGTTTTAAGAGTGATACAGATTCGTTTGAACCCTTCTTGCCAGTAGTTTCATCGTACATGTACATTTTGGTACATCCAGTCTTACAAGAATAAATCCCCATGTTCTACACCCACACCTGTTGCAAGTAGAAGAGCTCCCCTGTTGTTAGTACTGGGACTGGAAAATTCACGTCCTGCGATCTTGCACGGAGCTGAATGCAAGAAGAGGATAGTTATGGTCATTATCCAACTCTTGCACTCAGCAAGGAAGCAACTGAAGATTTGATGCCATCCATTGACCAAAAGAAGAGCTAATGATGCACAGTGAAAATGTTATATGATAAAGGGCAGATGTGACAACAAATATGCATCAAAAACTCGGTTTTGAAAAATGTGGTCATTATCTAGTTCTTACACTCAAGTCTCATTTGTTCAAATCTATCGAGGAAAACTTCAAATTACACGGAATATGATGAGATAACACACGTGAGCAGTATGTCACATGTTAATCATATGATATGTAAATACCAGGTAAAGCTGATGAATTTTCACGTTTAATGGAAAACACGGTTACAAAAACAGTGGTTATTTCCTCTATGAGCAAAAAAAATTATGCGTTGAAAGGACTTAGTGACCACTGTACTAGTTGTGTTTTTCGAATTACAAATGTTTTAGATTTCTTCCACAACACATTCCAGTACACTATCCCCTTATCCCAATACATGCGTTTCTGGTTGAGGTTAGCTGAGTGGGTAGCCATAACACAAACTGCACGTGACCAACTGAGTGAGGAAGTACCAGTTTATATTATCCCATTAAAGGTGAAGCGTATCTGTTTTATATACGGACTCAGTGCATACCGTGTTGTAAACACTTTCCACTTCATTTATAAAAACCAGTCTCTTTATGTTTTATAAGGCAAAAGTTGCTGTTTGTTCTGAGATCCATACAAAACACATAAACGCAATGTGGGCACCACATAGAATTTTTTAATGTTAAACCTGGAGGTATGTAAAGTTACCACTAGGCTTTAAAAGGTTAAGTGAGCACCACCTCCATATTGCCATCACGCTTACAGATTGCCTGTTGCACGTCCACATAGTTGGGAAAATTTCAGAGCCCAGGAACAAAATAGAATTATAATTTATTTACATTTCACAACTGTATTGGATGTAGCATGTCACAGCATGAATGTATCATATATAAGTCTGAAATATGTGATGTTTAAAGCTGTTCATAGTCATCTTGTAAGACTGTCATGTTATGCAGACCAAAAATATAACAAGGTGTTAGTACCAACTTTTACTCAACATGCTCACTACTTACAGTATTTCAGTTGGAACAAATTCTTCTGCAGAATAGAAAGAGTGAGCTGAGAGATAATCTTTCAGTGGTGGCTTAAGTGCTCCTTATGTCATGGTTTAAGATTTTTGTGTTAGATGGAAGAGCATTGTGTACCTTAGTTCCTACACATCACAGACCATTCTGGTGACTAGTGAGCTGGCATTGGCATGTGGAGGTTGTGTTTATGTCTTATATTTCACTAAGTTGGGGGGGCGGGATAATATATTCAGTATATTATTATCTGACTGAAGCTCTCACAAATCTGCAGGACATGAAATTTAGTTGTAACTACTTCATTTTATTACCATAAAATATAGTTAAATTACTGCATATCTTATTGTTAGGGGAATATTTCATGAAGTCTGTTTAGTCAGCGTTTAATGGAAACTTATTTCCTTTAAACCATTTTTTCAACCTGGCACAGGCATCATTAATGCAATATTGAATGTTAGCATTTCTTAAACATGCTTAATTACATCACAAAGACAATTTATGTTTTTCCATAATGTGACTGTATTCAGCCTATGTAACACAACAATCTTGGTGACATTCAAATTACAACCTGCCTTTTCCCTTCTTCCTCCCTTTTGCATTATGTTTGAGCTTCATCATTGCTATACACACATCAGTGGCAATACAGACAGCACCCTCACAAGCTGTAGCCAGCATACTTGCACTTTCTGATTGTACTAGCTAGCTAACTAACTGACTGACTGACTGACTACCTACCTACCTATCTACCTACCTACCTAACTGATTGACTGACTGACTGACTGACTGACTGACTAACTAACTAACTAACTAACTAACTAACCCCATGGAGCAGTCCTTCTTGAGAAACTAACAGATCCTCAGCTAGTCAAGAAATTCCCCCCATTTTATGGAACCCAAAGGTTCATTACCACATTTACAAGAGCCCGCCACCTGTCCCTGTCCTGAGCCAGCTCAATCCAGTCCTTGCCCTCCCATCCCACTTCTCGAAGATCCATTTTGATATTATCATCCCATCTATGCCTGGGTCTCCCTGATTGTACAGTGGAAGAAATTTTTAAGATGGTGATGCCATGAAAACTGCACCACAAGTAGTCTGTTACATTCATATGTAACAGATTACACACATTAAATAACAAGTACACACATTCACAACAATTGTGGTAATATAATTTATAAAATGCCCAACCTGAAACAGTGAAAATGTTTGTCGTTTTACCATGTCTGAGTTCTGCTTCCTCATCCAAGCACAGCAGCGTCCAAGAAGTGATGGGAAATTTTGGAAGGTCTGTGCTCAAATAGGCATGAACACAACACAACTTTCCTCCATCATAAAATGGTGCAACTGTCCTAATGGGTGGAACATGAGTTACAGAGTAGAACTACCCTCAAGCAACAGCCCAAAGTTCACAGATACAGGCCTATGATTTTTTTCACACCAGCTGTTTTATCTTTTAAATGACAAACACGGGATGTTATGAACATGGGAAACTAGTTTGTATAACAGTGGTGTAGAAACAAATATTTAAATATTTTGTGTCAGTAACAAGAATTTTTATTTTATAATTACTTTTCTGAAGTAGTCATTTTGAAGGATACTTTTTTACCTTCACTCTGTGATATTGAAGCACTGAAGTATTAATGTAACCTCTTTACCTTCCCATGTGTCAAAAGTGAAGGTATCGTTATACATGCCATGGAGGCATGTGAGGGAATCTTAATTTTGATGCTGGATGGAGGTGAGTGATAATTTTCACGCCCCAGCCAAAGTACACCTGGGGAAAGAGCCCTCCAGTACCCATTCAGTAGGAGGAAACATTAAGTGTATTCTCACAAAATGGTCATGTCTGAATCTAACTGTAATGCACATTTGTGTAGACAGAAAAATGTAACTTAGATATGTTCCTGCGGCAGTGTTCTCCTACTGTATTAAATGTAGAGGACTGTGTTGGAAATTACAAGGAAAACATTGCTGAAGGAAGTATAGTACAGGTAACTCTCATTTTATGCGATTTCGTTTTTTGCAATTTCACTTTAACGCGACCTTAAATTTTACACTACTGTTCGAATTTATGCAATAATTATTGCTTTAATGCGATTTTGCATAGACGATCTGTGGTCGCACTTATTGAATTTACATGATAATGTTCAGTTTAATGCGCTTTGGCATAGATGATCCGTGGTCACGTTTATCTTCTGTAGTGGATTAGTAGGAGGTGATGTTACTGTCACACCTTCAGTCACGTGTATGGCTTGATTACATTGGTCTTATACCCATGTGGTTCACTTAGTTTCCTCTTCAACAGCATTGGCTTTTCTTATCCGTATGAGTGAGAAAAGTAAATCTGCATCACCTAGTGCAGTACAATTGAAAAATCAATGAAAGACAATCGGCATTCAAGCGATGTTAGGTGTAATAAGCCTACTGAAAAAAGTGAATGAATTGTTGATGCATGCCATAATGTTGTTATAGCATACATACAATTTGTGATAATGCTGATAGAATTAAAGAAAGTGCGAAGTCTGGAACTGAAGTGTTTGTTTGTGTAGCAAGACTACCACAGTGCTATCCAAAAGAACCATACCAAAAACCACAGATGTGAGTCTGACATTTTTATTGCATTAGAAATAAATAAATATATTGTAGAGAAATGTATGTATACTGTATTGAAATGTGTACATACACTACATACATATATCCACTAGTGGTATAGTCATACACTATATAGGATGAGGTTGTTAGTCCCCTAACCACCATGAAATACCTTGTTTTAAATGGGAATTTTGTATTCGATTTGTGTGACTTTTTTCACGAATGTAATCCTGGCATAAAACGAGAATTACCTGTACTTAGTGTATTAAATCAACACGTTCTTTATAAAACTACTGCGTTAGTGTATTTTGATAATTTTAAAGTTTTTATATACACAATGGTTCATAAAATGCTGTTTGTCATACAATAACATGTGTTTGTGCAACACTTCTTTCTCTTCAATAGTTAACTTAATTTCTCCCTAGACAGAGGAACACACAACCATAAATTTATAGTACAGTATAAGAACTGACACATTCAACAGTAATACTTGTCAGTGGAGCTTTCAGGAGATCATCAGTACAGCTTAAACTTATCTTAAACATTAATGCTAGTGGAATTATCCAATTATATGATTTTTACAGTATCGGTAGCCTAATACATAATAATACATATTTACAAAAAAGTATATACATGTATTTTGCAACAGAAATATATTTTCTGTGCTTCATGTTATTGGCTGCACTGCACTAAATTTGTGTAAACAATATCTCAAAATTTGGCCCAATTTATTACGTAAATATGTGGTGTACTATACAAATTATCATCTTATCACTGGTTTTGTGTATACAATGGTGGATATTAAACCTGTATGAATTCCAGGTGTAAAATTTAAAGGCAGTTATTTCTTACACTTTTCAAATTTTTCATCTCCTCAGTCCCAAATTTTGAGGCCCTATGTGCAAAAACCAAGCTTCAAGTAATCTTATACTTACAGTTCCACACTCCCATCAATTTAAATTATATACATATATATTAACAACGCTGTTGCAACCAACATAAATAACAATTGTGCTAGCTATCACCTGTGCTGCTGAGCTGTGACTCTAGAATGTGCGTCTCTGTGAAATTTGTAGGCCTGGTCAGGAAATCCAGCACTGGCTGATTTATGTTTTACTGCTTCATTACTGTTCTCATGGAGTATTCATCACCTTATAAGCTCATCATTACAAGGTTATGTTAAGTTTGAATGATGGGGTTTCCCATAGGCAGGTAACCATAGCAGGGGAAAAGTGGCTCAATTTAGGCCATTTGATGCATCTGAGGTATCACTGTCTCTTTTAGGTTAAAAAAAACTCAATGACTGTATACCGTGGAAGTAAAACATTTTCATGATGCGTGAGGAGTGATGATGTGGAAAACTTTGGTCTCTGTAAATCTTAATCAGCTTCCTTCTAATAGTTTACATTATGAAGTAGGTAATATTTATAGAGCTGTGTGTAAGCTATAGTGTTGATTCTCCTTTGTCAATACAGCAATGATATTTATGTTCTCTGAATACAAACTGACTTTTTCTATTTGGGGCTGCTTTCAAATCACAGCAGTAGATATGTGAGCGTACTGACACCATTGCAGTTTGTAGTTGATATGTAAAACGGATTTCACCAGTATTTGGTTATGGACAGTTACATTAAAGCTTCAACAGGCTGCTGCAGAAGTGATGATGTTTGTTAACTGTAGCAGGAGTACATGATGTCACACAGTCAACACACACTTTGCACGTCAATTATAGGAAGGCTCAAGAGTTCAGTCTTGTGTATTTTTCCCTTCTGTCCCTTGCATATCAACACTTATTGCCTTAAATATTATAGTGCAGTGAAATATGAACACTGGTAAAGGCAGTATTATCATAATATACATACTTATGTTTTTATTTTCAAAAATGAAACCTGTTTTGCAACTTTCTGAGCCTGTTGGGGATGTGGTGGTTGGTACAACAGGTACTGAGGAATATCAACATCAGTGATGTTGGCATGTTTGAATTCAACTCTTCTCTGTCCCAAATGTTCTAAACAACCAACGGACAGGGTCCATTCATTATAATACTGGTAATATTATAGACCTCATTCCCTAACAATTGACCACACAATTCTCAGTATTTATGTACAGTCACTTTCAGATTATGATTTCTCTTCCTATTACCATATCCTGAACTCTTTATATACCATTCTGTATTATTAAAATATAACTACAAAGGACCTACCTATAAGCCAGTCTGCATGCATGTTGTGCATTCTCTTCTTGTACCAAGGCATGAAATTTACATCTGGACTTGTTCAGGTCCTGAACTGTGGAGGTCCACTGTGTTGAGTGTTTAACTTGAGCTTCAAAATATTTCTTAAGTTTCAGTTTTGTTTTATAAGAGCTTGACCAGGTTGCTGCCAGAAGACCACCTTGGAAATGCCCGTGCTTCACGTATGCTGATGGTGTGGTGAGGTCCGCACTAGGGATCGCCCTTTCTTACTGCTGACAAATGTAAGCAGATTGCCAACTTTGATTCCCAGTGAATGAGAGGACCCATGTGCTGACTGTGAACCACTAAGATTATGATGGCTGGCTCTTGCTTCTATTGGATTCGTGCTGTATCCAGAGTCTCGCTTATAGTTCTTGTCTAAGGAAAGGAGGAAAATGAATGAAGTACATAATCAGATACATCTCTCTGATAATCATATTTTATTTTCTGTGGTTAGGCAATGTTGTAAGATCAATTTTTCATTCTGTGGGCACTACTTTTGTCTTGTTAAATAAATAGCAGGTGTATCTCAATCATTAAGGTACCTGACTTATATTCAGAAGGTTTCTATGTAATTTTAGCTGGGGCATCAGGTTTGCCCAGTCATCCACTTTATTTGCATTTTCCCCATTTTCTTTTGGCAGAATGCTGGAACACTCCTTTAAAACTGTCAATGAACTGAATGAACTGTCTCTCCCTCCACACACAGTCACCTTCTACAACCATTTTTACATTTCATTTTATGCAACACCACTTCTGCATATGATATAGTGAACCAAGGAACCAACACAAAATTAAATATCACATAGCTAAGTACAATATAATCCTTATTATCAGAACAGTTGGTTTAACTTTACAGACATGGTGTTACACACCTAGATTACAATGTTCATAAATATTTTCACACTACAGCCACTCCCCGACTTATGTAATGGTTCTGTTCTGCAAACCTTTACATAACGTGACTTCTGTGTATGTTGGAATTTGATCCATTACCCACCAAACATGTTTTTTTTGTTTATGCTACACATGTGTGCGTGTGTGCATGCAGGTGCACTGTTAGTCCCATAACTCTCTACTGAAATATTAAGCAAAGTGTGTGTCAAAACCTTCGAAATAATTGTGGGTGCACTAATAGTCACTGGAAAGAACTCTTCATGGAGGGTGTCTCAGTTTGTGTGACACAATTTTTCAGCTGGGACATGTATTAATTCTTAAAAAATATCCCAAATAATGGAAGTTTACATTCTAAGCATTATGTAATATTTAGGCACCTTGAACTTTTTCCACATGTGGTTTATTGAAAAGTATACACAAAGTTGAGTTTATATAAGTCAAGGCTTATATAAGCTGAGGGGTGCCTGTATGAAATTTGTGGTCAAATCTCCTCTCAAAATGTCTTTTTTCTTTAACTCTGGCCAACTGAGTTCAGGATTCCCTATGTCATGTGAAACAAAATGCATTCTTTCAAGAATTCAGTCACAATATCATAAAGACCACTTACTTCTGGGCTTGCTGGGTGGTCTTTTCTGGCAACGGGCAGCCATTCTTGCAAGCTGACGAGCTGCTGGAGGGAATTCAAGACCATCTTGATGATCCTTCTCTACAAGTCTACGTTCCTCTGCCATGGCCTCCAGCCAATGCTGCTTCTCTTCTGCCGACCGACAGCAAAATAGCAGCCATTTGTCACGGACACAGCTATACACCTTTAATCCATGCCGCACCATTACATTTAACTGTGGATCTGAAACCATATTTCCTTCATTTAATTTTAATCACATGTTGGATATCATATGCTCAACATAATGTTCTTCAGTAAATCACATAGCATAACATGTTAAGCAAGTAATGTACTGAACAGGAAACTTTCCCACCATTTTCTTGGAAACTGTTCTATAATATGCTATTAAAAGCCATGTTAGTCCAAAACAGAAGAAACAGAGTATGGCCATGTTCTGTACTCAGAATAAAAAACATTACCTGGATCCATAGTTAGTCTTTCCCTCCACCTACTCCAACTTGTCCACTCTCCTACAGCATTATTCTCTGTATATCAATCAGTCTTCTGTCTCTGTTCCTTTCCATCTTTCTTTTCACTTTCTCTCCCTCTTTGTGTTATGATGTTTGATTGCGTCTTTGCCTGTCCCATCTCTCCGCCTCCGCATATGAACCTCTCTTTGTTTAGACATGTGTGCTGCTCTTTTTCTGTCTTGTATCTCTTCTAGCTTCCTCTGTGCAGCCACATCATTTGTCTCTACCTCATTCAATCTCTGTACAGCTATCCATCTGGCTTCCTCTACTGCCTCAGTGATGTCTCCTCTTTGGAAACATTTTCTTTCCACATCCCACCCCCTCTCAGCTACAGCTTCCATGCTCCTACCATCGTCCCTCTCCCTTTAGCATACAGCAAAATTTCTGAGCAGTTTGGTAAATTACATGCTGTTGGGCATAATTTTGTAGTTCCAATACCTTAAACATGATCCAGCTACTAGGTGTTATACCAAAAACAGATGGTGTTGGAAGCTGGATCTGCTGGTCTTCATATAAAAAATGGGGAACACGATGTAACAGGTCCATATGAATGAGCAAATCTCAACATAAAGTCCAGTGACTGAGACTGGGTCATTCTCAAGGGCTCAACAGAACTTTGGATATGCCTTCATATCAGGGGCAGCTTGCCCATAAGTGCTGCTGGGCTGCAGCCTTCCCAGAAATTTTGAGAAAAATTAAGTATCTGAATAAAAATCTTCATTAGAAGATATAGACATTGCTTAAAACCATACGAATGAAATAATTTCTAGTTCAAATACTCGCAACAGACTCTAAGCACAGCAGAGATCAGAGTGGGCTGTGCCCCATCCAGCCCTTGCACAAAGGCTTCAGCACAGCTAATGTGAGTGTGGGAACACCCACTGAGCTAAGCTTGCGGGTGGTGTGCAATCAATGCAGCCCGAGTGCAGCCCAGACAGCATTTCAAGGAGGACTTCACATATCTGTTTATCTGTCCTAATGGTTTAAATGCTGGCATTTTGGTAACCATTTTTACCTACCGGTTTTCAAAGCCATATTTGTGAGTGTTTTAATTTTAGTTGTTACAATTTTAAGACAAACATGAACAGGAAGAGTGTGAAGTATTTAACAGGGCATCAACTTTTGTTGAGAAGACTGAGATGAAGAATTTATGTCGTGCAATACCTGATTTAGTTATTTCTCAGTGATCGTCAAGCACAAGACAAGCATATGTGAGAAACTTTAACCCTCCTGTATATTCTAAACATCAGTGGTTGAGTGGCTGAGCTGAAGAACTTGCTGTATTAAGCCCTTCTGATTAATCATATAACAATCCTAGCCACAGCACTACCATAATAAAGTCCCATGAGCCACCACTGCTTCATACTGACTCTACCATATTGTGTTATAAGCACTTAATTGATCCGTACCTTTTCCATCTGGAACATCGACGACTTCGCTTGTGTCCAAGTGTATCCTTCCTTTATATACGTAAGTATTCCTCTTAAGGATATCCTGCAGAAAGAACAATGAAAACAAATTGACACAATGGGTTTTACATTTGTTCTCTTGGTTTCTATTTACAGTATCATATACATGTGGAATAACAGGGCCATGACTCAAAGAAATAAGATTTCACAGGATGGAAGTCTGAAAACTTTGTACTGTGTACACAGATTTGGGTAGGCTACAACAACTGTGAGTGAAACTAACATATATGGAAGAAGGGCAACCATAGATGTGATGCTATTACATACATTATGCCAAAAAGAATTTAAGCTTTCAAATACTGATGTGAAACATTTTTGCTCCATTTTTGAGTTGTGGCCCTATAGTAATGAAAATGCAAGTCCAAAGTCTGATTTGTGATACCACTTCATATTATGTCTTATTTTGCATATACTTTTAGCAGACTGATGAATGAGTTCCTGCACATAGCCAGTACAGATGGAGAGAAATGTCCCTCACAGATAATGAACATTTTTTCAAGAACAAATGACTGCTACAACCCACTATCGCATCATAAAAGTGTCACTCACCTTCTTACAGTAGATAAGCTGGTGGTCGAAGAGGAAAAGTGTGATATTATTGGTCCACATGCCAGTTGTGACTCTCACAACTTCCCCTTGATGGATCAATTGTGAACTATGCTCAATCAAGTCTTGACCCTGTCATGGAAGATATTCATATACAGTTTCATAAAAATGTGTTACTACATACAAATTTCAAACCTGTATAAATAAAATGGCAACCTGTGACAGAGGCAGATCTGGGTACCTATCTGCAACATCATCATCTCCTGGTGCCAATATACAAGTGTTAGTCAGAAACTAATGCCTTCTGTCTTTTACCTACATTCTTCCACCTGTAAAGGAAAGAATGTATTCCTTACTCGCAAAGTTGCTCTCCTTCTGCAAACACTGGTGCATGGTGTTCTGCACTGCCTTGTTGTTCATATACTGTGGCCTCATGGGCTGGCCTACAGAGAACCAAAAAGGTGAAAAATCTTATGGTGTGAGGCTGTCGTGTGTGGTTGTACAGTAGGTGCAGCAACAATGTCAACCAAAACTTTGTGATGGCCTCTGTGGTGTGCACACTTATGAGTGGCCTGGCATTGTCAGGGAAGAGTGACATTTCTGACACTTTTCTTGTCAGATGAAGTTGATGAAGGCAAGCATTCAGACTTCCTAGTGTTTTAACATAGCAGCAAGTTCCTGTTACCTCCTTAGGCAAGAATTTCAGACACATAATGCCTTTTTCATCCCAAAGGACTGACGTCATGATTTTTCCTGCTGATGGGACCATATAGAATTTCTGCTTCCTTGGGGATGTTGTGTGGCACTAGTCCATCAATTGCCACTAGCAGATACAGTATCCACAAATTTTTCCAAAAATTCTAGGCAACACTGTACAAAATTTAATTACCTGGGCAACCTGGCACCTCGGATTTGTGCACCCCTGGCCACTTAGGTTAGAGGTCAAGATGGCGGACCGACAATTCAACCCGCTTAATAGTTGGTGACAGGACACCCCCACCTTCTGTTTTGTATCAGTGCAAGAGGTCAGTGGGTATTGTTTTTCTTGCCTATTTGTGTGCATTTGTCAGCATCTGTGGCACCCAACTAGCACAGAACATGGAACAGCCAAGCTCTTCAGTAACTGAATTACACTGCACTGCCTTTACTGAAGGAAAGGGTAGAGTATAATTCACCTGTTATGGAATAGTATCAATATCAGTTCATTAAACGGGTGTTTGTTGTGAGGCATTAATGCAGTGAAAGTGTGACCACTCCACAGTCTGTCATGAAGTTCTGCTCCTCCTGTTAACAGCTTCTTTTCTCCATCGTAGCCATAATCAAACAGTACTCACATCCAAAGTTGCTTCACCATGCACTTTGAGCAAATATTTGTGAGTGCAAGTCAGCTTCTCAAGTTCAGCAACCAAGAACTCACTCACTGCTCATCACTTTTAACATAATATCTGTCATTTTAGAATCCACTGTGGTGCTACCATCTGTTGAGTGAAGCAGTTGCAACTAGCAGAAACAACTAAAAATGGTCAAGGATTTCAATGATGTAGTGGGTATTTCTATAAAAAACGAATGTATAGAGATAAAAATGGGATGCATTTCTTTCTGACTGCCCTCTGTAATTCTTATATTTTCTGAATGGCCCAGAGAATTGTTGAAGAGCTAAGTATAATTATGTACTATGGGTGGGGTGACTCATAAGTGCCATGTTGCTGTAACTACCATTACTCTAATGTACTTGACCTGTATGATAAGCATTCACCCAGTCATGCCATTTTCTGTATCAAAATGATAATGAATAATGAACAGTCAGGTATGGTACCTGTGTGAAGAGTTGTTCTGCTACAAAAGTATTGAGATTCTGGTTCCATGTTACAGTTCCACACAGGCCTATTCCTAGGTTACAAATGAAGTAAAACACAGCAATGGCAAGAAAAATTCATAGAACAGAAGGTACTATCTTAAAACTGAGCAAAGCACCTACCTGAACCAGTGTAACAAAACCGACGTGTATGTGTCAAGTAACTAAGAAAGGGCAGTGACTATTCTGACTGTTCATCTGTTCCCTAACAACTACACCGAAAGTACTCTGGAGGGTGGGATTTTGATTAGTGTCACTTCCACAGCTCAAGTTCACTCACCTCCCAACCCTCCACCCTCTGCTGCCATGCAGCAAGCTTCTCCAGACTCTCCATTCTTCGTTTTCGTTCATTAATTAAGACAGCAACATTTCGCATAGCATCTAGTGCCTCTCGAATTTTGTCATAATCTGCATGGTCAGCCTGAAAACAAAGAGTGTGTTTATTTCAAGACAGATCTCATCTTTCAGAATTTCTACATATCTGGACTTATAAACACATAGGGTATAGGGCAAAAGCTCCCTATTAGAACAGTTTATAAAATCCAAAAAAACTGTTACAACAGATTCTCTTGATATTCATATTAATGGTTCAGAAGTAACAAATGCTGACATAGAGACAGAAGAAATCAAGATATACTACTGCTGATTCAATTACAGAACTTCCTCTGTCCATTACATATGTGGCCCAGTGTACATTAATATACATTTTTAAATTGTCATCACCAAGCATGGAAAAGTGACATAAATGAACCTAGATTATACATTAACTTCACACATAATTTATGTTCCACTAAACAATAATCCAACATATAACTGTACCGCCATACTTACACCTCACAATTTCTTATTTCACCTTATGTTATGTAAAGCATCTTTAATCTTACGCTTATTCGCAAAGATTATGTTAAGACTTCATGAAGACAATCTCTACAGCAAATTAAACTTTTTTCTCATCATTTATTATCACACAAAGTTATTACTTAAAAACTGTGTTATAAAAGCAAACATATTAGCTTTTCTCCACTCCCATAAATTTCATTCCACCCATTCTCCATACTCACATTTCATTCATTTACCACCCGTGCTACTACTCATTTTTCTGATGAGATATGAACATACATCTCTTATTTCTGCCATAACTTTGACAAACTGACACTACAGTGTTTCAGTCACTACTTGAAACATTCACAGACCTGATTCTGACATAATCAAGCCTGACGTCACACAACAGACAGCATGATGAAATCAATCTCAGAACTCATTAGATACACTTCATTCAATCTGAGCAACTCACGACATTGTCAAATAAAACAATGAACTTCATATTATTACAATCACATTATGTTGGACACTGTCTGGGGTATAAATGACAGTGGCGTATGTCTAACATCAGACTGTTACAGGCATAATGAATCAACCACAGTCACAGACCTTTAAGAGAACCATCTTCATTGCCATATAAAGTACCTCACACTCTTCTGTGTGCACAGATTAACTCTACAACAGGAAATGAAAGGAAAGGGAAAGAAATGAAAGTCATGTAGAAAGACTCTTCACCATTTCACTAAGGCAAGAGGAAACAAAGCTACCAATCCTATGGCACATCCACAAATTCCTTCTTTGCCAAAACAGCGTAAAGCTGAAGTGAGAGACTGCAACAGATTGCATCAGCAATAGTGAAAGATAAATGAGAAGTGCGTATTTCAGAAGAAACAGACTATACAACATGATCTTCCTGTCTTCACACATACAGAAGACAAATTACCTTAGTGCAGTTACCTTTTGTAATAACAAAGTATCAGTATCATTAAATAATCTATAAATTAAATGGTATACAAAACAAATTACCATTAATTTCACCACTGTAAATATTAAGGATATTCACTAAAAAAACATGTTACGTGGGTATGCGGTGGTTCTTCAGCTTGGAGCTGGGGGTAGAGGATTAACAACCCCTCAGGATAAAGAAGCAGCAAGTCTGAAAACACTGCAATGACATTTTTAAAATGACCTACATGATAAAAGGTGGACAAGAGATTTTCAACTTGGAATATCAGGAGTCAGTGCAGATAAAGTTAAGCAAAAACAACAGCAACAAAATGTGTCTTATGCAATGGGATATGAGCATGTGGACCAATTAATGTGGCTCAGGACAGGCACCAGTCATGGGTCTGGTGAAGACGGTAGTATAGAATGAGGTTCCATAAATAACAGGAACTGTCTTAACCAACTGCATGACTATCACCTTCTCAAGAACCCAGTCACTATGTTTGTAACATTTCACTTACAAAATTTCACACATAGTTTATAAGCACATCCATGATTGTCTCCATACCAAATTTCACATTCCTAACTGCAATGGTAAATGTGTTACTGCTATCAAACTGAGAGTTAAAGATAATTTTTACATGGCTGTCATATTATTATTTTATATTCCACAAAAATAATACTTCTACAAAAGTTCAATATTTTTCCAAGAGCCCTCAAAATTCTTTCAGCACCCTAAACAAGCAGCACTAAGGATGCCCCCATGTCACAAATTCACGTGTCCACCATACTGTACTGCCCATAGGAAATTAAAATATGAAGTGTTGAGGGCAGCCTCCAATGGCATACTGCTCATATAAAGTGTCTGATAATTGGACTTCTGGTTCCGTAGTTAAAACAGACAAGTATGTGCACACACACCACGGTGGTCTCAGATGCCCATTTTCCTTCCTTAAATTATAAGGCATGCAGGTAGGCTAATAACAAGTACATATTAATCTGACTGATTAGGATAATACAGTAAAACTTGTTTAAGACATCCCCAGCTAAGAAAATTTCCCGCCTAAGAAGTCAGGATAAAAAAGCACCAAAATTCTCCCATTTGATTAACCTTACACATTGCCATTTTAACACTTCCCTGCATAAAAAAGTTTCCCGCCTAAGAAGTAACAAATTTGATGATGAAACAATTTCTTTTACCCATTTAATACATTTTGTGTTTCAAAATCTTAAAGAATTTCCCCGAGTTTCCATTTGTACCGTTTCCAAAACACAGCGTTCAAATGGCACGGTCAGTTCATATAGGTTAATCTCGAAGGTCATTTCCACCACGTTTCACACAGCAGAATGATGCAACCTCACGGCCGACACGGGAGTGTCCTACTTCTTCTGCAATACAGAGACTGCAGTCAGTCAGTCTCCACTACTTGGTCTCTCACGTCAACCGAAAAATTGTACCGGGCACCCAGAAACTGATCCTAGCTGTTCCGTGACCTGCATAAGCCTGTGTTTGGCAACGCTGGCGTGTGGCACCTCAACTTGCCATTTCAACTGCCTGGGACTTGGAAGAAACAAAGGCAGCCAATAACATTTGACAAAGTTCAGGCATGTGCTAGTCGAAGTGACACGATGCTCCACGTTGTTGAGGGGACAGCAGTTTGACGTGAAAGAAGTGTGTGGTTGATTGCGACAGCTTGTTTAAACATAATTTATTGGTGGTAATATAAATGCGCCATGGTGTACCATGATTGTGAACCATTTGTCATGACCGTGTGCAGATAAGTTACATCAGCAATTCCAGAAAATAACTTCAAGACACTACAGAGTTAGAGTGACTGGAAGTACTGACCACCCCTTATGGTCTACCTAAAAGCAGACCTATGGAATCTGAAGATGTATACTGCTACTGTTTTTGAAAAAAGAGCAAGACAACCCATGCTTGAAATATATTTCAAGGAAAAGTAAACATCTAGAACGAAATGGGAACTTGTGAATGAGAAGTCAGTGACAGTATAAGTAAAGGTGTAAATAAAACTTTGAATGAAAAGTTACAGACAAAATGGTTAAATGGTCAGATACGAGTGAGAATGTGTTAAGACAGCTGCAAATTATACAAATCCAGCATACATATGTAATAAGTTCAAAAAAATGTAAAAAACAGAACTTTTCGGTACCTTTTTAAGAAATCTCCCGCTTAAGAAGTCAGATTTTCTTGGAATTTTCAAAAACATCTTAACAGGGTTTTACTGTATGTAACATTACCTAGAACTCTACACTTGGGTTTACAAATGCAATACTCCTTTATGGAATTAGTATTTAATGATGCAAGCTGTGAAGTTTTCATTGGTGACTGCGAAGTTTGCTGTCTTCTGGAAATTATGTTACATAGTCTTGTAGAAATTCACTGACATTTTAAAAGACACTACATTTATACCAGACTAAAGAATATCACATCTCAGAAGACAGCGATCTTCAGTAATGGAGTTCTTCCCCTGTATTCATGTCCTTTGGAAGACATGTACATAAGGTATAATGTCTGGCTGAGTGTTGTTAAACATCATTGGCTTGTATATTTTGTATCCTCAAATTCATTATTAGCAGTTATGTATTGGAGATGATACGCATTTTTTTGCTAAAACTGATAATTAGAAATTCAAAACAGACAGAAATATGCCACAGAAGCAAGTTACAAACACACTGCATAGAGTGGTGATGACAAAATATAAGGCACTTCCCCCTTCTGGAAAGTTAAGCTACTAGAAAACTGGTACCTGGAAAACAAACATGCGAAGCAGTAGTTAAAATTTTGGTGCCATGCTCCTGATTATTTGTGATAATGGGAAAAGACAAAAATGAAGGGCAAACACTAAACAGGTGAATAAGTGCACCATTGTTAAAAAGTAAACTATACAGAAATCTGGATCAACACTAGTAAATCGAGGTATGCATAAAATTTTAAGCATGCAATGATGTGTTGACAAGGGATATACAGCTTCCAGTAAGATAAATCTACTGCACAATAAGCCTAAGGCTGTGTTGCATCCAGAGCATTAGCCAACAGGCTCTATGGAAGAAGAAGAAAAAGATACATCTAAAAATCACAGTCAGGTGGTAGCGGGGGTTAATGATTGGATGAGTCGCTTACAGGCCATACGCGAACATACATAAACTAAAAACTGCACCATCATGAGGCAGGGTTAACATAATTCACATTCCAATCCACAGCATCTCTAGCTACGATTACAAAAGTTCTTTTGAGACAGTTTGATAGCTGATATCAGCAAAGTATGCTACTGCAATGCCAGATAAAGCATATTTCTTGACTATGTAATAAATACTGCTACCATCTCATGGTGTTATCGTAAGTAACTTAGATTTTCATAAGGCTTCCACGAAAAAAAAGCGCAGCACTCTCACTCACAACGCAAGCCCTATCACTACCACTAAAACTGAGTAACCAAGGCAACAAAGCGGGAAGTTCATTTCACTTACTCACAAACCAAGCACATTATATAAGGCAGACTGAGTAAGATGAAACACAAGTGTAAATGAATGTGCAAAAATAAAAAATATGTGAAATTTTAAGAATCTGTATTTCTCTTCTATGCAGAAGGTAAAGACAGCAGGTTTCTCTGAAACATGAACACCTGTCTACAAAATGACGAAGTGTCACATTCCAGGAGGTCATAATCCTGACACCAATGTGATTAGCTCAAATCTCATATTTGCTAATGACAAGTTGTGACTTGTTACACCAATGAATCTCCTGCAAAACTGTCTACAACATAAGTTTATGAAGACAGTATTCTTAATACTGACTGCCACACAAACCTCAAATATCACAAGCAGGTTCAAGTCTACCACAAAGCTAATCTACATAATACTCTTCAGATCAGTCATGAGAACTACAACTGGCTGCAGCTGCTTTGATGCACACTTGAAAACTGGTGACAGAAGTCATGATTACTAGTGATGAAAAACATATCCATGTCATAATCAGATACAGCATTCCCCTAACTAGTTTTGACATACACAGATGAAATAGCATATGCCTGTTTGTGAACTGCAATATTCAGTCCTGCATTTCAAGTCTTTTGTGCATTCCTCTATCATCATTGTTGTGATCAGCATCATTGTTATGCACCTGCCATATTATTATCATAGTGAATTTCTTTGTAATCTGTACTTTTGTTTCATGTGTCCTTCGATAAAGTCTTGAATAACAGAGGCAAGTACTTTAACACTTAACAACAGAGAGAGAAAAACCTGCACCACAAAGTTAACCAGTGCCCTTAGATTTGTCTGCTAGTTAGAAATTATTTAAAGATGTAAATAATTATTATTTCAATTCATTTTTAACATACACACATCTTGACTTTTATTTAGTTTTGGCTTATATGAGTTGAATTTTGTAAAGCAGAGATATCAGCTATGTGAAAAAGTATCATTTTAATGGTTTGTATTCAATTATCGTTCTTTATATATTTTTAATTGCCTGCTGATGGCGTTTCACTAGAGCTGAAATACCCAGCAAGCTATAAAACTGATGCAAATTCAGTTGTGGTTGACACTCTGTATGTCCCTTTTACTCTTAACACATGTGAATTTAAAATTCAGGAATCTTACAACACAGTTTCACTTCCATTAATTCCTTCTTGACGCCACACAGGCCATAGGACAATGCTTATATAGGACATATGCACCTTTGTGTACTTGAGCAGCTCAGCCAACTGAAGAGGATACTTGCAGATGCGCTGGACTGGAGTGAGCAGGTACCCATCAAGAGGAATCTCAATAAGCCCACGCATAAGACGGCAAGCTTCAAAGAATTTACTGTAACTGTTGTGTTGATACAGCTCCTGTAGGGTTGCAGTTGCCATTGGATGACTGTTACAATATTCTGAATAAATCTTGAAGCCAGCTCGCTGTAAGTGCAGGAAATAATGGTTCATCTAAACTTTCAATATGAAGCTGTCATTTAAACCATTCCTTTGCTACAAAATTTCTTGAAATGATATTATCTTTATAGTATTCTGCCAAACAGTTATGCCAACGTAATGGAAAGATTAAGACTTTTCCTTCATATAATTATTTTATGTGATTCTTTTGCTAGTGCATTTCTTTATCCTTGGAAATTAAGAAACATGGTGCCATAAAAATAGTTTAGTTCCGAAAAATGTACAAAACACATAATTTAGATATAGCATACAAAGCAAGGAACTTTACAGAACAGCAATTATACCCCTATACTGCATTGACTGACTGACTGACTGACTGACTGACTGACTGACTGACTGACTAACTAACTAACTAACTAACTAACTAACTAACTAACTAACTAACCAACCAACTAACTAACTAACTAACTAACTAACTAACTCCATGGAGCAGAGGCCTTCTGATTGGCTTTTATAACTCAGCCAGAGTGTGCAACACAAACTGAAACTTTAAATATAATCCAGGTTAATCTTGGTCTCTCAACGGTTGACCAAGGTTACAGAGCTCTGTTTTGGACGCCCCAGTAGTTCGATATGCTCTGTCCCACCTTCACAAATGAGTACGTAAGAAGTTAAGCGCACTCACATGAGCAAGGAAGCATTCTCCTATACAACTCCGATGTGGTGCATCCCATTGAACATGGCTCTCCAAATCCTGCAGGAATGTGGACTGAAAATGCAGCAATTCTTCCAAGTTGCCAAAGATGGTATCAATCTGCTGAGGTGAGAACATATCTGTCCGTCTCCGACATTCAGCCAGGTAACCCTATCAGATAGAATTACATACTGCTGTATTTATGGTCTACTGTTGGACATTTTACTTGTAAGAACTCTAGATCTTATATGCCCTGTGTTGCCCCATAAGTATAAAGACAATCCCAACATCATTTGTACCTTTTTTAAATTACATTACATGTACTACCCACTAAACATTCACACAATGTCAGCATTTCTTTCCTAACAATATACACATGCCAAGAGAACTGAAAGCATCAGTAATTACTGCGTCTTTTGTGCAGCAATAGTTTTCATACAGCCACAGAGGCCTCTGATCACATAATACTCTTCCTTTCTATTAGAGTTGCGTGTCTTGATCTATATTCCAGCCACAAGATATTGAGGCACATGAATTTAGCTTTCATGTCAACAGACAACCTACACTTGTATGGTGCAAATGACTAACTATATCATTTTTTAACAGCTAAGTATGTTAACTGGTCTTTGCTTTCAGGATCCAAGAACAGGACTCCGCTTTATTCACAACCCTGTTAATAAGCTGCATGTCTGCATCCATCTACATGTCTATCTGCCCTCTGATTCAATTACAGTTGTTAACTGACTGATTGGTTAACTGAATCTTATGAAACTTAAAATGAATGTCACATGAATGAGAACCATCACATGTTGACACGATCTCACTTCATGTCATCAATATTGATATCGCAGCCACGTGAACTTGTAGACACAGGAAGAAAACTACCACCATTCAATGCAAAGCCCTGTAGTTTGTATGGTTAGAGATTTTTGAAAAATATGCAACATGTATGAGTTTACATAAGACGGTACTTTTAAAAAAAAAGTGGAATACTGTAAAAAAACCAATCATGCATGAAATTTTAGCTTCCCGATGCTAATTAACAGCATGATGCAACCACATGTAACAATAGTATAAACACAGATAATCCCTGTGAACCACAAAACTGCTCCACTGAATTAGGTAAGTATTCACACCAGAAACTGAATTACCTCAGCAACATCACGGAGAATCTTAACAAAGTCACGTTCTGTGTTGATAAGCTCACGCACAACACTGGAGCGCACCTGATCATTACTCAGCAGAGACACACTAGTTCGCCGCCTCAACTGTGTGCTTGCAGTTGAGCCTGAGGCCATGGCTGCCAAACAGTCTTCTACAGTGTCCTCCTGACTCACCCGCAACTGTGAAGATGAAGTTCATATCAATTAGGTGCAATGAAATTTATATCTACTTCACATCGAACTTCAAGAAGACAATTTGTTTATTACACAACGAGAATGTATGTTTTACATAGTTAACAGCAAATTAATCTTTGTTGAGGACCAGGTGATCATGGAAAATACTGAGCAAAGTCTACTGAAAAGGATGTGTAAAGTAAAAGACATATCCAGACATACAATACAAAAATTAACTGTCTTCAAGCAAGACTAAAAGTATTATATCTTAGAGAAAAACACTACAAAAGGGAAAATTATAATCAATGAACAAAAACTAAACAAGTAACTGTATGTCTAAAATATACGTTGAACAAAAAAAAAATGGTGCTTGGAAAACTACAAAGGAAATTTCAAATGCATGAAGCTATGACAGTTAACAACTGTGTAACCAGAGCAGAAGACAAAACAGCCAAATGGAGAATGGAGAGAAGTTCTCTTACATTAGCAGCTTGATGAATTAGCCAAATACGTGTATACAGCAATCAAACTTGATGGACAATACTACATGAAAACAGAACATCAAAATAAGATTCTCCTAACCTTTAGAAGGGATATGAAATTCCCATATCAATAGAACAATCCATGAATATCAACCCCAGTGAAAAAGAAAAGTTACAGACATGATGAAAAAACCATGTCTTTAACAATTTTATTATCAGACATTAAACATTTATAAATAGTAGGTGATTGTATAGTGAAATCATTCAATTATTCTCATTCCTAAATCATAAGGTAACAGCACTCATATATACTTTCAAGTATAAAATTATTTACCTCTGAATCTATGACACTGTAACGCATTTACTTGAATATATGATGACCCTGAAAATAAGACCAACAACCCCCTGCACCACCTCGACCCTCCAAAAAAGAAATTCAATTTTTAGGAAAATGCTTTGTATGCAATTAAAACGTCACTCCCCACTTGTCTGATGATGCATCAGAAAAAAAGTCTTATATTTGGGTAAAACACTGCACACTTGTAATTTCTATAGGCACTAATGCTCACCTTACCACATGTTTATAACTATGGCTGAATGAACAAGAGTTGCAAAATACAGCACCACAGCAACTCCCATAATGTTTTCATCACTGCAGATTTCTATCTATTGGAATGTTATGCCATGTCACCTGGTTGCTACCACACTGCCACCGGCCAAAAACATGGCATCATTTCCAAGAAGGAAGTCATCTACAGTCACTGCTGTGAGAACCTCCAATCTCTCACTTTTGTTACTGGTGAGAAATTACGGAAAATGAACATAGCAAGATATGCAATACTGCCAACATTCTGTTTCAAAAAATATTATTTTAACATCATATAACTTGTTTCCTACATAATTACCACTCAGCAACAAGGAAGAGACAGCTCTCTGTTAAAGAATTACTGGACAAGTTATGCACTCACCCTCACAAATGCTGCAGGAAACCAGCCACTGTCTTCATTTCTTGACCCCCACCACCAATCTCGGTCCACTGTATCAAGCACCTCAATGACATCACCAGCACGGAATGCCAGCTCTTCAGGCTCCATGGCGACATGGTCCCACACTGCTTCTGCCAGAATTGTCACATCCTCTTCCATTGCCTGTTAACCAACAGATAATAAAACAGCAGATGACATTTTATACATTAACTGGTTACAAAATGCTCCTGCATCATAGCACTGATGGATTATATTTCATATATTGGATAGATATACATCTGATGATCAACAGATGATGTTTAAGGGAGGCTTGAGTTTTTTGCTTCATTTAAGCCATGGAGGCTTGTTACTGTACTTACAACATACAGTAACAATAGTTTAAGGCACATGATTTAGTTTAGTTTTTTTGTGCCCTTGATGAAATACGCGTTCCCTTCAAGCAGCATTATGTTACTGTCATGTACGCTTGCATGCAAATTATAAGGCATTTTTAAAGTAGAATAAATTATAACTCCCCACAAAGTACCATGTTGGATGTTGGCTAAATCCTTAGCATACCACCACGTGGTTTTCACACATACATACATACATACATAGCTACATATATGCATATAAACACACATACATTACATACGTTATCACATATTAGTGTATCTGATGCATACAAACTGTGAAATACATGACTATGACAAAAGCAGTTACGGCCAGTTTTAGAATATAAGGACAAATTCAATGACTGCTTAGCATCCAGTTTAAAAACTGCTGCCAGCTGTCTACTTCCCAAAGCACTACAAAACAGCTATATAAAACAATCAAAAATGGGAAGGAATATACCTGGACATTAAAAAGATGGCAGGAGAAGTAATTTGAAGGTACTACAAGGTACGTAAAATTTTGAGGTATATATATATATCTCAAAATTTTACGTTCACATGATATTGCTAGGAGTGTTAAATCACTGACATGCTGATGTGCTAGGCATGAACCTCAAAAGCAATGCTTACAAAATTTATGGGAAAACCTCTTGGGAGGTGATGGTTCATTAAGCCAAGAGAGTAAGATCGAAGGACAATATTGATATTCATTTGGGAGAAACAGACTGTGAATTCTGGACTGAACTGAACTGCGTCAGGTTGGGCCCAATTTAGCATTGGTTATGCTGAAGCTTTTACTTGCAAATAATGTTACCAGTTACTACATTAATTAATTTCTACAATTTGTATACTCATAAATGAATAATATACAAGTATATCATTGTGTTGATATTTAAAATATACTTTTAACAGTTATTTTAACCCCCATATCAGATATCAGTTGCTAGCAACAAACAACTCTGCACTAAAGAAGAAGAAGAAGAAGAAGAAGAAGAAGAAGAAGAAGAAGAAGAAGAGGAGGAAGAAGAAGAAGAAGAAGAAGGAGAAGGAGGAGGAGGAGGAGGAGGAGAAGGAGGAGGAGGAGGAGGAGGAGGCAGCGGTGGTGGTAGTAGTAGTTGCCTTTGCTGTTGCAGTTGCAGTTGCAGTTGTTACAACCATCATAATGTACTTATGAACAAATGCAACTTAATATGTTGTCACTGCCCATGTTAATTTTATGACATACAAACATCAGTAAGCATCACACAATTTTGACCACTTTGTCACTTGCCTGCTCAAAAGACTTCTTCCTATCTGTGAGAGAGGCAATAGATGATTCTGAATCAGACATCATGTCATCATCAGATGTGCCTATCCCACCTCGACCATCATGTTCATCCTCACTAAGTACTGTGTTGGATGTTCGCTGAAAGATTGGCATACCACCGCCTGGTTTCCGATGCATGAGAGGTGACAGTTCATTTAATCCAAGTGGCTGACTGACAGATCTTCGTAAATGGAGATGCCTTGATCTTCGCTTGGAGCTGAAATTGAAGGCAAACAAAGGAATGAAAGTGCAACAGATATAGTTGTTTTAGTTTATATGTAGAAAATGTGGAATAATTCTGCACATGGGTGTGCTGCTTGATTATTACGCGTGCATTCAAAATTTTAACCAGCACTGATCTTTCTCACTCATCCAACGCATTTTGCAACAGTGTCCACGTAATCCAGCTGGCAAAGAGCTGCAACATTGCAACACCATACACCTTTCCTTTGGGCAGCTAGCCCACAGCAGCTATGGCTCTGAAACTGTGTTCACTGGTCTATACAGATTTCTGTTACACTTTCCCACTTTGAGTTAGCCACGAAAATTGGCTGTAAGAGGGTCATTGCTAGTATGAAAGGATCTGAAAGGATCCAGCCATGTAATCATACCATTCACAATTATTCAACATCTTGTCGGCTCCAATGATATCAAAATAACATAAGGGTTAATTAATTAACCCTTTTGGTGCCATACGTTTTACACACACACACACACACACACACACACAATGCACAGTGTGATGCTCAAACACTGAATGCTATATAAATATATCAGCTCTTAAGCAGGCTGTGTTTGAATTTTGGTCTTCTGTGTTTGATGTGACATCAAAATGTTAGCAAGACTTTCTCATGGTGTTTGTAGTTGGTAGTTGTGGGTGGAAGTGGAGGTGGGATGTTGGCCACCATAAAAGGTTTGAAACACAGACACTGATTTATACAGTCTTGTTATGCTATTTGTTAAGAGCCATACACTGTACTACTCTCAACATAAAACAATTTTCAAGTGATGATAATCTTTTGGGAATTTTAAACCTGTAGCACATTTGGTTTGTTCTGAAACACCTACCTAAACCAAATTCAGTCACTCTGAAGTCAGTCCTACAAAATGCTGGAACAAACCATGCTACATGATGTAGAAACCCAAAAGACAAACATCGTTTGAACAACAATTGCTATGGAAACCTGAAAACTTACAGAATATAATTCTCTTTTTGAGCCCAGTACTCAACTGGAAGCAATTTCCATTAAGTATCAATCTATGCTTGATACAGGATGTGAAAGAAATAACTTACTGACTCATGTTTCAATTCAGTACATAAATACAAGGTCTCCCTTGTATTTCTAAAGTGAGCATGACAGCTTCATCGTGCAGAAAGCCTGCATTTACCCAGACATCCTGAGACAGTTGCGGTGCTCAGAATGTGAATAAGAGAAATGCACCGTCCATATGGTTAATCTTGGAACTTCTTCCAGAATTAGCTGTTTACACCACAGATGTGATTTACAGTACAAGTAACCAGCATGAAGATATACCAAACTAAAATATTCTGAAATACTTCTGTTATGAGACATACAGTGACCAGGCTGTATGATCCATCACTTGATTCTTGGCAAGGAAAAGAGATTTTTATTTCTCAAAAACATCCAGAGTGGCTCTGAGGTCCACAGCCTCTTATTCAACAGGTATCAGATGACCTTCCCCCAGGGATTAAAGAGGTGGGGCACAAACTTGACCATTCACCTCCATCTAGTGCCGAGGTAAGAATGAGGACAGGAATACATCTACTCCCCTGTATGCCTTCATTGTGTGCACACAGATAACTGTGCATTTTACATATGTGAATGTGCATGTACATCTACAGTATATATGATACAAGTCAAAAATGTTAAGACAAGCTAACCAACCTTCTTAGAGTAACTGCATCAGTAACAGTAGGATGTGGTGGACTAGTGCGTGGAGGACGCATCTTGATAGGTGAAGGTGTGGAGTGCATGCGTCGGTAGTTGTTACGCACGTCCCAATTGAAAAGTCTCTGGCCACCTAGGTCGGAATGTGCTCTCCTTACTTGCTGATGTCTATTCTGTATACGTGTCTGTAGATCAGCCTGCAATAATCGTTAAAATGTTGGTATAAGGTGATAGAAACAGCATGAAGTCAAAATCAACAGCATTAACTTTTTGTATGTGAACTATCAATCAGCATTCTCATCTCTTGTTAGGATCTGCAGTGACATCATAAAACTCACCTGGAGAAATACCATTATGCCACCATTACCATAACTTAAATAACAATATGACAGTTCATACCATGAACAAAAAATTCTTTCTGTTCTTTCATCGCTAACATTTTACACAATAAGTACAAACATAGGTAATATTCTTAACTTTCCAAATATTAGAATTAGTTTTACTTTCAAGTTAAACCAACAAATGCACAGACTTATTGATTGTTGTATTATATCACCCCTACATATGTTTCGGTAACCAAGTTACCATCTTCAGGGGGCGTACATCGCAAGTCACAAGCACTGATTACATCCAAACACTATATGGTTCCACATTAAATTGTAGTCATCACTCTGATGGTCTCAAATCTCTCATAACTAGTTGCTTTAAAAACAGTAACTTAATAACTACCACACATTATTCCTCACCTTTCATGTATAATAATAGAGAGGTGAACTCTCTTTCTTGAAATATTTATGTACAGTTAAGTACATCAGCTAAGAACTTCTTGCATTCTTATGTAGTTCATTTGACAGGATAAAACAAGAATTTTCACATGTGCATCATTCCTCCACATACAATAAGCAGCATGGAATTAAGAACTCTAACACAGTCCTGTCACCTACATTTCCTTTCAGAAAACAGTCCTGTCTGGGCACTTCCTCAATGTTTCACTCACTTTATATCAGAACATCACTTCGGTGCTGGAAATATAATCACTGTTGAAAATCACGTTACAGAGAACGACCATTATGAAGCTGAAGGACCAAGCTGCTGGAAACATGACATCATTTCCTGTAAGAACATTTCCTTCCCACTCCAATTTGCTTATCACTGACGCCCCTAATCAAGTGACTGTCAGTTCAAACTCGGTATATATGTAAACCCCACACTGTTTTTCTGTTATGGCATTACTAACATCTGACTGATACTTATTACTTGTTTGCTGTGTGCATAAAAAGTTCAAACTTCAGTGTCCAATTCACATTTCCTAGATAATTTAATTACAGTAATTCCGCAGTCTAATACATTCACTTCGTAAGTGATATTTCACAGCAATAAAGATGGAAAGTGTTACAACAAAACTGCCCAAAAAATGGTGATACTGTATCAATCATTAATGTTACTTAGTAATTGTGACAGAAAATTATGATGGCAGTTTTAAGTATAAAGGATAGGTACATGGAAATTTGGTACGGTACAACTCCGGCTAATACAAATCCCATAAGAATCAAACAGGGATAAAATTCTGGTGCTTGAGATACGAGTTCTTCACGTGAGCACGCTAGTAATACTTAAAATCATATTTTCTTAACCATCTGTCATGCAAAAAGGTTGACTCACTGTATATATTAATACCACATGCCTGTATAAAGTAATTTTATAACAGCAATCATAAACAAAAACAATTTTGTATATTTCATCCAATAGGAAAGAGGGCATTATGAGTTCTTCCTGGAAATCCTCATTATACTTTGCAGTACTATTCACAATAATTTTCATGAATAAAACAAGACTGCACCACTTGCATGTTTTAGTGTGCCTGATGCTGAACAAAGCGGGATGCATTACAAGAGCATTATGGTGGCTGGTTAGTTACATCAATTGCACAGGAATTTCAACATTTTTATGTGATGAAATGGGAGGAATAAAAAAGGATGTAATAATGGTGTATTTCACGATACAACTCCAGCTATAGCTTGGAAATATCTGAGAAAGATGATAAAAGTCTTTAGTCAGGACAGTCCAGTGTAACAGCTAAAATTAAATACAGTAGCTACATTCCAAACACCAGGAAGGCATGTTAGCAGTGAGCCATCCTGCAAAGCAGGGAGACAGAAATACGGGCAGTATTAAAAAATTATTTGTTACCAGCAATGCCCACTGATATTCTATGCAAAATCCACATAATATTTTAAATACATGCTTCAACTTTAATTTTTCAAATATTTTGCCCTGGATGAACACATTACTTCATTATTCTTTTCTTTAGAGTGTTTATTTTGTAATATGTAGCATGTATGTAATTTAATATAGGTTCTATCAATAAACGGTCAACAACATTGTAACAGAATTAAATACAGACCATAATAATGCACTGCTGCACTAAAGTAGCCTGTCTGTCTCTGGAATTTCACATACACAAAACTAGATATAGTCTACATTATTTATAACTTCTCAAAAACACAATCACATTATTTTGAGAGAAACAAAAATTAAAACACACCTTGCAATAATCTAATGTAAACTTTACAGTGTTTTCTCCAGGTCCGTCACAAGAATTTTTTCATGAACTGGACATGTGTTCTGTGTTCCATGTCTCAAAATTACCTTACACTAGCAACAGCACTAGCCTGGGGATTCCTCATTGGTACATTTCCTCAAAATGTAATTGCTACTGTCAGCATGGGTTTTCCCCACCCAGTGCACTGATTTTCACTGAGCATGACTGAAGTTGCTGATAAGGGCCACAGATTACCTTTCTGGCATTAGGTGCCTAATTTTTTCAACACACAAAGCAATCACTTTCTCAAGGCGCCCACCCACAATGAGTGTTGTCTGTATAAATCATTTTTCAGCAATGCACCATTTTTGAGATCAAAACTGGAATGGGCACTGTGAATTACACAGATCATTGCAGGTAACTGTACTTTCTGTCTTTTGTAAAGTGTTGCATTGGTTCACTGTAACAAAATTAATCCAGAGAGGAACCAATATTTATAGAGCTTGGAAGTGAATGAGATATGGGTAGGCAGTTCTAAGATCTTCAAAACATAAAAGGTTAATTAATGTAGTACATATTGCAGGAAAGATTGGAAACAGGTGAGGTGCAAGGGTCACTGCGGTGCCCACCCTAATATACTCTTAGTATATTCCTTACCTTAAATTTCTCAATTAGTATTTGATTTATGACCTCTGACTGTGGTCGTGATGATTTCTCTGCCGTGACTCGCCTCCTCACCTGTGTAACATAACAAATCAGGTAAAAGAATTAAATGTAGCATATCTACACAGATATAAGACTAGGTTTTTACTCTTAAATTCAGTGTTTAAGCATTTGGGATTGTCTTGAATTCAGGAAGTCCTGAGATGAACAGTACTGGGCTAAACCATGGAGTATATAGCCACATCACCATGAATGTAGCAAGAAGACAGAATGCAGCATCCTGCAGTACTACAGTTCATATTAGCAGTTCAGTAACGTAATAAAAATGACTGGCCGCATATAGAAGAGGCTAAAAAGTATGAGCTGTATTCCAGATGGGATCAGGCAAAGGTATGATGCCGACTGGACATTTTTTATGGTTAACCATGCTAAGGAAACCAGTAACTGCTATGCAGCAAGAAGTCCAGAATTTCAGATGGTTATGTTGATGATGATGATGATGGTGATGACAACGACCATCATCATTGCTACTGTCATCGCTCTCATATTTTTTGTTAGCGGGCACCTTTCATTGGGCAGCTGTCTTTAATTACAGTCATCTTGATTTGGGTAACTATGGCCACTGGCTGTATCAGAAATAAATTTATAACACAGTTGATGGAGCAACTGGCTTCCTTTTATCAGTTACAACTGTTGGATTTTGTACTTATGGTTCTGATACTTGAAGTTACTTGAAGTAAACTATTCAATTTATGAAACGCAACAGTATCAAGATGGTCATTTCTTATGTCAACTGTGCATCCGAATACTTCATATTTGTTAACAGCTGGCAGCCAGTCCTTTGTAAATATGAACGGCAGTACACATCTACTTACAGCAGGAGGACTGTCCATTTCATCTAGTGGCTCATCATCCACCTGATGATCTGTGTCATGAGATTCAGAGCTGTCACCTCCCGCAACATGAGTTGATCCTGAAGCCATCTGGAATGTTATAGAAATATAACATTTTGTTTTATCACATAACTTTTGAGAAGGTGGATACTCTTATCCAAGCTCACTACATGATAAGGTCACATGTATGTGTTAGCAATTTGTTAGTTGTGGAAATGTGAGTATCTTTCTCAAGTGTTGGTTTCCTACGGTGTGCTTCAACACTAATATGTATACAAAACAAAAAACGTAACTGGAACAAATGTATCCTTCTAGAATTAATCATATTAACAACACTGTGGTTCTGGTGATAATGCAATTAGTTAATATGTTCTACAGAGACAAAAAGATACTGCAGTGACAAATATAAAATTTACCTCTAGCTGTATGCCACTGTCACCACTATTACACTTTGCATTTCTTGCAGCTTTCTTTGCCTTCTTACGCTCTTTGCTGGATCGCCAAACTAGAGGACCAAACCTAAGAACAAGAAAGTAAAGAAAAGTAGATAATATAATGTGGCAACGTATTCTGGAACCACTCCAGATACTGCTGAAAACTCACTTAAATTTAGAATCTGGGGCTCCATCTTCCTTTCCGGGTAGTGGTGGTGGTGGAGGTGGTGGCGGAGGGGGTGGAGCAGGAGGTGACTCAGTGTCCTGTAGCTGTGTTGGCTCCTTCTCACCAACAGGCTGTTCATCCATCACATCTTCTCCACCCTCACTACCTTCCTTGCTTCCACCTTTTTTGTGGAACTTCAGAGCAAAACTCTTCCGGAACTTCCGAAGAATACTTTCTGATGCACTCCCTATGGATGAGAATGACATCACTGGTTATCACAAAAACAAAAACAAAACAAAACAAAAAAAAACAACAACAACAACAACAACAACAACAACAACAACAACAACATCATCATCATCATCATCAGCAGCAGCAGCAGCAGCATATTTAATAGATGTAGCAGTTTCTAACAGTCACAACCTCCACAGCACCATCACCAAGAATCACCAGAAATATACCTCTACAGACATAAAAGAAGAGCTAATGATGATATGGCAACTGTATGTCACCTACATAGTACCATTAGTATTATCCACAATGGGTTTCATCCCAAATAAATTCCATGACAGTTTGAAACTGCTTAATCTTCACCCTGGTCTACATATTCTGATGCAGAAAGCAGCAATACTCAATATACGCTGTGGAGTTAGAAAGCTTTTAGCAGAATAATTAATAAGAAGCGTCTGGTCAGCGATCCATACACTTTGAAAAATGGCTAAACTCCTGTGATGTCAGAGTAAATAATGTCATTATCAGACACAAGTCATCAACGTGTAGAATATGCTCAGTATTAAGCAGCATCCATGAATGAACAAGCAGTGACGATGACAACATGTTTCACAGATATCACTTAGACACTATTTATATTTCTTTATAACAAAACAATTCTGGGTGTGGTAGATTAGGTGGACTGGTGCCACTTACAGTCAAGAGGCTGAATGACTGATTCTTTGGCCAACTGACAATATGTTTCTAAATGAAAAGTAATTACTACGATAGAATAGAGGTTATGTTACAACAGTGAACTGGCTGGAAAGGTATTCATGAATGAGAGTATGCAAGGATTTGGAAGGTGGAGGTGAGCTACCGTCTGTGACTTGTGTGGAGTAACTGCAAAAAACCCACACAAAATATTACCAGGATAGCCAGTAACCTGGCTATGATTCAAACCAGGTATCTCCTGCATACATATAAGGATTCCAGAGGATTACTGCTAGACCAATATTCTTAGCGTAAGCAGAAGGTAGGTTGTCTAAATCCTGATTGCAGACTGGTAATCCAGAATAGGATTGATGTGGGTTGCCTTAGCCCTCTGGCTAATTATGGGCCAACCCCTTAAAAGAAGTCCTGATGGCTCACTTCATGCTCACAATACCCACACATTTATATAAATAATTTTACTAAAATATAATAAACTGTGAAAAATTGGTACAATACTAGAAATGAAGTTTCCAAAAACCAGCAATGTCTTCCAGTCAAACTGAGACGTATAGTAACCCTGTGTTTGTAGAATAAAGTTCCCTTATATTACACTAGTATGAGGTGAACTGCAACACTTTCATTTCACACAAAGCCATAAGTAGGCCTGAAGTGATTTTTCTTGCAATGGCTTACTTCAGTCTCTGTGCTCCCCCCATCCGCCACATGCCCAAATGTGTTGCTTACTTTACCCTGATGGCTTCATGATCATGCTGCACATAACCCTCAAATATATTCCTCTTTACAACTATACAGATCAATTAAATTTATTTTTGAAACTATACACTGGTTATTCATAACCTGTAAAAAAAAGTTAAGAGATGTACAGTGTGCAACATATTATTCCGAATCTCTCTCACAGTCAGACATGATTGCTAACACGAAACCAACAGCCAAATGTGAGACTGCAGCAGCATTTCAGATGACAGATATAAACAATGCAACAAGAAACACCTCAGAATAGTTCTCAGTCTCATCCACACAATACGAAATCAAGAAAGGCAGCCTGGTGACTTATACCACAACATAAAAATTCCACTGCAGTAACAATATTCGCAAATATCAATGACTGTTGCTTCACCTGAGATATTGCGTTGTGACTGTGACAAGTCCTTGTTATCAGCAAGCCTGGGATGAGTGAGAAAAGGTAGTGTTGCTTGTGATGGCAGGTAGCTTGATGATCCTGTTGGTTCCTTGTCAGAGCCAGCATGTGGCCATGGCCTAATAAAATAATTAAAATGCCAATGTAACCAACTTAATACTACGAGTACTACTGTCTATTCATGATGTGTCAAAAATTCAGCAGCCGTGTACTGCTATGATGCACAGGAATAATTCTAGCTGCATGGCAAATCGAAGCTGATACCTCATGCATTTGAAAGTAAAATTATCCACCTTCACGTTAGTAGTCTGGTTCAGCTTTTGTAACTAACAAAGTCCGCAGTTACAGCCAGTAATAAGCAAAAACATCCGCAAGACCCAAAACCACTTTCCATTTGTCTACAGTACACACTATTGCTATACGTTCCTTGTGGACTATAAATGCTTTTAAGACACATAAAATAGCATATTCTCAGCATATCTGCTCACAATATACAGCATGACATAAAGGGGCTTTAAGATACACAGTTATAGCCCACTCTCTGTAATGAAAATCCCTGCATGCACAATCCTTCACAACTAACCTATGCCCCCAAAAAAAACTGTAGACCTCCATTCATACACATTGCTAGTATACAGGATTATTCTACACTATCTTTACTGTTACCATTATAAAATTACATCCTTGACTGACGATGCAGCATGGTTGTGGTCCTGGGTTCAGGTCCTGTCCAGAGCGTGGGTAGTTGGTGTGATGTGGAATGTGAATGTGCCCAACACCGGAAATGTGAATTGCTTTCTAGATTAAATTTATAAATCACTCTCTTTACCAAATGTATGAAATACATTAATGAAAGTTTATGAAACTATATGAAAGTAAAAGTTTTCTGAGAGTTATTACTACATTTTAACATCATGGTTTAGAAAGTCGGTACAGATGGGGAGAGCATAGGTTGTTTTTTCGAACCACTTCAGCTTGTAAGTGGCAAACATTTCAAAACATGTACAATATCCTGACAGGAGGCACAGAACTTACACCATTGACTGTAAGGTATTATTCTCCTGTGTCTGAAACTTCACCATGTCACTGAAGTTAAATTTCATGAAACTGGGTGCTACAAATAACTAAACTTGTGTTCTTTAACACATTCTTAAGTAATCATTTATGTCACATAAAATATGATGTTTGTTCACAGAATTCAGGCTCATTTCTTTACTATTTAACGTGTCACCTGAATATTAATGATTTACTTACATAGCACTGTTCTTGTAACTTTTGAACATAGCATCCTTGTCAAGGGATACTTTAATTAGGGATATACATACATATTCCTGGGGTATTAGACACAAGGTAGGAATTTATCACCAGTTATTTACAAACAGTAGAGTCACAGTCACCAAGATTTTATTAGGTTTTAGAACTGTTACATGTTAAAAATTACAAAAGAAAGTGTTTATTTTTTATATATTTTAAAGAGTAGCTAGCTTGGGAACCAATGTTTTGTGAAGGTGTGTGTTCAAGAAGAACATGTGCAGAGAAGTGTCCCTCAAGTACCTCCTAATCTACATTTCACTTACAGTTGTCTCTCCATTGCCACAACAAATTGCTTGCTCCATGCAGTACGAAGAGGAATGATTGGAAAGAAAAAGGAGGAAATTAATATAACAAAGCATGCTGCAAGATTAACCAACCACCAGCATAATTTTGTGAAAATAACGTAGTGCATATGAAACTGGCCTCTGGGATCCAAATACACAACAATCAGCTCATATTTATTGCACTTCATGAACTTGTACTATACAATTCCTTCAAATGAAATAACCATTTTGTAAGAACATGAATAAAATGATGCATTACACATTTAATTTGGTCCTGAATAGTTTTGTACAGTGGAACATATGTATGCACAATCCATGCCCACATACATAAATGCATTCATGCCGGCACTCACCCACACACAGTCAGACATACATACACACACACACACACACATACATACCTACATACATACATATACATAACACTGAATAAATATGTTCAGTATTGCTTCATATAAACGTCCAATGTTCATACTCATTTTACATTTATTATCCTATTTAAAACACTCCAAATTGTTACACTGGTGACTTACCACGTGTGAAATTAAGAGTTAAACAGGACACATGTCGTTTACTTGAAATAAGTATTTCCATACCTTCCACAGTTAAATCCATGCTTTAATGTTTGCCCATATTAAGTGGTTTTAATGTGGTTGAGTAGCCCTTGAATGAGGCAGTGTCGAGTGTTAGGTTTGTTCTGCTGTGTCAATGTGGGTTGAGTTTCCGATGTTTCGCCCTTGTTTTCTTCAAGTTAGTAAGGAGCAATAAATTTAATGAAAATTGGGCAGTTATGATCAACAGTATAAAATATTACTGGAAGCAGATACAGGCAGCCTGTGATAATGTGATTTTGGAACAGGCAAACATTTAATACACATCAGCCAAAAGAGTAACATCACCTACAGAATTCTGAGTTTTAACATGACACCATATAAAGCTGTGGAGCCGTAGGAGGTTTCAACTTTTATTTGCCATGTGACGGGGAATAATTCTGCAACTACTATGTCCAAACACTAATATGCTACTGAATCAAATGCAGCATTCTCAGAGTACCCACCTTTGTGACGGGTGAACCAGAACAGCCTCCACTCATGAGTCATATGATGACCGGAATAATTGTTTATGTCAGTAGGACTACACTCGGGAATCCAACCCATATCAACGTCTCAGAGAACAATCCAAACATTCAAAAATTTCTACACACCCAAAACAAACAATACCTATTTTCATGACATGCTTGAAAACTGGAATGAGTATTCTAAAACTCCACGTTTTAACAGCTGAATAAGACGTTTGTGAGGTTACACAGCTAACATGTATGTGAGCCAAATTTGTTTGGATTAATTCTGAAGGTGACGTGCAGAGCAATAGACTTTAGCTGTGGTATTATGGTAGTGGTCTTCAGTCCGTGTGTTCATGTGCCACTGATATAACCCTAGGCTGCCCCACCTTCTAATGTCCCAGTCAGATCTGCTGGTGATCTCGTCATCGAGAGGCGTGTTGGAAACTTTGCTGTGCCGGACTGACTTGGACAGCCCCGGAGACCGTCGGTACTGGCTCGTATCCTGTCCACTTGACGTGGGTTCTCTCACTGGCTGTAACCATATACATTTACGTCGTCTGCATGGGAAACATTTCTTAAATGTATGCTACATACAAATACGTATTTATGGAAGAAACAACCTGTTGCAACATTCCGCAAAATTACAAATGACAAGAACCATTACAGAACTGCACAACACTCAGTTCCCTGCCAATGCCATGCCCAGAAATTTAAATTCGCTTGTAACTCCCGTCTCTGTAACACAGCTCAATTTGTCATGCATCAAGAACAACTATCAGTGACAAAGATGTCACACTTCATAAAAGCAGTCATATGTGCTACCACCCACCAAGTGGTCAAGTTTTGTGTGTATAGTAATGTTACGTTTCATTAAACTGTTGATTACACCAATTAAATGGTAAATCACTTAGGCGTATATCGTTGTATTATGAGTATAAATTAATAACTGGCCCTTTAAAGTTCAGTGGTATACTGTACGTACCGCCAGGTTGTTACCATTTCCCTACAAAGCATCAACCGGTCGGTATTTGTAAAGAAAAGTCTGCGTGTTTACTGTGAGGTATGGACCGAATTTCTGTGTATAATTCCCATAGTTTCTCGGGCTCGGAGGTTGAATCAGTTCATCACTGACTCTTCGCAGGCAGAATTTCAAAAAGACTCCACGTTGCATCTACAGGGTCCTTATTTTATATGACCCAAATCGCTATTCACTTCCTGTCGGGCCACTTATACACTAGACCACTCACTGGTTTGCTCCCATACGACTTTTTGGGAGACTTTATGACCTCCCTTTAGTCGCAATGCAAATTCCGTATTATACACAACGCTGAATACAGTTACTACAGAAGTGCTGTGTAAATTTGGATAACAATTTACGAATAACGGCCAACACAGCCACCTGACCACACTCCTGCATTATTAATTAAAGTCATTCTATTTTTACAAAACACGAAAGAAAGTTTAGGGTAGGAACTTAGTTTTAAGTATATGACAAGTGGGTGTGTTTAATTTGAGTTGCTTCAAACGAGAATATTCCATGTCCGCGGGCAAGGCATCGGGAGTAAAGACGTTCCGTTTTGACTCTACAAACGATGAAGAGAGAGGAAATGCTTCTAGCTCAGTCGCTGTGGTTATCTTTTTCCCAACAGGGGCGCTAGAGTTTTGTTTAATTTTCTTTCTTCGAACTACTGGAACAGAACTTTCGTTACCAGTCAGCCCTGAATTTTCGTCCCTGCCGGTCGCAGACTGCCCTAAATCAGCAGAAACGTGTGGAATCCTGCACTTCAAAAACACTGACTGACAATGCATTTTTGTAGGACTTCACTGCACTGTTCCGTCAATCACGTCAAAGACCGTAAAAAATGTAGTAGCCCGGGCGACCTAATGCCCGAAGTTTGCGCACCCCTGCGTTACACAGTCTGAGGTACTAACAGCATCTTTCATTAAGCCTGAAAAGTAAAGAAATAAGACGCACGTGCTATTTACAAAAAATAAAAGTTTCTGTATTAATTAATTCATTTACGTCCCAGCTTATGTAAAAATGACTGTGACCGCAGAATAGGGTTTCCATATATCCACCACAGGAAAAGAGGACATTTCCCACTTATCGAACATAAAAACAGGACATGTTAGCGGCAAAGAGGGTTTCCAAATTTTGATTGAAAAAGAAGATTCCACGTGGGCTCGAATATCAAGACCACCCCTGTTCACCACAGACACGTAAGTTTCTGGCTTACATACCAAGCATTCGGCTTCCCACTCCTCGCGACCCTTTCGAAAACACGAATACAGTACTTGCTTTTTAATTCTTCCGTGAATTTACATTTTCTTTTCCCATTGTACGAACGCGATAAAAGCGACACACGAACTGAACAGCGCACAACACGTCGTCCACTGCACTGCACACAATTCAAAATGAACGCCCGGGACCGGGATGTGCTAGCATGCGTTCAGATCCACCGGAAGTCACTGTGAAAATAAGTTCTGAAGTTGAAATGTTGCCTACGAGAACTACGAACTATAACGTACGTAACGACCACCGCAAAACTGATGACTGTCGACAAAGGCCAAAAACCCGCATATTTTTGTAAAATTAAAAAATCCCTCCGGACACAATTCTGAAGCCTGAAAAGGAGGACATGTCCATGAAAACCTGGACGCATGGTAACCCTATCGTAGATGGATATCCGGCGAAGACAGCGTGTTTCATTGCTTTATGACGTTAGCTTCGCTAATGTCATTCCTAAATCCAGGAACTGAGTGATTATAAGTTCAGTGCCTTGTTTATACCTGACCTACATACAGACGGAAACAAACATCGCTGGGTTAAAGCTGACATCTGCGAGCAAAAAGATTTACGCGGGAGCCCCCTAGTGACAGGGCGGCGGCATTTAGTGGCGAGATCTGCCGAGGAAATAAAATGTCCGAGTGGCATAAAAAGTTTCTCCGACAAAGAAATGAACTTTGTTGGCGAAAAATGTTCGCGTCACGGGAATAGGCCCAGTTCATTTGCTCATCCGTGCAACACAAAGTCGTCTTAAATTGATTTTTTAAGGTCTTCGCTGTTATGGATTTTTACGCAGCGTAGGTTGGTAGTTTTTTTACCGACGATTCGGGACAGCCTATCGGTCACATCCTCAAGGGTCAAGTAGCTCAAGAAGAATTTCTCTACTCCTTCTCACGAAACGAAATCCCCTACGTTACTTCCACTTCATGATCACTTTCCATGTTTTTGCACTAAGTGCATAAACTAGACGCGTAATGAAGGCACGTCTACCTACCGAAATCGCTTATCTGATTTCCCAGTGAATTTATGTCGAGTGATCTACTTTAGTCTACACTACTTCTACATTACACGTGTACATGACTCATCACGAACTGCGAATTTTATACGTAATGAAGTACGAAAAGAAAGGACAATGGCCGGAACAGACTCTTCTGTTGATTAGCTCCATCAACAATACAAATTGTTTCTGCAATAAAGGATCATTCAGACGTCGACAAACACTGCCCATCTGAGAGTCCACGTCATTTAAATCGTGCGCAATGTAGCTCAACTCGACGGGCTACCAACCATGAACGTGTCCGAATACACCTCCCCCGCCTTCTTTAGAATTGTTACCCACACGTGTTTCAGTGTAGAACAGCATACAGGCCTGACCTGACGGCCGAGTCTTCTTTCTGCCAACGCGTCCCGAGGTTAACAGCGCAGGTAATTTCAATGCTGCGTCATCCATGCATCATGGCATGGCTCTTAGATACAGAGGCGGCCTTATCTTGGGAATGGATTTCTCTTCAGTATAAAAATCCAAAGTGGAAAAAGACACGATTTGTCACTTTAGGTCCTGAACGGAAAGCGTGTGGGTCGTCACGCTGGGGAAGGTAAAGAATGAACAGTGGCTAGAAGAGGAACAAGGCGAAAAAGGTGACAATAGTTGCTAATATAGTAGTAGCAGATGTAGACGTGATGATAGTAGTAGTAGTAGTAGTAGTAGTAGTAAAATACGTAGTGGTGGTGGTGGTGGGTGGTGGTGGTGGTAGTAGTAGTAGTAGTAGTAGTAGTAGTAAAATACGTAGTGGTGGTGGTGGTAGTAGTAGTAGTAGTAAAATACGTAGTGGTAGTAGTAGTAGTAGTAGTAGTAGTAGTAGTAGTAGTACAGTAAAAAGGAAACGATAGAAAATAAAAAAGGAAATGGAGGAGGAAGACGGAAATGGAAAGGGGGGAAAACGAAGGAAATGGAAATGATTAGAACAGTAAAAAGCAAATAAAAAAGACGAAGTAGAAAGACGGAGAGAAAAAGAATCAAGTGTAGATGAATTCCTAATGGTCTGGGTCCGAAAACGTTGTCGTTAAAAATCCACATTTCAGTTGCCGCCCCCCCCCACACCCCCCCCCCCTCCACCTCGCTCTCTCGTGATGTGGTTTAAGACTTAGGCCAAAATCCTTCACCTAACTCAGTTCTTAAACAAAATGCGACTCATGCGCACGCTACAATGGGACCCATCATAAGTGACACGTGTACTGAGCACACATCTTGCATGTTCCTGTTATTTACCGCGAATCAAGCAAGCAATATCTAATCCATGGAGTCTACTGTCTGAACAGGCGGATGTTGCAGCTTGTCTCGTTGCCACACAATACAAAATTCTGTTGGTAAAAATAATCTGTGCTTACTCTTGACGGCTTGGATTTTCTTTGTAACTTTATATTTAACTAATTAACTAATGAGACGAACCAACAACCAAACGACTGTGTGCTCTGGGCACAAACTGCAGCATTCCAACAATGAAAGCCACCACTGGTGTCTGGTCAAAGCAGTTTCCGTATGTTCTGCAGCAGACGTCTAGGTTTTCAGTTTGTACCCCTGGGAGTTGACGAACCCCCACACCCAATATACAAGAGGGTAAGATCGGATGATCTAGGGGCCACACAATTAGACCAGCCCTGCCGAGCCACCTATCGGGAAATGTTTCATTCAAAAACCGTACAACGTGACGACTAACATAATGTGAAGCACCACCCTGACGGTGTCCAGCCGTCCACCTACTTGTGGTATTTCGAAATGTTGGTGCATGTCCAGGTAAACGACGCGAATCAAAAAGGGATCCAGCAATTTCATACGGGATCACACCAGCCCAGACACCGACACAGAGCTACCTCTGACACGATCGACTGTCACGTGCAAGTGCTTATCCCTCCGTCCAAATTCGCTCGCGACAGCACACTTTCACGAATGTGTGGAATGCCGCTTCATCGCCGTTTAGTGGCCAATAAATCAATATCATCATCATCATCATCAGTAGTAGTAGTAGTAGTAGTAGTAGTAGTAGTAGTAGTAGTAGTAGTAGTAGTAGTAGTAGTAGTAGTAGTAACAGTTGTAAATTTGTGCTTAGACCTAAACTCCCCGCCATGACTAAACACGGGAGCGTGGAGGTAAAACCACTGCATTCTCATCCTCGGTAAGCCAAGGAAGTGGTGAGTTTTGGGTATCGGCCGTTTTACCCCCAGGAAAGATTTCCTTTCAACGTGTAGGTTTCCTTTTTCAGTGTACGTAAGTATGCGATTCGCAGTTACAATGAATAACTGTCACTTTCTCATTCACAATTTGCAGCTCTTCAGCACCCGGACACAGCCCTACATCAGAGACATATTAAAAACCCAAAGCAAACAGACTCACCGTTGCAGGAGCGGTACGGGCCCCGTCTGGCGTGGGAGGCCTTAACCCTGGACTTGGGGTCGGACAAGGACTGCCGGCGGTTCCTTGCCGCTTCCACGGGAACAGACCACTGAAACGGAACGTATACATTTAATTCAAGCAGTGGAAGGAACAGGAGGTAGGTCAACGAAAAGGGCCACTTTTCTGCTGGATAATCTTCCAGCCCTAAAAATCTCATGTTCTTAAAGTTGTATTTATGTAAAGTAAATGTTATCCCATAGTGAAATGCAGTTTGGTTCAGGTGTTAGCTGCTAGGCTCAAGCGTAGATGGCCACAGGATCGAATCATACAGTAAAATAAACTTGAGCTTGCCTGCGAATTAAAATACTGGGCCCCTGTGTGGATCGCCGAAGGATCGAACCATACAGCAAAATGGAACCTAACGGTCTCCTCTGCTGGGCTCGTGCGTGGCTGTACACAGCCGAATCCTACTGGACAAAACTAAGGAAACTTAGTGAAGATCTCGATATACGCATTACCGTCCTATGTCTAGTTTACTATCCACACCATATTCACCAGTGCCCGTCGTGTACAATTCTGGTGAGTAAATTCGCTTTCGGAAGTAAAATTAATCAAATTCTACAGCCTCAGCAGAATATCCCTGAAGATGATCCGATTGTGTCGAAATATACAGTACAGATGTCAAAAAGCTTTAGTTTTATTGTGGTGGTAATAAACTGTAATTATGCTAAGTCTGCTACTGAAATACAATGGCATGAAAGCGAACATTAGGAGCACTTCCGGAAGGAATGTATCACTGTTCTTTACATTTGCACAGATCGTTGCATTTGTTTAGTGCAGTCATCGTTTTTGAAACTACAGTTTACAAAACACTGTTTGGCCTCATATCGTAATAGTACATCAAACGAGTTATAATAGTTGGCATGGGCCTGAAGAAAGCGATACTATGAATTTAAATCATGAGATAAAGTAGGTTCACACTCCATACAAAAGTAATGGCGTGCAAAAACTGCAACTTCAACACACCACCATGATAATATACATACTGCTTTGTTAAACGTTCTCACTGCTTTTTAAAACCGACAGCAATCATTTGTATAGGCCTTACTGTCGTTATGCCAGTCACTGCTTACAGAATTGATACTTTTGTGCGCAATGTGAATCTTGAGTTTGTTACAGACACACCTTCTGGCATTAAGTCCATGTCAGAAATGTATAAGCAAACTTTAGTCCCCAGAGGAATGAAAGTAATTAACAGTACTCAAGCCCTCGCTGAAATTTACATGAACGCCCGATTCTCCGCTGGTTTAGATACGCACCATCGCACAACGACCACCTTGCAGCAACAATGACGCTATACAGTTTTAAAGGTACTTCACCTGTCACACGAAATTTCAATGGGAGAACTTGTACAAGAAAACTGCGCAAGCTAGCTCAAGAGGTTTCGCGGCTGTCTTCTATTCGGAAAGCACCTGGTTTATATCTCGGCAAGAGAACCGACTTTCTGACTCACGGTCATTGCGTTGCGTCAGTCCAGGTAGCAGTATTTTTCCATTCCTTGCTGCTTCACTGTACACCATTAATCGACACCAAGTCAACACTACAAATGATACAGCGATGTTAAATAACCTACGAGCCAACCAGAACGGGGGCTAATTCAAAGCCATTTCCTCATAAGCGGTACACTTTTGGTGCCATGCTCAGTGGCCATAGGGACAAGATCAGTTGGCTTTATGACAACAGCGGTAAGACCACGGGTTCGAATCTTACCCAGGGCTTGGATGTTTGACTGAGGCTTTTCGCACGTGTTCGCTCTTGTTCGGCAGCACTGAACGCAAGTGAGACGCAATACCACTGAGCTAACGTGCTCATTGGCTTAATGACCATTACGGGAGCACAGTCACGTAACTCCTTACTGTGAATTTTTTTGCATCTTCCAGCTACTTCCTCTCTGTCACATACAAATATTCACGTCAGCACCTTGTTCTCAAACACCTGCAGTCTATTCTCTCTTTACAACGGCAGACGAGGTGTCAAGATAAATTTGGGTTTTATAGGACAGACGAAATAAAATATTTTTATCCAGTGTTGTAAACCATGTACCATCTTCCCTTACATTCAACTTAAAAAATACTAGTTGTCTTGCACGACAGTACCCATAAGCACAGTAACGGAACAGTAACGGAACAGTAATGGAACAGTAATGGAACAGTAACGGAAGAGTAACGGAACAGTAACGGAAGAGTAACGGAACAGTAACGGAACAGTAACGGAAGACAGGTTTATCGAGCTTCGATGAGGCAGAAGATTGCTCTCTTTTCTGAACTGTACCAAATAATCGTGGCACGCAACTGTGCGCCCCTTCTCTGTCCCTAACAGGCGGGGCACTGAAACATCGACGTATTCGACTGACTGATCATCACATTATTTGCTGATGCTGTTTCAGTTAGGAACAGATGAGTTCAATAAAAATGCAACTGCAGTTATTCAATCCATTATTGCGTAATTACTTCCGCCTCTTTTTTTTTTTTGCATAAGTACGCGGTGGTTAGGCCGGACAGTCAGTCCCTATCCTGAAGCAACATGAACCGAGTGCACACTGTCGTATCCTGTTTCCCTTAATATATATCTTGTAGATGGCGGTAAAATATTTAAATCGCCAGCTAAAATTTCGTGCTAGTTTCTCATGACTCATGCGTGATGCATTATTTTATCGATGTAATAATATACAATGCAGAATGCAGAGTAAGGAAACTCCCCTTCATAATACTTCCCTCCTTCTGCCCAAACATTCTCCTTAGCATCCTGTTCCATATTACGGGGAAAATAAAGAGTTCAATTTGTTTCGGGCCGGAGTCTGCTTCCCTGTTTGCCCATTCGTCCTTCAGTTTGCAGAGGGCTGTGATAGCCGGACCGTATATGAACACATACCGTCCAAGGGATGTGACCGGTAATCCTGTAACCCTTTCAACTGAGTGGTTCTACAAGGCGATTTCAGCTTCATTGCCTTAAATTTCATCCTCACACAGAACAGTGACTACTGTTTGCATCTCTGTGCGTTAATTGATGTGCCCATGGTAAAATACAGCGATATAACCAGACCAGTACTGCTCAGTACTTAGTAACTAGTATTAGAAGTGGAAAGGGGGGGCGGGGGGGAAGAACCACCATTTCACAATTCGAAACATCGCCAATTTTCGCTCCCTTTCGTGCTCTACTTTTCTTCCTCTGCAACTCCTACGGCGTTCAATAATAAGAAAGAAAATATGATCCTGGAGTGCATAGCCGCATGTCTGAGATATGGGGAGAGACAGCCGTGCAGAAGGCTTATTCTCGGACGGCACATACATCTCGAATAACCTGCATTTGTTTCACACGCCTTCCTGCATAACTGTTTGTGTTATTATAGCGTCTCTTAGCCTTTAATATCTCACAAAGACGTTCACTTCTATATTACACGTCAACATTTTTATGCAGTAAGGGACTATGCTTTATAAGACAAATCTGCCCCAGTTTCCTCTTTTCTTCTTTCTGATGGAGTATCTGATGCCCGAAACACTGGAGTAAACAGGTCGGAGTGACAGAGCAGGTAATCGACAAGCTACTTAATCCGGAGAAACCGGAGTATATACAAGTATAAGTACAATATAATGAAAATGCGGCGTATACTGAAAGTATTAATGACATTTATAAGGCAAAACAATATGTCAATTTCAGTTACATATACTACTACTACTACTACTACTACTACTACTACTACTAATAATAATAATATTATTATTATTATTCAATGACGGCGACAATAACGTCACCTAGGTTATTAAATACGTTATTAGATTATGTCAAATTTTCTTTTGGATAGACTAAAAGCCGTTTGGCCGGTCAGCCAGCTAGGTGGGCACTGCTTAAGGAAGGCTCCGTTATATTTCTTTAAAAGGAGTGAAATGAATCCCCTCTTACACAGCTGTAGTGCGAAAACATGGAATTTTTTATGCTGTTAGTAGAAGCAAGGTGTATTGTCTACAGAAAATGTTTAAGAGGACAGTAAACTGAATGTAACGACGGTAATGCTAAATGAAGCGGGCCTCAGCAGAAGAAGCCATCTAATCACGATTACGGATTCAAGTTCGCAGCACTGCGATACACTCCAGTACGCCCTTTGATCCTTGAGCAGCTATGAAAGCATGCCTGTTGTTATAGGGATTAAGTTCCCTCGCGTAAACCAGGCAGTAAAACAACATCGAGAGCTGACGTGCAGTAGTTTTAGAGAGCAAATATTGGACACAGAGTACCCTGGCAAGGTTTACTGAGGGCCCCTTAAAGGGAATGGAAGATCCGGTAAGTGCATGTAATTGGTACTTGTGGCGATGCATTTGCGACAGTAGCAACTGTCGATTAGTTACAAAGTAAGGACCGACCTTTATGTCTGTTCCATATACAGTCCTACGTACTTAGAGCCTTGGCCTTCGGTTTAAGAATGCGATACTGATTTTATGAGGTATGAGCACATGGCCGTCGCGTTTACATCGCAGAACTTGTCTCTGAGGAAGAACGGGAAGGTACCAAGAATCTGATCACAGGGTCATTCCGGAAGGAGACCAGATGAAAACTGTTGACTGCTCTTTTCTTGGCGAGACTTCGCTCTTGACTGGCATATCTGGAACTGGATGGGCGGGCGATGGAGGGAGGAGGCATTCTAAGTCATACTTCTGTGTGCAGAGGAGCATTTGGAGCCACAGCACACTCTGTATAACGACTAGGCTATGGACAGACAACACACAAAATGTTGCTCGATTCCCGGCAAAGCCAAGACTTTTTTCGTTTATCCAAAGCCTCCAAAACGCCTCTGGGGTCCATCCGTTCATCCAGCCCCCCCTATTCAGTGGGTACTGGGTGGCCCTTTCTCCGGGAGTACAACGACCAGGCCGTGAACCTGGCATGTCCCACCTATTGCTGAGGCTAATAATTACTGGGCCTATCCTTTCACTCTCGCCATATGCCTTCATGGCTTACGATGAGGAGCATCTTTCCTGTTGTAAAGACTAATGGCGCATGAAAGTGAGAAGTAATCTTGTGTAGGGGATAATATTTTTACCTCCACACCTGCATTCCTGGTAAGAACACTGGGCTCCTCAGGAATGCCTTCGACGGTGTGAAAGCGATACTGGGGACCGTGTAAGATCTCAGTAACCGAAATGCTGCAAAGGGTTGGCCTGAGATGTCAAAAAATGCCGGAAGTTTCTGTTCGTTGATAATACCAAAGATACGTCGGCCTGTAGGAAAGAAAGATATGTTTAAACGCCACTTGTAAAATATAAGGTAACACAGTTTTCCCTGTCCTCGCCGTGAAGGCATATAGTCATCCTTAGCTTCGGCACTAGACGGAGATGGATGACTGACTTCACGTCCTAGGGGGAAAACGACCGGTACCCACTGAATAGGAGGCTTGGTGCACCCCAGAGCCGAACTGGACTTTTCGGAGAAGATAATAATATCTTGCCCCTACCAAGATTCGAAGCCCGGACCATCCAGCTCGTAGCCCAGTCGCTATACCGACTACATTCTTCTGGCTCCCGTATTCGGGACGCAACGTCTTACATTTACTTTATGAACACAAACTTTTCTGGGCTATCTTCGGGAAACAACACTTCTTTCAGAATCGCAATAGGCAATCATAATAGTGATTGGTCTGCAACTGCAAGTCATGACAGCCTCTGAATTTCAGGCAGTTCTTAGTAAGTGACCACTCAAATTCGAATTAAATTTTCACTTTCAAGCTGAAAAATAAATGAGAGGGTGCGTTCACGTAAAAACAAATCGTATCCGTGCCTCAGAAATTATTACAAAAGAACAGCAATAATGCTTCAGAATCAAGTGTAAGCTAACAAACGCTGATACTTGTTGGTTTGAAGTGTAAAATATGATTAGGTGTATAATTATTACTTCGTCATCCTTGTTTTGTGCTCACACAAAATTACATTTTTGTTATTTTAGAAATACATGAACAGCGCCTGTATTTGTGCATATTTATATGTGTCCAGCACCTGGTCTCAGAAATACAATTTACGTTGCCGTTATCTGACGTACGTTGGCTAGGGCGAGATGTCTAGCGAAAGTAAAAGAAAAACAGTAAGAAATTAAATAAATAAAGGAGACAAGGAAGAACACGTGCGGGAAAACTGGAAGCTACAACGCCAACAGAAAATTATATTACTGTCTTGTAGGATGAAATCTGGGTAGAGTCAGTGCGATGGCACTTACCGTCGGAAGAGGGCGTGGAAGTCTGCAGCCAGTCTTAACAGAGCCACTGTCAGTAACACGTAACACGGGGCTACAAATTACCAACAAGGTTAAGAGAAACAGATATCACATTTTATACTTGCGGCCGTGACGATTTGCACGCTAGACGTTTTGGTTACAAAATATCATTCGCTTGAACACAGAATTTCATAAATCAATACAGCCGCTAGATAACAGCTGCCCAGTTCAAACACAAGCAAGCCAAACGGTAACAGTACGTTTGTTTATGAGCTTTTACCAGTTTATTCTTTTCTGACACGTGGGTTCGGCGCTGAGGGTAAGGGGCGGGACACAGTCTAATGTAGATGACACGTGGGCACAAACAGTGATGGATGGATTAAATTTTTTACTGTAGCTCATGTTCGATATTAAACTGCAGGCGTGGCGTTGTGTGCACGCTGGGATATTTTCACAGAATTGCGATACAAGCAGTATGCCGACACTAATGAACAGAATGAAAAGCTGCTATATCGCTATCCCAGTAGCGAAATGCGTGACTGTCACTGTGCGAAGTGCTAGTTCAAGTTTACCCATTTAAATGGACAGACCCCGTTCAAAATGACAGCATTGCTATGGCACTTCACATTTATTTTTGTGCGGCTTTCTCAGTCCCTCCAGGCAAATGCCGACACAGCATCACAAAAATCAGGCCACGACAGCTTTCTTCCACATCACTTCCGGTTCATTACTCACCAGTCATTTTGTGTTCAAAACATCACAAAGTCAGTGCAACACAACTATACATTCTCACAAAAATCTACATGTTCCGGATTAAACAATCCATCATGAGTCTAAATATAGACTTAAACTGCAGATGAAATGCAACGCATATTACTGCATTATGATTTTTTATTTTCGTGTTTTTCCGGGATCCAACATCACAACATAGAATTACCATAAAACTGTAGGTTAGCCAACAGTAGATAGGAATAAGATTAAAATTAAAAACATTTCATTAGATAACCAATAGAATGTATTAGAATTTATAATTTTAGTGTAAATTCTAGTTGTATTTTTTATTCGGTTGTCCTGGAAGTCGCGTAAGCCAAGGGAGCAAGAGTTTGTTGAAATACGTTAAAACACTTCTGTTACACTTCTGTTAAGCGTCTGTAGGTATTACAAGAGGTGAATACGATAATTTTGCTTTTTTACCACGGCGTCACGGAAGTACGGGCCAAAGCTGTACATCTTTACTTGTGTAATGGTCATATCATAATCTCGGAATGTCTGATTAGGCTCTGTGTATTGCAATAATTGTTATTATATCAGCCGTGTTTGTGGAGAAAAGTTATTTTTATACGTGATTATTCCATGCACGTTGTTAGTTTTTTTGACATTCTGAATTTAGAATTATGTTCTTTTGAACGTATCCATTTAGCAAGCAACTGGACTTAAATTTCGTGGTTTCATATCTCGGCGTGTTTACTTCTTCCTCTCGCACTAGTCAAGCCAATCTGAAATTTGCAGCGTTTGGAGAGCATATACAGCTGTGTTGGACTGCTGACAGGTTGTTCTGATCATTTCAAAGACACAACAGGGTGGATTCTATTAAAGCATTCAGCGTTACACAGTCGACTTAATGACATCGTCGTTAAATAAATTACAAATACAAAACAGTTATACAGCTCAATAAGCGACCACTCCCGGCGGCAGCTGTATGCCTTGGCCACCTTTGGGCCCAACCAGCACCTGGGACTCTTTTCCCAGGACTAAGGACGAAGGGCATGCAGCTGAGCACCCCCTCTAGTGCTGAGGTTATGAAGGCTAAGAGCTATGCTTCCACTATCCTATACGTCTTAAAGATGTGGCACGTGATTAAGCACGGGAAGAAATTTAACATTTTACCTCTAACCCAGTACTGTGGACCTGCCAGACATCTGAAAGTTCATTTCGCCACACACAAGAGCTTATTTTGAATTTAATTTATTGGATCGGTCGAGAAATCAACAGAAACCTGTACATTGTTACTTAGATTCATATACCTACTGTAGACGTACTCCAGACACGAATTACTTGTTAATGGCAAAGCTATTCGTGAGTCGATTTACTGATGGATTTGTACATTATATGGCAACGCTATTTCAGCAGCAGATTATATATATATCCTACATTACTTTCACTCCAGGCAGTGTAGTAAATGCATGTGAATAATCAAACGTTTTTCGTTGTCACTAACTATATTTAAGTCTTTAAGATCGTAGTAAAAGAGGGCGTCGCAATGCGTTGGTGCGCAGAGTCACGATCATATGAAACACGGTTTCTTTCAGTGGCCACGAAACTGGTTGTGGTTCAGATTGATTTCCTGTGAGGCTCGTCGCCATTTCCGAGTTGTGGGGGTGACATTTTTATATCGCTACTATATCGACTACGTTTCGATATCTTGACATGCGCTCTCCCGTCCCCATGGAACCTCTTTCTCCTCGCCATCCGTCCTTAACCAACTTAATTTTTCAAACATAATTTCTCCCCGTCTGTGTTCTCTCTTTTTTGTCACTTCTCGTTTTCCACAGTCTTATTTCGGCGGCCTTCTCTTCATCAAATATCTCATTTTACACCGCCGGCTGTACAGTGGCACAATTATCAGTTCAAACAACTTAACAGACATTCCCAGCACTGTCGGCCCATTGTGCGAAACCTTTCAAACACACACACACACACACACACACACACACACACACTCTCTCTCTCTCTCTCTCTCTCTCTCACCAGACACAGGGTATAACTTGCAATAAATAAGCGCAGAGGTACGCGGACTATAACAAAGTAATCAATTGCTATCTCACAGCAAGCACATTTCGCCTCCGATACAACGGCCGACCAGTTAATGTTGCGTAATGTAAAATTCGCTATTTATTCTACAAATTACATTGACTCCATAAAAACACAAAAGAGTGAGACTCTTAAAGTACTTTAACAATTCACATATCAAACGTACGTGTCGTCCAAACCAGATTACACACAAAATGCACTCTGTTATTAACTTCTTGCCGTGCTCTGAGCATCAAGTTTCGTCACGTCTCGTTTGACCTGCATGCCATTCTCCGATTGAGACGTTTCTATCTTCGAGAATTCTATTCTTTGAACTGGCACTTACGCCTCTGGAGTTCACTCGAATTCGATTAAGATTTTATGCAGTTCCTTCTTGGAAGCACGCCGAGAATAGACACAGTATTGACTACACGATCTTGGCGTTTGGGCTGATCTTACGCTGTCGTTTTCCTTCGCTTGTATAAGACAAGGCTTAAAAGCTGGTAAAAACTGTAACGAAATTTCAGCAGTGGGCAGCTGGAAGATTAATCATTAAATCAGCCCACACCTAAGCGTACAGTGATGTTTACTCAGTGCAACCAAAAAACCCACAGGCCTGCTACGTTATAATGTGAAATGGTGTGGCCAAGAGATGAGAGGCAAACCCCTGCACGCTGCAGATAGCTGGCCGAGTGCAACCAGTAAACGTGCAGAGCTAATTCGATTACCGCACATCAATAACCCCAGCTAATGTTGGTTTCACTTACCATAACAAAGCTTTCGTCATACTGCGCAGCACTAAAATCCGTACAAGCAACTAGTTCACTAAAAAATGCGAAACTCGATGTACAGGGGCCAGGGATATTCTCGTGATATTCATACATGATTCTGCTATTTGTTTCTCTCATGGACACAAAAACCTACCTGCGTCGTCAAAATGTCCATCGGCTTCCAACACAGAAAGGCAGGTTAAGGGTAACAAAGCTGGAAAATCTCGTCAGTTACGCTTACTGTCCAGCGACCGATCGACATTTTGAGCAAGCAGCAAAGCAGTTACAGAAATACCATTACTACCACTACCGCCACCACCACCACCACTACTACTGGTGGTGGTGGTCGACGACAGAGTCGTATATTTCAAGCGGAATAATCAATCCAATAACGCTAGTAATCCCTATACTGTACTTTCCCTTTGTTATACGAATTGTTTTGATACCAACGGGACACAGTGCAGGTAAGGTACTACACGCTGCAAACCTCTGTGTCGACAAATACACGTTACATATGCATGTGATGTGATGCATAAGAAATATTGGTAACTCGCTGCTTGATTATAGCTGCAGTACGTCCGACATTGAAATAACCGCTAAGCAACTGGCAGCATCAGTGAGCTGACACGTGCTGCTGCTCACGTAGAACGATATAAGTAAGCCTAGTTTTGAGTCAAACAGTCGTTGGGATTCGGTATGTGTTGAAAGAAGCCGGCGTTTTGGTAACAAACGGTGACTGGACGATGAACGAATAGTTAACGCGTATTCAGATTCCTAAAAGAATGGAGACTGCCACACAGTTCAGCCACCCATAAATTCAACATTAAGCGAAAAGCCACGGGATACTGTGCCCGGATGTAATGGCTATCCCGATATAACTGTTATCACTGACAGCTGTTTGCCCTGGAAAATATACTGACATTATGTCCTTACATTTTAAGTGGCGAGGGGACGAATGGAAAGGCTGCGTTCCACGCAAATCGGCTTTCAATAAATTAACGAATTGGAAAAGACTGTAGAAGGCAACCGACATTAAATTATGACTTAACAAATTCGAAATACTCGTACCTTTTCTCACAACTACATTTAAAATATACAGAAGGACGTTATGGATAGTCTAAAGTTTGAACATTCTTAACACAGAGATCATGCCACGCTACATCTGCAGCATGTCAAGCCGCTGTGCACGTTGAAGTGTGCCCTGCAGTCCATCTTGTGTTCCGTTCTCTAGAGCCATAACTAGGCAGGTAGTGTGTAACAAACGCTAATTATATTTAGCTGCAATACACACACACACACACACACACACACACACTCTCTCTCTCTCTCTCTCTCTCTCTCTCTCTCTCTCTCTTTGTACTCCGTGGAACGACTCGCTCTATTCTAGCCAGTTTTGTTTTCCTCTCGTGGCCGTGTGTGACCCTGACTCTGTAAAACCCGACTTCTAATGAGCCGACTGTCCAACCTCCCGATGGATGAATGACTAATGAGCATTGGTGGAAGGATAAATGACATGGGAAAACCAAAGGAGTCGGAGATAAACCTACCCTCAGCGCCATTTTGTCCACCACCAACCCCACATGGAGTGCCCTGAGACTGAACTCGGGACTCAAAGAGTTACAGGCACGGCTTTTATTCCAGTACGAGTTCGAAACCATCCGATGCACGCTAACAGTACGTTATTATATTAAAATGTAGTCAAGCGTAAACAGTATTCTGCCCCTCTACCAGAGTCCAACGTAAATTGACACACCTACTATTGAACCTACGCGTACATTAAAGAACCTACTGTTTCCCATTTTGCCATTTCTATAAATGTATTACACGGTGACAGCACACTTGCGACCACAATTCTCATGTCTACCGCAGGACGACGAGTCAAAAAGCAGTAAAAATAGTTTAACCCCGCAAGTGCCAGGAGTCTTAAAATTTCGACCTTATGCACGCATTTGCACCGCCCTCGTCGAAAATTTGGATTTTTACGAAAATATCTACACCTGACAGCACACGACATAATTGGGTGTTTAACCTAGGGCTACCGAACGAACATTTGAGGTGAATTAATTACAGCGCTTTGACTTAGCAATGTAGGAATTAAAACTGGCACTTCTATTATTCTGTTCTATTATAAGATTATTCAGATAACGGGCATATTGTGGTAGACTTTTTAAAAAAGGTGACCTAGTGTTACTGATTGCACGTACAGGCATGCCGACGACATTTCATGAAATAAGTTCCCTAGTTATCTTCATCCGATTCTTGAATCAGTCACTCCATCACGCCCGCTAGGAAAGGATTACGAATATTATCAATAATAATAATAAAACTTTACTAAAAATGTGCAACATAAACATTGTCAAGATTAAATTTTCTCAGTCAAACACAGCTCTTCCTTTTTATTAATGCTGTCTCACAACATTAATAAAAAGGAAGAGGTGTGTTTAACTGAGAAAAATTAATCTTGATATTTTACGGAGCACAAAGAGATGGGACATCTAAAAATAAAAAATTGTACTTTACGTCATTTGCCAAAGCAAACTGAAAAAATAAGCAATGAAAGCGAGTGCTGCTGTCCAGAACTGTTCAAGTAGCTGGCAGATCTTTCAGTTCGTGATGTGTGTGTGTGTGTGTGTGTGTGTGTGTCAGTCGGTGAAGAACGTATCGCACAAGCAACAACTACAATATGCTGACAGTGTGCTCTGAAAGTAGAAATTCTAGCTCTGAAGTTGACGAGTCCATTCTTTGCACAAACAAGTGGGAACGTTCCGACGCTGACGATCAGCAATCCAACTTCCCTCGTCCCACTAGGTGAGTGGTTTTGAAACTTTCACCCCTCTCTTGACAAACCAGGAGTCACTTGCTTTGATTACAGTTAATAAAGCACGACTACCGAAGAGTATCATAAGGGTAACGACGTGAAATCCGCCGAAATTTCAACTGTAAGTTTCGGCAATTCCCATCCGCAGTTATGATATCCAGAAACAATCCTTCAACTGAACCGTTCGCGTATATTACAGCCCTAGAGGGATATCATAAAATCACATGTTCACCAAATATTCACTCCATGAATCTGGAGTGTTCTTAAGAGACAGCTTCGCAGATGGTACGGGCAAAGTATGGCGATTCCATGCCCAACCGAAGCACATGCACCTCGTGATTGTTCCGTAAATTGCTAGTTAATAATACAGTACAGAGAAACACAGAATGCATATCATTACTGGATTAACTGTACTGAAATGACGAAACACTACTCAAAGCAGACCCACAGACGATAAAGTACTGGCGTACAGGCAGGCAAAAGCGAAAGATAGATAGATAGATAGATAGATAGATACAGGAAGGCTTCATTATAAAGTCTGGGAAGAGAACAAGTGAAACCGTGATGATTATAATGCTGATTAGTTAAACATGATAAAACTGTGTTTACTAATGACCGATAATTCATAACGAAATTAATTTTAGAACGTACATTTTAAACGTGTCTGGCTATGTGCAACCAACTTCCGGGAACTCTTACGCATACACCACACAAGGTTACTGCTATTTCAGCTGCACAAGTTACATATATACAGCGTCAAATAAGATGTGGATGTTGTGAACGGTAGGATTGGGGGGGGGGGGGAGTTTGCAAGAAAGCGGTTAGGACTCGCCTCGGGCTAATATTCCCTCATGTGTCTGGAGAAAGTGGACAAAATCACACGCCACTTCACTCAAAGATGAACAGCTGCTGTCTCCATCAAATTCGTTGATGTATTTTTCTTCTTTTTCTTCTTCTTTTGTACGGATCGCTAAAAAACCTGTACTGAACTGTCTAAATATACTGACCAGCATACTTGATACTTTCCATTTATTTTATTCATGTCAATTTCACCCCTGTATTTTATTAACATCAACGGAGGTTCCGACCGGGCAACTCACCAATACAAATCACAGACTCCAGGTGTTCTCAGTATTGGCTTTGAACAGTCTGCTGGGTCTCGTGAAGACGTATCTGCCGAGCTGACATAACTTCCGGCCGTGCAGCTGACAAAGAACGTCGTTTTGCAAATGTGTCATCCCAAATTCACGCAGCGTACACGCACAACCTTCTATCTACGCACCTCAACGCTGTCAACGATGACGTCACAAGCAGTTTCTCTCTCTCTCTCTCTACTACAATATTTCTTAACCCTTTAAAGACGAAAATTAACCTGAATTATATTTAAAGAATTAGTTTGTACCGCGCAGTAAACACGCGTATGTAAAATGTAATAGGTCCAATTGTCGGAAGTCGTGACTTCAACTGCAATGGGCACTATTTCAGACATCATGCATCATACTCGCATATATTTATCACAACATAAAAATATCCTTTTATTTTATTCGAACATGTTTTCTGGGGCATTAACCAGATACGGTCTGACATTCCTCTCGAAACACTTGACGCTTTAGGCATGCGATGGATGTTAGCGTGTTAGTGCGTGACAGACTATCTTCACGTGACGTGACATGCCGAACCAAAATACACCCTGGTATAACAAAATGGCCACAGCAAGCCGTGTTGTATCGGTCTGCAGGCAAATAAAAACACAGCCAGCTGGAACACACTGACCGCAACAAGTCGTACTGTATCAGCCTGCAGGCAAACCAAAACACAGCCAGCTGGAACACACTGACCGCAACAAGTCGTAATGTATCGGTCTGCAGGAAACAAAAACGCGGCTGAAACTGATCGCAATAGGCTGCGCTGTATCGGTCCGCAGGTAAACAAAACACGGCAGGTTGGAATAAGTCGTACTGTATCGGTCTGCTGGGGAACAAAAAACGTGGTTCGAAACAAATGACCGCAACAAGCCCTGCTGTATCGGCTTGCAGGCAAACAAAACACAGCCGGCTGGAACAAACTTGACAGCACGACTGCAAGTTTTTATGACTTTCTCCTCTCTTCCATCATTACATCACGGATAAAGGCGAATAAGCACCCCTGGGATTATTACGCGAGATCAAAGCACTCTACACGGTAAAAGGTAACAGCGTATGTGCTAATTACACCGAAGTCCCCAGCATCGGAACATTCACTAACCGCTCTTGTTCTAAATACGATTACATACATTGTGGGTGTATGGATAAGCGAATTTACCTAATTTTGCAATCATGAGAAGCCACGTTGGGAAAGCGTGATAACCACTGCCACGGAAAAGTACCTAGTGTTATACGTTTATAAGTTGGGTAACATTTCGAAAGGGATTGACACAGTTAAGAGCGTGTAGCTGCACCTTTGCGGTGCTAGGTGCTCTATGGAGACTTCTTCACTGGTACTATATGTTCTCAGCCCTGTGCCTGTGTATTCAGTCCCCCATGACACGTCCTTCTATTTTAACATCGAGTGATACACTGTTTTATGCCACATATCCTGTTTATAGGCCTACACTCATTAAGCTGTGACCGTGAAGCATCGATAATGAGGACCTGGCCCAATACGGGTTGTTGCGCCATGAAAAAAAATACTGATCAGACAAATATCTGACATTGAAATGCTTTCAACGTTTTCAAGTAACGAGACGGAATGTTAAAATAATGTAAAATTAGACTCAGACCATTCAGCGCACGTCAAGTGCTCTATCTTATTGTTCGTGTGTACTATGGCACCATGAGTACAAACATTTCACGGTTCCATGCTGCCCAGATCCTTGCTGGAAAGCGTCACACTATGCAGTATTTTACTTTCAACGTACTTTCTGCAACACTGGACTTCTGTTCTGCGTTTGCTATTGTGGTACGTTGAAGCGAAAGTCCGAACACTTCAGCTTCTGGCCAAACTGACATTGCTTGCACCGTCACAAGTTCAGTCAAGTGGAAGAAAGCCTTAACCACGACCGGAACATCACTAATCGATACTAATGACTTCACAAACATAAACATGCCCTTAATTTCCCAAACGCTGGCTCCTCTTTATTCAATCTTACATCATTTTCATGAGGGATATGAAATGAATGCACGATGGGGCGGTCATATCTGTCACTCTGCAAGTTTCTTCTCCAGAACTACTCTAACGGTTTCAACAAAATTCTCTACCGGAGATCAACAGTAAAATTTGATGGCCAAAATTCGTTCTTCCCGTGTTAGTCTAGTGAAACTAACGCTTTTCACACAGCTTAAGTCAAACTTTATCAAATTTGGTTCATATTACTAAAAATACGTGTATGGCAGACAATATATACTTTTAAAGACATAAACTCCTCTCGTTTTTTTAATTGGTGTATTTATGGAGCACAACGGAAAGAAAGTTCTTCCATGCCGTGTAATACCTCGCGGTACCTATATCAATACCTATGTAATTTATTACTGCAGTGCAGTGTCTCTAATATTGCGTTCTCTACCAAAATACATCTGTATACGCAACAATTTAACTTAAAAACGAGCGAGGGATACAGCACTTCTGGTAACTGTTGCCCTCCGGACTGGAGTACTCTACGTGTTTCAGGTGCTACAATACGTCACACGCAAAGAAATTCTAATGTGTTCAAGCTAACATCAGTAGAGTTGTTGGGAAATCAAATAAGATGCATAAATTCCTTGCCCGCAAGAGGGAAATTTTTGCATTCTGTCAGAATCCATCCCATTCAGAAATCTAAATAGCCTATATGGACAGCATTCACATTCGTGAGCACACTACGCCTCTTAGATAACCGAAACTTAAACCATTCGCTGGAGCTTGAAATTTTATGTAAGTTAGCGGACAAAATAACGACACGTTACACACGGTATTAAGACCAAGTCTGTTGTTTTCACGTAGTCATGAATCTAAAAAAAGAAAGTCATAAACTATAAAGACTTCTATACCCATTTTGTACCGTTAACCTTCCAACAAGACATTTGTCACAGCAGTTTCTTTTTGTTTTTTGTTTTTTCTGTGCAGAGAGAAAGTTTTCGGCCACCACTCTGTATCCTGCGTCTATGTAACTGAGAAATGAATAAGGCTGATTAATTACAAGAACTAACCTGCTACCTAAGTAACTACTCAAATAAAGTCACCCGATACACTACGTAAGCGTGAGGCTTGAGACTGTCACAGCAACCAACATCACGACTACACGTTTCTGGGACTTGACGCTCTACGCTCCGGCAGTTGGATGTCGATGTTTTTAGAAAAAAAAATCCCCCGCTGCCTCTGTATTAAGGGTATAAAAATAATAATACGCGGCTTCGGCTGGTATGATTAACTAAACCAGACACCAGCTTCATACACCCTGTCCTATTGAAATTATGCGTTCATCGCTGTCATCAGAAAAGCCTGCAAGCGAACCTTACCCTGAACCGACTTACAGCAGTTCGGTTCCCACAGGCTATTCCTACATTACCCTCCCACTAGCTTCAGTCTTTCGCGTAATATTTCGAGTACTTCCAATAACAATTTTGTATTCAGTCTTCCCTCTGAATGCGTATGTATTAACTATCCCTACCACCACTAAGTATTTTATAAAAGTATAAGCCTCCAATACGGCACACAACACAAATATCCACACCAACAGCATGTAAGTTAATTACAGATATACGTTAAATCTACTTAACGACGGTTTTATTAACTTGTGAATTATACATTATCATATGAAAGACCTATTTGCATGGCAATACATAAGTGGCCAATTTAATACATTAGCTCAAGATTTCCCTCAGAGTACAGAGGAAAATTAAGAATTTTCATTCGCGATAGCCGGCACTCTGGAAGATAGTAAGTGTGCTACAGAGCGAGCTGTTAATTGCCAAGATAATGCACCGCCGGCGGTAAAAGAATAAGCATGAAGCATTGACGGAACGATAGTGACAGGGAAACACCGAAGTTCTATGAGAAAACCCTGTTCCAGCTTCACTTTGTCCACCATAAATCCTACACGGACTGGCCTGATATCTAACACGGACCTCTGAGTAGAGGCCGGCGACTAACCGCCTTAGTCATGGAACCGCCATCAAATCCTGGGCTTTCCGATTGTAAAACAGCAGCGGTAACTAATACAGCTGTCTACATTATAGTTTTGACGGTCATTCGAATTATACAAAACTTCCCGTGTTTAATCTGTGGAAGCCATGGGCAAAATTTTCACCATTCACTAGAACTGAAGCACACAGAAATGTGTGCTTCAGTTTTGCCTGACACAATTTTTTACATTTTATACCAATAATTAAATTTTATTCCAAAGCACTGTTCCTGTGAATTAAAACATTACGTCACTGCACCACTGTAACATACTACCAGACATCGCTACACGTAGGCCGTGTATTCTCACGAACGCCGAACAGGAAGGCAACCCAGTTGACTTCAGCGTTTTGTTGGAAGTCTAAACGGAACCATTAGGCGCTACCGTGAAGGAGTAAACTGTTCTGCAGACTCTTACACCAGGTCCCAAATATGCATCCCTGTACGTTCCTACACCCCTGAAGCTCTCGATTTATCTCTACAATTAGATCACACTATGGTAGAAAGATAATGGTATTAAGCGAAATCGATTATTCGATAAATCTTCAAGCGTGCCGTGTCAACGTGCTGCGTGTCTGGCCCGAATTGCGAAGGCTTCCGTTCAATGCCACAGAAGTGTTCCTGGATTTTCTCAAACCAGTAAAGACAGTGCTGCACCTTAAGCTCAACCACGTCAGCTTCACAGCACACAAAGAGGGGGTATAAATGGGTTTCTGGTTCCACCTTAGTTGCCGATACAAAATGTACAAAAGTAAATCTCGTGAAATATGGAAACAAACTCGATAGCATAACAATAAATATTCATGCGAGTGCCCAAATATTGAGATATCGGGTATACGGAATACTACGTAGAGGAGGGGCGCACAAACCTTCCAAGAATCTAAACGCCTTCTCAAAATTCTTGGCGCCAGAAGAATGACATGAAGCAAGTTCCTTTATAAGGACCCAAGGATATCCAGTGCCACCGTACAAAACTCAGTCGCAAAAGTGGCCTGGCGCCCGGGGTTTGCGCACCCCTGAAATGAAGTTCCCCGTTCTTCGGTCCGTCTTTTTCTTAGATTAAACGGTAATGAGGTAAATAAATTGCAAGTGTATATTTATTTCATTAACGTGTTTGCAAAAGGATCTTCTATGAAATGTTTGTCTTTAATATACTGGGTGAACAATTAAACGATAACATGGCAATTAGCAAAATAAATAAACCATAAATCCTAACAACAGTATATGCATCTACTGAATACGACTACTAACACACTCTCCACACGTTTCAACCATCAAGTGTTCATCTTCAGGGAGAAGAGCTGTGTTGTGTCCTTACATAGGTTACGGCGTTTTACACAGAATATAGTTAAAATCAACAATTTGGATACATGATTTGTAATAAAATGCAAAACCTGTATGTAGCTAAAAGTCGGGTTTTTAAATCAAAACCACGTATTGGACCAGCTTCACTATCAATTCAGAACACAGGCTTTATCATTTTTTCGACGTGATCTCGGAGTGGTCGCGTGTCCACTGAAAGATCACACGTAACTGTGCGTATAACGTACCACAGAGGTGCGTTCGCGTAGCCATTGCTGCGGCGAAAAAACAGTATTACATATTCTCAGTGTCTGTCTGCAGCTTTAGTTATCCAGCATGCTGAGGGCACGCGCCGGATTATATTGTCAACTCTGGCCTTCTGGCTGTACCACATTTTTCTACATTATCTCACAAATGACATGGTTTTCGAAAAAAAAAATTGACTAAAAAAAGCGTGTTTTCTTTACAACGTTTGTCTGAAACGTTTCTCAATCTACGAAGAATTCAGCGAGATACTATACGTGTACCTAAGTTTTCATACAAAGTACCCGTAATACTTGTCATATTTTAATAAAACTTGAATTTTCTCGACAGGTTTTCAAAAAATACCCAAATATAAAATTTCACAAAAATCCGTCCAGTGGGAACCGTGCTGTTCCGTGCGGACGGACAGACAGACATGATGAAAGTAATAGATGCCTTTTGCAATTTTGCGAAGGCGTCCAAATTGGTAAAGCCGGTGCTCTGAATGGACAGCAAAGCTGGATCAACCCGAAGAATTAGCCCAAGACCGGGGCCTTTTGCAATGCTACGTTACATGCTATATTTTTAAAGCTGAGGGCTCTTTGGCCCCCGCCCAACCTCCAAGCTGGAAGACGAACTCATATCTGCGATATCAATATATTCATAACCCCCACTAGCAAGCTACGGGAGGCGACATAGTGTTGACATGGAACCCACTCAAAATGGGGACACACGTAGAGACTGGCAATAAACTTAATGTTAGACATCTCCCGTACAAGTGGCAATACGTATACAAGATTTATTCCAACTTACTGCACAGTGCAGTAACTTGGAATAAATCGTATCTGTAGCCTGACAATAGTAACTCAAACGCAGAATTCGTTTGGTTTTTTTTAAACAAGAACCGAAATTACAGAAACACTTTGTTACTGTGAACAGATGGACAGATAGAAAGTACGTGTAACACGTTTATACTTTTCACAAGCAGCAAACTCTCATTCCCTGTCAAGCACAGGTGTTGCTGCTGCCGCTGCCGCTGCCGCCGCCGCTGCTGCTGTGTTGCCGCCGCACGGGAAAAATAGGAATAAAAGTCAGATACAGGCAACAAAGTCGCACTAAGAAATCCATGCATAACCAGTTCAGGATACAATAACCGGGAATTTATGATACAAGCATACAGACCTACTTCTCAGAAGAAGGCCTTGGCAGTTATTGCACAGAACGACTTCTTTCCTTACTCTTAATTGCCTTCTTGCAGCAGTTGTTTACCATTCGGATAGTCTGCAGAACGTCCACATTAATTGGCTGCAAGTTCGTTACTGTCTGCAATGTATCATTTATAAAATTACACGGTTAATTACGGAGCCGGGATGGCGTAGTCGTAATAATGAACAGGATACAGTCCGGATGTCCAAGAAATCCTGGCAGGGGGAGTTTACTGCAGCGACTGAAGACTGTCTCCTGCGAAGCGTCCACACCGGCTCTGGAAGTAACCAAGGACCGGGGGGGATCCTTCCTCAGAGGTACAGCGGCCGGGACATGAAGCTAACCACTCACCTCGACCTACTACCGAGGTTAAGAATTAGTTGAGTTATACCTCCATGACCCCCTATGCCTTTATTGAGTGCACTGTGGTAACTTGACCTTACCAACACACGGGTGTCATGACAAAGAACAAACACACAACTCCGTAACACTTATGCCACTTACTGAACAACAAAGACAGACACAATTATCAGACCCTGCACAGTAGCTATACTGTAGATCCCTTTCCCTTTACCCTGAAAGTCAATCACTATACAGGCCAGGGCAGGCCATGAAGGATCCAGGAGGTTGAGGCTCCCAGAATTTCTAGGCAATCGGCACATGAAAGTGGCAAGGTTGTCAGCCCTACGCTCCGACCGCCTTTACCCTCCTCCCAGGAGAAACTCCTTGTGCTCATTTCTGTTAGACGCTGAGTCGACCCGAGGGTCATAGTGTGGCCGGAAGGGTTAAATCAATGAAAAATCCCCAAATACCTCATCGTGAATCGAACCCGCGGCCTTCCGGCTTGTAGCGCAGTGTCCAGTCACGTTGGCGTCTACGATTTCCCAGCACTCTACATCGCCTCCAACCTACCTGTCCAGAAGGACGAGTGGGCACTGCCTGGGAACCTTCACAGCCGTTACATTTTCTCTTTCCACCGTCAGAAATGTAGTGCCACCACCCCTCCCACCAACCCAACTTCTTTTTTCTTCTTCAGGCAACAAAGAGTTAAAGCTTGCATACCGTGCAGCTGCCACGAACCCACGTGTTTCCTAATGCTGTCGCCAGCAGGCATATGTTTTCGTAATAAAGGCGCGATTATGCTGCTGGAAAAAGAAAATAAATCCGTTCGCAAGGTGACGCAGGTGGGAACGGCTTGTAGGAAAGCACTGTACCCACTCTGAAACGACGTGTTCTGGCACAGCCCTTAAGCAGCCATCAGGTGCATACTAGACAGAAGTGGCAGTTATACATTCTTCTTCATCAAATGCTGAGTCCTATTCAAGTTTGGAGACGTGAACACTGTGCGACCACTTACGTTCCGCGACAAGTCACAACAATGTGAAATCGAACTGGGCAGTCACGGTACGTGTCTACCGCCACGTTAAGTGGCCCATCTCTCCTACTCGTCTTGACGTCGCCAATCAACTACAGCCTTGGCCTCCTCCGTTGCAAAAAAGACTTCCGAACTGTTACACACACAAGTGGGGGGGCTTCCTTGGATGGAAGAACGACTAAACGACACACAAAGAGGCACCGAAGTGTAAGCCGCAAGGCTGATGTTAGGCTACCCGATACAATGTGAATGTCAGACCATTGACTTGGACTGAACTGGCTCCGATATGGCCTGTACAATTTTACTAACTGCTGGTGGAATGAGTGTGTGTGTGTGTGGGGGGGGGGGGGCTTAGAAGTTGGCCAGCTTTTCAGGCCATACGCGCCCATACTGAGTTGACTCCGCACGTAACGCAGTTAGCTACAGTAACATAAACAGCCTACATTCCTGCTAGGGCACTACGTTCCCTTGAAACGTCGGGACTCCGGTACCCACAGATGCAGTGTCTTGTCCAAGAGGAACGGATCCTTAGGCGATATCAATTACAGCGTACTAAGAATTTCGGTAACCTTCCTCTTTTTAAAGAAATAAGCAAAGCTGCCTCATACAGCTCTGCTTATTCACTCACACTTATATACGTAACTCTTACTTTATTAAGGGGTTGGCAACCGACACAAGCAACGAGAAATAAAATTTCGCCCCTCCCCCGCAAACCATTTTAGAAATCCGATTTTACTGACCCTTCCAGAACGAATTCATTTGAATTATTAATATTCCACCTAGCGAAGACGTGTCCAAAACAAGACTACTGGCAGTGACTACCTGTGATAATCTTAGCGACTAGCGCTTTGGGCTGGTTGACTGGAGGCCAGTGGGGGCTGCATTAAAAGAAGATATGAGGCAGAGGGTTTGAAGCCTCGTGCGTAAACATCTCCACCGCATGTAGGACTCGGTACAGAACACAGGACTTTGCTCGCATGTGCCCTATACGCTACGCCTTCATGAGGCGTGGGGAAGAAGCAGAGGAATCGTTTTATTCCGCATTTTGACGTGTGAGTACGAACAGCACTCATACCTACAAGGCAGCAAATTGGATCACAGGCCAGTATCATTCATTTCTAATCTGTCAAGACACGTCGTGCAACAACGCCCTTGCTGCTTCTTTCATTTCCCCACCTAATCTCACTCAACCGGTCTTTTTGTCTCTTTTTTTTCTTTTCTTCCCCCCCCGTCCTGTCGTCTTCCTCTGTCCAGTCCTTTCATATAATTTATCTGCCCTTGACAGTCAGAAGAGGCCACAGTCAACAAAATAAAACGGCGAAGCTTAAGATCTGTTACGTGAGTTCAAACTGCAACACGAATTGGTGGTTCATTCTATAATTCTACAACGCTCAGGCCGTACCAAACGCTCACGTTACGTGGTATCCTATCCAACTGGCAGGACCATGAACGATGAACTGGAAAGAATGTGAGAGGATGCGACTGTGACGTATTCTGAATTAATACCCCAACATTTGTTAAGGGATAAAATAAAACCATGAAATGTCAGTCACAACAGCCGGTCCTCCTCCAGCATTGCGACGGATAGTGAGACGCGTCACCGATATTCCAGCCCCAGTGGTCATGCGTCCGTAACCTGGCTGACCGATGACGCCTTTATTTATTCACCGATAAAATATGACTTGTTAAAAACTATAACGTTATGGGTATAATGACGTTTTAAAGATCTGCTGCAATGGTTCATCCATGATACAAAACTACTGGAAAAGACAAGGAAGTTTCTTTTAGATGAAAATCTGCATATGTAGAGGCTATCTGACGGTTAAGGCCGTCAGCACGGCTCCGTCTTCTGTGCGTGGATCACATACACACTTAAGAAAGCGTCCCGGGAGGTAGTGGAAGGCAAGAAGATGATTAATGGATTCTACTGGGTTTTAATCACAAGTCTGTAAATAAGAACTGTTACGAAATGCATTATCGGATCACTTTCACAGCTGTCCACCCAGACCGCAAAGCCTACGAGCACTTACAATACGTGTTCAGCAGCAAGAGCGGTTCTATGACACTAGGGATTTGGAGTTTAAGCTCACAGCTGGTGGCATCTACAGAACTGGCGATATGGGCTGTTACACAAATTTCTCTCTTATTCTGGCCTCTTTCTACCTACTGATGGAAGTGTGGAGGGTTATTGTTGCACTTGATCACATTCAATGATGGAGGCATGCACGCTCGGTAGAACTCTTCTGGACGGGCGATCAGCCCGTCGCAGAGACCTCTACCTGACAACACACAACACTCACAAGAGACAGACATCCATGCCCCTGGCGGGATTCGAACCCCCAATCCCAGCAAGCAAGCGACCACAAACCCACGTCTTAGACCGCGCGGCCACATGGATAGGCTTGTTCTACAAAATTCCGCTATCCGATTCAGTCCAGACCAATACAAGTCATAACCATTTAACTGAACAACAACTCGCGTTTGCAGTCACGGGAATATCTGCGGGGCTTATGAGCTTGGAAACGGAAGCACCAGCTAATAGGACGTAAGATAGTTCCGTGGTGACAACGCGCAGACCACAGCATTGCTCTGCTAGGACTGATCAGCCTCACTATGGCACACTGTGTCTGGTACTCTGGGTTTACACAGTGGGTGTGCTGGGTCGGCCACACTGTAACGAAACGAGGAGACTCCGTAATATGAAAACATTACAGGGTGTGGTGAACTTAGGCAAAGTACAAGTCTCTACCACGTTTTAGGCCTTCCGTATATGGAAGTCGCCGATCCCGGGGGCCGTGAGGTCCAAGTCGTAGGTCTGCAGCCGCTTGATTACAGGGATCTCGGGGTCGAATCTCGCTGAGGTCATAGGTGTGCGTCACTTCTGTTTGTTGTGAAGGCAGTGGCCTCTGCGACGAGCTGATCACTCGCTCAGAGGAGTCCTACCGCGCGCGCGCGCGTCTAATTGTGATCAGGCCAGCACAACAGCGAGGCAGCCTACACACGACTTGCGATGTTGCGCCACAAAAAAAATGTATACGGAGGTCATGGGTTCAGATCGTGCCTTCAAATGACTGGTTACCACTGATCTATGATCTAGAGCCACTGAAGTAAAAAATCAAAACGAGATCCTCCAGTGCTATAACACCTGTTAAACCAGATTGCCTCCTGAACACATATAGGCCTATCAACCTCGTACGTTCGGAATACGAAGTTAAGGGCTAACCACTGTACAGTGACAGTCGACATACGGACGCTTCCTAATGACACCAGCAGGCCTCTGTCACACCTATGGCGTGCTCATTTCATCACATAACTGCGCAGTTCAGTGCACTACAAGTTCGACAACGAACTATGGAATTAGTCACCGAGAAAGGATATGGGAACTCAGAACATCGGTATCGAGGGAGAAGGGGAGGGCACGGTTGCACTTCTCCACAAAACAAGTACGTTTATGGTCAAGCAGAGTGGATCTTACTCTCGACAAATAACTTTCGTTGTACACAATCATTTTACCGGCAAATCGTTTGTACTGTAAAGAAGTACGCTTGGTATCGTACTGTGCAGTGTGCATTGAGTGTTGTGCATTACACAATTATTTCACGTAGAAAATCGGACTGCCTTTTAAAATGAACATTCTGTACTTCAAAATGGAGGAGGGCTGTAACCAACAGATAATAGCTGTTTAATATACAGGTATTGGCCTATGTGTACTGGTAGTGGGCAAGCTGTCATCTCGAGGACCGGCAGAGGGCTGAGTGACGGCGTTGCTTTCACCGGCAGTATTCGAGGAAATAGCTAGCAGACAGGGAGAAGTTAATTACTCAATGCGTTAGCAAGTGGTGCGCCATAAGCAACGTTTTCTGATGGCTAATTTTCATGTCAAGTTCACTGTGCGCAGAAGGGCATTACGCATCACAAAATGTAAACTGAAGCATGAAACTATGGAGTTACGGAACTACAAGCGAACTGAACATGTAATTTACATTTCTGAAGGGTGCAATTGAAAAAGGAAACCTTTTTAGAATTCTGGTGACCGATTCAGAACCCTACAGAGCCGCACTCTCCTGGTTTGGTAAGATAAGACGAGTACAGCTTGTAGTGGAGATGAATACTGATGCTTGCTAGGGAGAACAGACAGAGTACGTACTCAGCTGAAGTTCGTCCTACAACATAACGTGAAGGCAAAGTAGAGGTCTAACATCAGCGCTGGTTTGGGCTTGGTAACCAAAGCCAAGCCCCGGCCGCTTTACCCCGGGAAACAGCCCTGCTACCCATTGTAAAGGAGGCTGGGTAGGCCGCCGGTCCGGTCTGGACGGATGTGGGAGACAGAAAATGTGCCCATACCAGGGTTCGACTCCTGAACCGTCCAGCCTGTAGGGAGTCGCTATACCGACTGCGCCATCCTGGCCCCCACATATTCAAGTGTCCGTCACCGGGCCCCCACATACAAGTATTCATGTGTCCGTTACCGGGCCCCCACATATTAATGTGACCGTCACCGGGCCCCCATATATTCATGTGTCCGTCATCAGAATGCAGACAAAACCAGAATGTAAACATAGCTAACAAATTCTTTGCATATGTCGCAAAGACAAAATATTTGGGGAGCACAACAAAGACAGTCACATGGCTAAGATCACGTTACATTCAGGGAATGCTTGCTACCGTTCGGTTCACAGTTTTGTATCTTATCTTCTCCTAAAGTTAGGTCCTAAAGTTAGGTTCAAAGAGGACAAAACTCTGGCTTTACCTATTGCTTTGTAGGGGTTGGAAACTTGACCTCTCACTCTCAGGGAGGCACACAGATGGAACATGTTTGCGAGGAAAATGTCTGGACCTAAAAGGAAGTAACAGGAGAAAGGAGAAAACATAATGCGACGCTTCAAAATTTGTTGTATTAACCTCATAAAAAACGACGAGACAGACGAGACACGGCACGCATTCTGGAGAAAGGTAAAGGTAAACTTGTCCCTGTCCACGCCATGAAGTCATATAGTAGGAGCAGAGGTATAGCTCCACTCATTCTTCACCTGGGCACAAGATAAGGGCGAGTGGTCAATTTGACGCCCCGGCCGCCTTACTCCCGGGAATAAACCTCGACAACCAGTGAATGCATTCTGAAGATGAATAAGTTATAGGAAATTTCAGCAACAAAACCTGAAAGGATGACGTCACCGCCGCGACACATCAAACGTGACAATTCTGCTGCTAGAGAAATGAACAAAGTACCACTCAGAAGTATTTTCAGACACGCCATTTTAACGACGGATTCTGTTGGTAATAAAACTGCCATTAAGTCACGCCGAATGAAAATACAACAGGAGCAACCAACCAGCTGTAGCAGGTGTCCGTTAAAGAGGGGGATTAGGTCGAATATCCGGTCGTCCTGATTGTTCAGCATGAAAGTCCTAGTGTTTTTCCCTGCCACTCGTAATTTTTTGCGTCCAAAGACTCGTTCCAACAGAGACAGCTCCCATAATCTCATGCTGCTGGGCTTCATTCAATAGTTCAAGCCCAAGGCGGCAGTCTGCACAGGCATCTGCAGCAGGAAAGGACAGGTAGACTCCGGATGTACACCCGGTGTAAAACATACTGAAGCACGCACAATTTACAGGATGCAATCTTCTCTGAACCAGATAAGGGAATGAGGTGTACAGAACACGCTGAGTTACAAAAGAAATGGAATGAGGCTATGATTCGAAGCCACGACCGGGAAAAGTGGTTTCCAGTCGTCTATGACATACTTCGTGCGTAAACTGCCACATACTGATAGGTTTCCTTTAATTTCCGATATTAAAAATAGAAGTATAAATCAAATTCGGATGCACACGAATACTATATTATTGTCGTGGCCAGTGGCCAGGCGATCGCTTTAGTCACTCAGTGCAGCTACTATCACAAATGTTACGGAATCATTTACGTGTGGAAAGCGCACTTTCAGAGAACGGTTCTGACTTTAGAATTTTCAAAATATGCGACGATTAATACTTGAACTATTCATTACCCGTCAACTTTGCTTTGACAGTTCCAGGAACCAAGCGCTGCGAATTGTTTTTGAGAGCCAAGCATTTTTCAATGTTTTACTCTTAAAATTCATTTCAAAATGATTGGTAGTTTTATGGTTCCAAAAAGCCCTGTGTCTCTGCGTGGTGCACGAACATCACAGCCAGTAAATCACTGCCCGATTTTCCCACACATAATGTTAAACCTGACTGCTTGTACGTGTTAATGGTCGCTTAGTTCAGAGACGTTTAAGTTGTTTTCCAAGGCAATCAAATTCGCAGAGTGAATCACGACTGCGGCACTACAAAACACGAAAACCAAGTGGTGCCTGCGTCTGGCTGTTGATGACTGGCACAGTCTGGCATGCCTTTCTTGTTAGCCCGCTGTCTGAAAACCAGTTATGATTCGCAGCGTGATACATTAGCCAGAATGACTGAACTCCCAGCTACTGTGCATTGCAAAGGAGGTACAGCTGAGAGTTTGGTCTTCGGCAATGTTCCCGCGAGGTCAGTAAAATAATGTGTGCATATTCAGAACTGGAGACCCTTAGCAGACGTCAATGTAAACTGCTGTACGTCTAACTAACGCTACGCTATGCAGCAGAGTCCTTCGCGAGAAACGAACAGGTTCTTAGACAAATCTGTTTATATTGCTCTCAAATGATATTCTGTATTGCGTTGCCAGGGTTGGTAACTGCGGATAAACGTACCCAACGGTTCTCAGCGCCAACCGTCTACAGGTACTTTCGAAGCTTCAATTCCAGAGCGCTGAGCCTTACTGCCACGCATCTTATATGCCTTGTCTTAATGGCACTGGCTCACGCAGATGAAAGACATCTAATTGTTACCACCACCACCACCACGCCCGGCGCCGCCGCTGCCGCCGCCACCGCCACCCTCCTGTTCCTGTCGACTTTATAACGTTTGTTTACGTAACCGGCTGTGTGCAAATACAGCCAACTGTGTTCGGCAACACCAACTTTCTTCTTCACGGTTAATACAACACTTACGTTCATGCCGTACTAATGTGCAGTGTACCACAGTAATATGCATTATATCTTGTATACAGATTTCGGTATTCTAAGGCACCATCACCAGGATTTTGAAATAAGCATAACATAGCATAGTATAGCATAACATAACATAAGCATAACATAGCTTACTGTAAATACTGACATATCTTTGACTCAGGAGACATTTCCTTACTTTCTATACATTATTACATTCAATAAAGTTAAATTAAATACTGAAATTTCATCATTTCAAACTAGCCTACTAGATCCATGGCAATTCACTGTTATCTGTTTACATTAATCTTTAACCTTTTAAAGCCTAGCGGTAACTTTACGAACCACCAGGTTTAACATTAAAAAATTCTACGTGGTGCCCACATTTCGTTTATGTGTTTTGTACGGATCTCAGAACAAACAGCAACTTTTGCCTTATAAAACATTAAGAGACTGGCTTTTATAACCGAAGTGGAGAGTGTTTACAGCGCGGTACGCACTGAGTCCTTATATAGAACAGATAAGCTTCGTCTTTAAAGGGTTAATTTATCAATAGTTTCAATTCCCAGTCTTCAATACAGCAATGTCTTGTAGCTTTATCGGCAACATGCTGAAATGTGCAGTACTGTAATATTATTTATCAGTTAAAATTCCAAAACTATCCTTCGTAATATCAGGTTAGAAATTACACGTATTTTTATCTTACGCGAGCGCTATCCCAATGGAACTACACCATTACGTGAAGAAAAAGAGGACATTAACATTAGCCTCCAGCAAGAAGAGAGCACTCTCTGGGGCAACTAATCTGGCCACAAGCAGCACCCAATCAAGGGAGGGATCAAGCTGCTTTCTACAGGCAGCTGCTGGCTCTTCTGCACCCGCTGGCGGGGGCTAAACATCTTATTGAGCGGCTGAAACGGGCCGGTCACGCCACGTGCAGGCAGGCGGGTGCATGTTCCTCCACACTTCGCGCAAGAATTTCCACTTCACTCCACTTGTTACGAGACAATTTCACTAAGGGGGAGACTCATTGGAACACCCCCCACTCTTTTTTAACATTACTAGACATTCCTTTCAATCGTGACCGTGTGAAGCAGAGATTCAGGGTTGTACAGAGCTCGGATGTCACAGGTCATTTTTATACCTATGTGCTATCAATAAGCAATCAAATTTTAAAATGGCATGAAGGGAGGAAAAATCAACGGATCAAACTTCATTTCACATAAGATAAATGTGCACGTTTGTAACTAACCTACATTAAATTATATACAAAATTTGGAGCGTGAGCATCCAGTACTCAAGTTTAAAAATGATCAGTACCATACAAGAGTAAAAACAACATTAATAACGCGCTATTATAAATCAACCTGTTTGAAGAAGTTCACATATCAAACAATTTCCCAAAGACCAATTTTACTCTCTGCTGCTTACTGCATTTTAGTTCACACTACACATAACATAAGGATAGGGTGTACAAGACATGCTGGGGTAGAGGCGCATTACAGGATGACAGTCCGAGTGGGAGAGTTCTTCCGCGTGTTGGAAAAATGGCATATTAATTCGCTGATTATAAGCAACAGTACCGCTTACTCTTATGACAGATTATTTTCGCAATTAAGTCGCACAGTTAACAAAGAATTCACGTTGAATTTTCCAGATCATTCCCCGAACTCAGGTCCCACTGTGGTTAAGATACTTTACTGTCGTTTCAAGGAATCAGTAATGCCAGAATACCGACTGCACCATTACATACAGTGTCCAATAAGGCACGAATGTTCTGCCACCTTCGTGTACAGCAGTCTTCCTTGTTAGAGGTACTGTGTCAAGAGTTTAGAAGTTAACACAACGGTGCCTCCATAAGAGAAAAGTTAGCTGTTCTCTGAACGTGAGTCAGCGCTAACACGTCCAACGGGTGTTGAGCAAGACTATGGTCACAATACCAAGTTGGATCAGACTCCACAGTCCGTCTAGGCCATACCGTGACAGTACCTTAATCGTTATTGGTCCACTGTCTGATATCGCATTAAATTCGACAGCTCGTTGCGCGCTATCAGGTCCAAAATCGAGCTCAAATCGACACGTTTTTACAGTGTTTTATATTGGTTTTCTCCAAACTCCTGTTGTCTAGTGCCTGCTTTTAAACCCTGAAGATTAACAGATTTTCTAGAAAATTAATTTGCACCAGAATATTGGAACTCACAATAATAATTTGGAGAACAACTGGGTTAAAGTAGATTCAGGCTGATCCCTCTCACATTCCATCGGATTCATCAAACTTGTTCACCGACAGAGACTCAGGAAAGGATAAGGGGCTATGAAACAGCAAAATAACCAATAAACCAACATCTGAAAATTGTGAACATTAAAAGCAAACCTATCTGTAAAAAATGATAAAGGATTTTAATTTATAATACCGACCAAATTTCTAGAGACTGTCAAATGCACTACACGGGCACCAGAGGAATAAAACGACAGTTACACATCCGATGCGGATCGTTGGACGTCACCACACCACATACCTCCATTTTTCAAAGCCCCTCCCCCCGGCCGCCCCTACGTCCAGCAAAAAAAAAAAAGTTTTCTTATAAGGCAACTCAGGCTCAGTCGGGTTTCTATTCACAGGGCATTGCATGTCGAGACACCAGCTGCTCCCTGCAATCACAGACGACCTCCCTTTGCACTTACCTGTCAGACAACGACCGCACTGTGATGTACAGTTCGCTTCAAAAAAAACTGAACGTCTTTCAGACGGACGATGAGGTGACCACAGTCTCCACTTCCCTGCTGTACAATTACAAGAATATTAGTCCGCATCAAGTCCATTTATTTCTAGAAAGTGGAAAAATGTCATTTACGTACGGGGACATAGGCCTAAAACATATTTCCTGTAGACGCAAGCCTTCTAGGATGTTACGCCGCGTCGACAAGTAAACAGTTAACGGACGTCTCGGAGAAGCGTAGGAAATCAAATTTCAGGGTTTATCAGTCCAAGAAACTGCTTGACCGCGAAGTGAGGGCATTACGGTCCTTGGAAACGTTCGTACCTATGTACCAATCCACACGGCGTAACACATCCCAGAAGGCAGTGGCAGATCAGTGCAACTGATCCCGAGAAGACTGGCGGTTTCTGTATGTGACTACACTGCACTCACTGAGCTAGACAAATAACTAAACAAACAGTTTCTTACATGTCACTGAAGGGAGATTTATTTCGCACACAAGTAAGTTATCCGTGACAGCTGCGGTGTTCAGGACAGTGATGTAAAAACCCACGCCAGCATGACCAACGTTCAGTACGGCACTGTATTTTCCTTGTACAATTCATAGATCGTGCCGTTGACATTTGCTGCGCGGACCTAACGTCTTAAATCTTTCGACCGCTGCGTCGCCGGTTTCGAATTCCACTCGCATGATGGATGTATGTCTCTGGTTCTGTGTTTCTTGTAGTCATGTGTAAACAGAGGCCTTACGATTGGCCGACACCCCTTCGAACAAAGCCTAACAAATATCTACAAGGATATACAATTTCAGACTGAATCCTGAACTGAAGCAGGCTAGTCTCAAATATTCAAAAGCTGGGATCATGTTTGCAATTCCACATGAGCGGCGTTTTTCCGTGTTTGTGTAGTCCTGTGTAAGTGCACACCTTCTTATGCGTCGACACACACCATCCAAGAAACACTGTAATGTCTCAAAAGGATGCATGATTTGAGATTTAATCCTGACTGGGAACAAGCACAAGTACCTGCTCCATAAGCCTCAAAACGACACCAGCACCAACAATAATGACAACAATTTATAATACCGCACAGGATATTTCCAAAAAATTGTCGGTGCACCTAACTCAACGACAATAGACTGCGTCGTCTTAGAACAATAAACTGCACAACACTACAACACCGTGTTTACGTGTACACAGACGAGCTTCGTGAACACTGTCATACGATGGCTGCTAAAGGCGACAGCACCTGCAGTTGCATCCACATGGGCCTCGGGGCAATAGACAGCTTTTGCCGCTCTGCTAACGGTGATTGCTGCGATCGGTGCCAGGAGGCAATCGAATCTTACTGAAAACAATTTCGTTACTGACCTAGTTACCGAACGTCTCATGTAACGTGTCGCTCCATCTGACATCAAAAGTTGTTGCCGAACTACTGTGATTACTCAGAAGCTTCAACACTGGCCTTAAACCTCAGTTACACATGTAGAAATTGCGCCCTCCAATGAGGTCATATTTTCTTGCACAGAATGAAAGAGTATTTCTAAGACATGTTCAGATATTTCCTTCACTCTAACTTTGCAGGCAGTTTTTCGTAACTTTCAACAGCCGACCGTTAAATGTTAACCGTTTAACCTTTTAAAGCCTAGCGGTAACTTTACGTACCACCAGGTTTAACATTAAAAAATTCTACGTGGTGCCCACTTTGTGTTTATGTGTTTTGTACGGATCTCAGAACAAACGGCAACTTTTGTCTTATAAAACATTAAGAGACTGGTTTTTATAACCGAAGTGGAGAGTGTTTACAGCGCGGTACGCACTGAGTCCTTATATAAAACACATACGCTTCGTCTTTAAAGGGTTAAAGCTCAGCGGCCATTCAGAGTACACGTACAATAACATTAAGAGACTGCACTGTGCCGCACAGTGTAGTTACGCACTTCGTATGATTCACACAATAAATACTGATATTTCTGTGAACAGCATTAACAAAATGAACCAAATAATCTTTATAAAGGAGAGGCTATGCTCTCTGTGAGGTAGCAACTACAGTTACAGTCGTACCAACTACATAATAGAAACTCGTAGGCTGTGCCATGGCCCAGGCGGTTAGTCGCCGGCCTCTCACCCCGCAGGCCCAGGCTCAATGCCAGGTCAATCTGTGTAAGACTTGTGGTGGACAAAGTGCCGCTGGGACACATTTTTCTCCAAGTACTTTAGGTTTCCCCTGTCACTATCATTCCACCAGCGCACCATACACGCCATCTACGTGTTGCTCTTACCGGAAGGACAAACGGGCGAAGCCTGGGAACCCCCCCAAAAAGCAATGCTCTTACTTTCACTTTTTTATACGATCTGGTCACGAGAGCCGGTGGAGGGAGGGTCGACACCAAGACGGACACTCAGTTGCTGCTCGACTTAGACAAAAGGTCAAAGGGTTAAGAAATAAATATTGCTTGTTCATAAGTTTTAAGGCGCTGACTGGTCCTCACATTCACGCGCCGAGGCAGAACATATTCCACTACGACGTCGTACATTCCAAGGTTGAATTACAGGCATTTTTTCCTCGTACTTCTTCGATTGTATGGCGTAATGGAGGTAAAGTACCTCAAACGAAGCTTGCAGGTCTTAGTATTTAAGTGTGACGGTGGTGTTCATCACATCCACCCTCACGAAGGAGACAGAAACCGTTCCCGAAACACTCGACACAAATTCCATTTTGACACGGCTCATAGTCTGAACCGAGAGAACTTGACGGTACTGAGCCGCCGCGAAAGCTTCAAATAATTAATAAAATCTGCATTTCATATCATTTACCCTACAGGTACAGTACTTCAACTGGTCGTAATTTCTACTGAGCTTTCTGTACTAAATTGGGACCCGCCCTGCATAACCAAATTAAACTCACGACAACTCTGCACATAAATGTAATCTAAGTCCATTAGGCAAAACTGGAGACAAAACAAAAGGACGGATAGATGATCCCGTACGCCTTCACTTTCCTCAATTCATGCAAGGCACGCGCACAATTAAGTTCACGGTTTTCCTGTTTTCGGTTTCAATCGAACGTTCCCTACTGAAACGACTATGCCTACTGCGCGAGCCAAGCTGTGGGAATACAAGTGGCTGGTTTTATCCATACTGCCTTTGCGAAACCTTTTTTTTTTAATTACTGTACTAAGAATCCTGACCACGTGGTGTTTTGGTAGTATAAGGACAGCTGCAGCATTTCCCTAAATCTTGAGGGAGGTTTCTTGAACCTCAGCAGATGGGCAAGGTAGTCTCGTCTCTCTGTAGGGGGAGTTTGCTTTAGCTAGACCATAACAAAGGAGCATCAGAAAGCTGGTCCTCGCTCTTGTAACAAAGCAGTTCTGGAACCTGTGGTTTATCGCAAACATCAAACATGTGGCAGAACCGAAATGAAAATGCGATCTGATTTGGTGGAGATGGTACTTTGATGATGAGCACAGAGGGGTCAAGTGACAAACATACAGGTTGTTGGAACAACCTACATGTCAACCCCACAGGTTAACGAAACAACTTCATGAAGCAGAGACTCTCTTGAGAAGCTGGAAGACGTTCAGCTGGTACAGAATTCACGCAGCTTTATGGAACGTGACGGTTTACTACGCTGTTTAAAACAGTCCGCCACTGGTCCCTATTCTGAGCCAGTCCAAATTATAGCCTACCACTTTACGACATACTTTAATATTATCATGCCACGAACGCTGAGTTCCGTCCGCCCCCGCGCTCGCCCCACCCGCTGGTCTCTTCCTGCAGGTTTTCCAATTAAAATTTTGTATGCATTACTCATTGCCCCCATGCGTGCTACATGTCTAATCATGACCCCACTAACATTTGGCGAAGAGATTATGAAAGTTCTTTAACAGCGGATACGAAGCGTCCTTCAGACTCATGTTGGGTCCTCTTCACAGAGGTCCTAATGTTCTCCTCAGCATCCTGCTGTCAAACACGTGACGTGGACAGCAACATAACCTTCCGATGCACAAAATTCAACTATACAAACTTTAAGGATCCACCTCACAGTTTACTGTGAGGATCATATGGAAGTTGTCACCGCACAGCCTGGATTTAAAGCAGGTGGTACAATACATTACCACTGTGCCCAACAAAGTTATACAAGACGTTACAACCGTAAGGAGGTGTAGTGGAGACAACCGTACATTCTTTACGATCAAGAAATGGTGTACAAAACACATCTTATGTCATTAGCTTACAGGCCTATATAAGACTTCAAGGTTGACCTCAGGGAAGAAACGGGCACACTCGTGTCGTAAATGGTAAATACGTCAGCATGGCAGAAAATGTCACATTCAGGTACTGCCTGGCAACGTACATCCTGACGAGTATTGCTACATTGTTGCTGACTGGAAAGGCAGACACGGTAGAACGTTACGACTACCACTCGTAGCTCGAAATCTGGAAAAGTGGGAACGCACGTCTCCTCATTTTGGTCTGAGATAGCTCACTGACAGACACGCGGAATAAAGACGAAAAAAATATTATACTTGCCAAATTAACTGCGAAGTCCTCATGAAGCTGCTGTTCCAGGCAGGCGGCGTTGACATGAAACCCGTATTAGAAAATACGAAAAAAAGATCTTTACTTAAAGGTTCTCGGAATATAGCAAAAAAATTAACTCAGTAACATAAGTCATGTAGTGGTTAGATTATTATTACGACGTATCTATTACTAGTAGACTGCAGTGGTTAATAACCTTCCTGTACATTTGAAATTGTCCAAATAATACAGAACTTGCTGTACAAGTCTACGAAACGCGTGTGGCTATCTGAAAATGGTATGCATACAATCCATTGCAGGCGTGAAAACTCACAGTTATGATCCCTCGTGCGTAATCCTGACTGTATCTCGTAACGATCCATAATGCAGTGCACTCAATTTTGGTAACTTTATGGACGGATAAAGTTCTCTGACTGAAATACCAAATTAACATCGCCTCTGCTCAGCAATGCTTGTAACAGAGTTGGTTGTTGTCAGGTATTACCACGTTACCAAGAAAGAAGGTGGCCATCAGAAGCAAACAGTAAATGTATATCCAAGACCAGATCGACTTCAAATGCTTGGCGGCATTGTGTAAGACACTATTACATGCCTACGAGTCAATATCATTCCAGATGATGGCTTAATATTCATTATTCAACTACGAAGGATGTATAATGTTCAGTAAACTAAATTTGTTTAAAGCACCTTAGTTACTGGACGTAACAGCCATTTTAACTTTAAACAACACAGGCAATATACGTATAACGTAACATCGAGGCGTTCTTGCATAACAATTGTTGCCGTGGGAAAACAATAAGCATTAAATGTTATGAGTGTGTGTTTGCATTTTTGTCTTTGTTATCCGGCATGCAAATCGCATCTTTTCTGCGCCGTATTTTACAGTACTGCCATTGCGGCCTGCCTGGGTCTGCCATATTTTTCCACATTATCTCGTAAAGGGCATGATTTTCGTAAAAACGTTATTGAACAAAAGACGACGTTTGTCTGAAAAATTTCTCATTTTAAGAGGAATTCAGCGAGATATGATAAATATACGTACGTCGTCACGTGAAGCGCCCGCTATTCTTGCCAGATTTTAATGAAACTTCAATCTTCTGAACCGATTTTCGAGAAATCCTCAAATATTAAATTTCATGCAAATCTGTCCAGTGTGAGCCGAGCTGCAACACGCGGACAGACAGCCGGATGGACATACAGACATTACGCAGTTCAAAGTCGATTTTCACAATTCTGGGAAGGCGCCTAAAATTATGGATTTCCACAGCGTGTGTTTATGTTTCCAGTAATTCTCAAAATAAAAAGTGATTATTTCCTTAAAAGGTATGAATTGGTTGGTTTTGTTATAGAGACACTGTGGGTTTTCTGTGACGTAAGAACTGGATTTTTAAATGTTTACTTGAGCTTGGGGCTTAAAATAGCTAAACTAGGAACCAGTGCTTTCCGGCAGATGTGTGGCACAGCTTAAAACACTTCTAAGGGGAAGAAAAAGACGGAATATAGTCACGTTAACTTCTAATAGTGAGGGCGGTATCCGCATTGCTTTAGGGGTTCCAAAACGAAGAGGTCACTTTTCTGTCACATGATCTACAAGCGTCCAGTGAACACAGCTCAGAATGTGAAGACCATATAGTTCAGCTTATATGGACGAAGAATGGAATACTGAACTAAACAGAAAGAGCGTCTGGGACACCAAATAATTAACAATGCGTCTAATAAATACTGTATCAGACACGCGGAAGACGAGAACAAAACTTTGTGCCAATCGCACCGGGTACGGCTTGTGACATACTGCAAGGTGCAGACGAGTTGTACTTTCTAACAATTTCAGTTCGTTAGAGCCGAATTCTTCCAGTCGTTTTGACACACCAACGACGCCTCATAAAGACGAGGAAGGCGTCATAAATCGGGCAACAATCCATCACCTTCAAACAAGATGACAGGCCGTAAAATCTTCTAGCTGATGCACTTCGAAATACGAGTATATTTACTTGGCCTGCATTATTGGATGCTGTGATAGAACTGACATCTTGGCCTACAGGCCTGTATTTACAAAGCATAAAACGAAGCTCACTTCCGACGTCGTCAATGGTTCAGTATTACGCTATGTGATTTTACGACACTACTCATATCACTGACACTGACAGTCTGGCTGGCTGGCTGGCCGGCCATTAAAATAACTTGTCATTCAATACCTGGTAACAAAATTAAACTGTTAACACATGCCGCCACTGTACACAATCATGAAACAGTTAACACAAACCTATCCCTCTACCCCGATCCGTTTGAATAGTATCCTCCCGACTATTTCACACGTTTCAAAGTGGTCAGTTCCTGACCGGTTCAAAATCTTTACATGAATATACGAAATGTGTTCGTCCCTTGACCGAACTACAAGTTCAAACCATTGTCCCCTTCTTCATTTGACTACGGGCCTACAGCACTGGCAATACCAGCTAAACTGCACAAATGATGGCGCGATAACGATTTGATCCTTCTAATACTACATTAGCGACAAAGATGCGAAATCCAATTGCCAACTGCATGAAAATATGCTAACATGTAGTGCGAACCTCGAAATCGAAGTGAGGATACAGTCTAGCGGCTGGCTTTGATATTAGCAGACTTGAAACACCGGGCTGCTGCAACAACGCCCTACAAGCAAAGTTCGAGGCCGCTGCGGCCCCAAAACTTGCGTTACTGGGACACATGTAACTGACAGCAGTACACAGGTACAAGGCCCAGTATCTATGCGTGGCGACACAGCTGCTTATTCACATGATCTGTTTACGGCAACTGATGGGTCGAGGGTTGCTCGACGCGAACACCAATGCGCATACCTGTGACAGATGGGTCACAAACACACCAACAGCGGCAGATGGCATTTCATTCATGTATTACAAAGAATGTGGAAATATTACTATTCTAGCACTGCCCTAGTCCCTCAATGTTAGGCCGGTCCACTCCTCCACCTGCAGCAGAACGGAATGACAAACGCATGGCCGTCACGCCTCTCTCGTCACACAACAGCCTCCACCCACAGCAGACGCCCATTTATAAATGCGAACAGACCTTCATGACAGACGTCCTGTTGTGATGCCATTTTATAACATCAACTCTTTCACCTTACCGGTCGCTCCTACAGACTCACTGCGCACGTGTTCCAAACCCGCTTTAGACGTACTTGCTACTCCTTTACTCATTGCTTCTACACCACACTATTACGAGACACATGACGATTCCGGGCACGAGGCACACCACAGCCTACATGTTACATCTTAACCCAGTATCACATCCACGCAACCTATTTCCCTGGATTCTGGTGTAATATTTTCCTGTAACCTCCTTCTCAATGCGCCAAATGGCTGCTTTCCAAGAGGATTCCCCACACACGACGACAATTTTCGTTTTCGCGTCCGAGCTACATGTTCAGCCTCTCTCGTCTTGCAAGATTTTACGTCCTCATCGCGATGACTATGAAGAAAACTGTGTTCTGAAATGTGAAGCCGTGCAGTCTGGTAGAAGTATACCAGAAACTTCGGGCGAGTCTGGTGCCTCCGTCCTTAGGGTAACGTCAATGAAGTGGCGACAATAAAATTACAATACTCAGATAAACAAATACAAAATTATACTTACTAAATCTGAAAGGTACAGACAAATCAGAAAAATGTATGCACAGATGGGAGCATAATATTCTAATAATTCGCAGGGAAATTGGATGTGGCAGTGTGAACTTAATTCCTGTACACAGCTCAGGTTAGGGGCCAATCGTGGCTGTTGTGAATGCGGTAATGAACCTTTGGGTTCTATTAAAACTGGGAAAATTCTCGGCTAAGTGATCGGCTATTATCTTCTGAAGGAGCCCTCTGCTCATTTCCATTGCTTAGCTACAGGCCACACTCCACTCTTCCATTCTTCACACCATCGCTTGACGACAGTGTTTTAAGAACTTTTGGTTTTCAAAACACTTGACGGTTCATCAGATCAATGCAAACGCAAACTCACGTTCATCTAAATTATAACGCATATACCAATTTACACAGAACAGTCTGTGTCCATTATAAAGGCAACTAGTTAACACTGTGTAGGAAAATAAACGGTATCTACCGTGAAAAGCATACCAAGGGCACAAATACAGTCCGTGGTAAAATGCAGAATTCGTAATGTCACAGCAGCAGTACGGATGCCCATGGGCTTTGGACGGATGCTAATTAAATGTGATGGAATACACGCACGTTTATGCCAACCCAAAATCAAAGGACACACGAATCCAGCACGCTTGCCAGTAACGTTAATCCAGACGAATTCGTTGACATGAATTGAAATTTACTGTGACAAGTTTATTTTGCGAAACATGTCATTAATTTCCTTGGGTTTTCTTTCTTGAACCATTTACTCTGCAGGGGCTTCGTTAATACAGTTCACTAGCAGCAGTAATGTCAAGAAACGTACAACAACTTCCTTCTTCTCTGAAGGACATAATATTACTTACACAAGAATTCTGTAAAATTCAGATTTCTCATTAGGGAAGATTTCCGGAGACCCCTTAAAAACCCTTCGCCGATTCCGTAATTGGCGAGAAGAGATTGCAAACATACTCTCGGAGCTAAGGTTGTATGTTCTCAGCACAAATTAGATCCCATTCATACCCTGCCGTAACAGCCACGTGAACCTGTCATGTTGTTTAGACCGATATAATTAATGGCCTTATACTTAACCGATAGTTTACAGGCCACGAACGCGTGTTCACCACATGAAGTGCGCTTTCAAGAACAGTGCAGCCAAGTGCTCGCTCCCACGCACCAGTCTCTCCAATCGATTATGCGAGCACTGAACTCCCAACAGTTAAATGTGCTGTGCCGTACAATTTTCCCCGAACGAACCCACGCATGCACACATACTGCGTATCGATTACTCTCGGTATGCCGCTTTGTGCGTGTCAGGAGTGAAGAGTTCCTCCTCCTGGGGATTCCATCTGCTGCACAGGGAGCTCAATTTTAGCGCCTCGCCGATGTACACACACCTGTTAATACCAGGCACATCCCCCAGTTTTATCGTCGCAAACCTGCGAAGCCCGATGATGGTCGTTTTGTTTCTCGCATTTATCGATAGGAGTATTATAGAGTGGCTGGATGTGAACTGCTAGCTGCAAGCTGGCTCATGCGGTTGGTTAACTCTATCGCCTTGTAATCCGGAGATGCCCTATTCGAATGTCGGCCGGGACGCCGATTATCCTGACACACTTTGTATGGTTTTCCTCACGGCTCCTCTGTGCAAATGGTTGGATACTATCTTGAACTAGGCAACGAACGCTTCAATAAAATCTTCTCGGGCTGACAGTTGCGTCAAATAGGTCAAATACACCACAGTTTCGGTGACCGACTTCGTTTCCATCCTCACGGTATTACCCCAAGGCTGGAGACAAAGTCGGTATCTGAATCGTTGGTGTGTTTGAAATACATGACGCGGCTTTAAGCGCGAGAAGATTTTATTGAATTCTGTAGCCGTGGAAACTTCAAGACAAACGAAGGCGTTCTTCCACATCCTTGCCCATTCATTCATTCATTCATTCATTCATTATTCACTAGCCACTCGACGCTGTATAATGATAGCTACTGGCAACGTCGTTAAAAAATTCAATACAAATGTAAATGTGTGGACAGATGAATGCGAACGAAGAGGAATCAGCAAGGACGTGGAAGTGACAGTCTTTCAGCAGGTAGGCCTATTCCTCCTGCATTTGCTGGGAGGAACTGAGGAAAACGGCACGGGTACTACGTCGGGATTCTGTGTTATACTCGTTTAACTGTTCTCAGGTTTCCTCAAGGTAAATCACATAAAGCAGGATCAGACATACTGCAAGGCCCCGTTGATATTCAGCTTGCTATCTGACATTATATAACTAAACAGCCGAGGGAGCATCATTCAGTTAAACTCACTGCTTCTTTCCCTCGCCACGTGACCTGATCGCATTCCTGTGTCCCCACAGAACACGGAGAATATTACTATTGGGAGTTTAAATAACTGCAAAGTTTCCGTAAAGTAAGAACATGTATTATAATTGATGTCTTTAAAGACCCCTGCAAACTCTCGCGTACATTCAACTGGAAATGCAATGAAATACTGAGATGTGAACTCAGAAAACAGCACTGAAATATACATTTTAATTTTATTTATCTTAATTGTAAGACAGGCCTAAGGTATCGTCAGATATTTGTTTACGGGGAGGGGGAGGGGCGGGTATCTCCACTACGGTACGCGACTCCTACCCTAATGACTGTGAACCAGGAACTTGACGCAGCTGAAAACTTCGAGCTGAATACCACCACCACGGACGGCCAGAAGTGTCTCTGCCGATCGTATGGGAATCTTCATATACCAACCTCCTGGGAATCTTCATATACCAACCTCCTGGGAATCTTCATATACCAACCTCCCATCTCCTCCGACACTCAACGCTCCCACAACCAGTCTGTCCACCTGTTCTGTGCAGTACGCCCCTTTCGTAATAAGCGATCGCTCCACTTCTTTGTCCGATCTCCCGTGTTAAACATCTGTAACTCGCTACGAACACTGCAAGTTACCTACTTCGTCTCGGACAGCATAAAGCCAGCAAAACTTCACGAATTTCATTTCGGCCGTTTCCATTTTCCTCTTAGCAGTTATATTCCAGTTCCGCCACTGCTTTACAAAACTGAAGTTTTATATCCTTTCAGATTTTGTCTCTAAGCGTTCGTTGTACAGTGCTGCACTTATATGGAAATTTATGTAATTTCCTTTGTAAGTCTTCATCATAACTGCGTATTAATCAAGCATGCACTCTCCGAATTTTGACTTTACACGTGACTCATGAAGGCGGCATAATTCTCAGTAAATTCCACAGGTTATTGCTTGCTCATGAGTGACGTATACCGCCTCCGCTGTGACGAAGTACACAGACTAATTTGGTTACAGGAGTAATTCTCACCTCGCACTGAATTCACTGCAGGGTCTCCAGAGCACCGAATTCACTCAGGCAAGCATTCCTATCGGCAGCAAGAGCTGCATATGCCGGGCTACCATAATCGACAAAAGGCAAAGCAATTACACTATGTCAAAGCAATTTCCAACTATCGACCTTCACATTCCTCATCCAAAACATACTGTAATTGAATTAAAATACAAACAGTAAAACTGCTCAAACGTGGCGGGTACGCTGCGCTAAAGGGCCAATCGGACTGCGAGCCGGGAACACGTGACCACCAGCTTTGGTCTTCCGCTCATCCGCCAGCTTCGAGCGGTGCTCCTGTTTAGTCTCCCACCGGTCGCTGGAGACGCTCTTTAGAGCTCCGAAGGATTAAACCTAGTAAACTGTAATTCTACGTCTACTACTTGAATATTTATAATGCTGCATCACGGCTCAACTTGCATATACTGTGCACACACTTAATGTCAAAATCACTCGCTTACTACGTCCACCACACCAAAATCACTCGCTTACTACGTCCACCACACCAAAGTATCTCGCGTGATCGCAGTACCTTTCTTCTTTTATTTTTTAAACAAACAGTACCTTAATAAAGGTTTGTATTTTTAAAAAAATCTAGCGTGGTATATCTTACAGGACGAGTTTTCTCTTCACTCGAGAAGCTGGTACACTACTCATAACACTACTAGTGTCCATAATACGGACGTCTGCATTTCAGTCAGGGAAAAACACATTCCACCATAGTTTTAAACATCGGTTCTTTGGAACGCTGAACAGAACAGCCGTTTAACTAACACCACACAGCACAGTCATTCTTGAGAAGCTGGCAGTCGCTCATCTGGTCAGAAAGCTAAATCCCTTCATAAAATTCAAAGGCGTATCTTCACAAGATCCCTAAACCAGTTGGCTCCAGTCCACACCCCCGCACCCAACTTCTTGAAGTTTCATTTAGTAGCCCCCCTTCATCTGTGCCTAAGAAACGCACTCGCTCGTTAAATGCCTTGCGGTTACGGCTCGGAACTCCCATCTGTATGAGGTCAACAGAGGTTTCGTGGTTTATAAAGTTTCCCCATTTATCTCCGTACTCTCGTAATTTTCCGCGCGACGGTGCAGGCTTGTAGTTATTAATTCTGAGACCTCGCTGGCAGTACTCTTGAGTTTAAAATAATCATCACGGGATTGAGGAGAAAGATACTGCCGCCAGATGGTGTACACAAAATTACTCTACTGAAGATTATGACATCAACACAACATGTTATTTTTCTTTCAAAAAGACAGCGTTTCTAGTACCGTCTTGCAAGAGAAATGTGGCTGGAAGCAAGGTATTAGATCTACCATAGTATGTCATCAAAGTGTAAACACCTTAATTCCGCATACAAGTTCACTGGACCTTAAATATGAAGTCCTGAAACTCTCCTATCAAGTATAGTACACCAATATGAGATGCTGCATTTGTGGTCTATGTTAATGAACAGCTGCTTCTAACATCACACACGATGGCGGCCTGTTTAGCGCTACGACGCCCACATATAGTTCCATGGGCACTAGAGTTAGGTATTAGGCGCGTGACTGAGTCTGGGCACCGGCTATCATGACTCATATTTTAGGCACGTTCGCAAAAAAAAAGGCGACTATTAGCCTCATGATGTCCGACCGTCTGTATGAAACAGTTCAACTGACGCCATGCGGATTTTCGTGAAATCTCAAATTTGTGATTCTTACTAAAATATATCGATACATCCCGATTTTGGCTAAAATCGGGATAAAATAAGTCACTCTACATGAAGAACTAAGTTCACTGTAATATCTCGTTGTTATTGTCCCTTTTAATTGAGACAGGCTGCGTTATTATTCCCGATATCTGATTCTTCTTGGACTGCTCGTCCCTTGACGACGGGATGCATGGTTGTCCCGAAACATCAGTACCCAAACACCAACATACGCCGCGTAACATCCCAGAAGAGCGAAGGCTTATTTCTGTGTTGTTTGTGCGTTGCGAGGGGACGCAGAAGGGGCAGCTGACGAGCCAGCCAGAGCAACTGAGTACGATCTTGTGAAAACTAGAACAGCTAGACTTTTATGTGTTACTGACAATGTCGGGCTTCCACCTGTTGCTAAGATACCGGCGCGTTAAAAATACTCGCATTTTAACTGCTTCTTCTGAAACTACGCTCGAATTTACAATCTACTGGCAACAACAGCGACTCCGCCCTCTACATATTGCTTACAGTTCGCTTATCAGATGGTTATTGCTAGTTACAACGTTGTGTGATCTGAAGACAATAAAGGGATGTGACCAGGTGACTAATCAGCTGAGTGTATGGAGCATAATGTTTCATGACAACCTGCCAGTCGCTCAGCTGGTCAACGAACTGAAACCCGAAAGTTCGTAACACATTACACAAAACCGTGCAATTGGACGTTGAGCCAATTGCAACCAGGGGACACCCTCAACCACGTGCAATTCTGTAAGGTCCGTTTGAATGTACCAAGCGTATCTCCAATTTATGGCTAGGTTTAAGAAGTATAAAATTTCTTCAGGTTTGCCCACTAAAACTAACTTATACATTCCTCATCTTCCTCACACGTGCTACATGCCCCGACCATCTCAACCTCGGTGACCTCACCAACATAACAATATACGCTTAACAGCACAAATTATGAAGATCCTCATTATGAAGGCTTCTCCACACTCCTGTCAATTCCTTGGTCTCAAGCCCAAATATTACAGCAACTATAAACTGCCAAAAACACATCGCCTACCATGCAGTTAAGCACGAACTTATCCTGTCTCAAGGTCGTAAAACAAAGAGATGCAAATGAATACGGTCTGAGTCTTGCACGGACCCGTCTAACGTAAACTGATTCACACTGCGACTCCTTCAGACATGACGCCTTCTTGAAGAATGAACTGACAGTACAAATACATTACTTTGACGTATTTTGTTATTACACTTCCCTTTGGCGTTGAGGAACCGGCCTATTCACATCGGCAGTCACATTCCTTCTTTTACGACACGTCCCTGGCATTCCACAACGGGACATCAAAATAACACAAGAACCTGAATACCATTAACGAAGTTACGCAACTTTAGGCTGCGAGCAATTAACACATCCTTCTCTTGTCCCGTCTGTCATCATACAATTGATGATTCAGTCATTAACTTTAAATTTTAAAGTCAATTAATCATAATTAATCATAATTCAAACGTGGACCTACTGTAATACTGATTACGAATTTAAACCCTCAGTCCTGATATAAGAACGCGTTTTCTTTGCAAAGTCTGATAAGGTTTGAAATAAGCGTGGAGTTGCACGTGCGAAAAATCATCCCTGTCTCGCATTTCGTACATCGTACTGCGACATGCCAGTAGGCGTCTGGCGACGTTACCGTACAACAACGTGCCACTGCTGCAGTTACACAGCTTAACCTTTTAAAGCCTAGCGGTAACTTTACGTACCACCAGGTTTGACATTAAAAAATTCTACGTGTGCCCACATTGCGTTTATGTGTTTTGTACGGATCTCAGAACAAACAGCAACTTTTGCCTTATAAAACATTAAGAGACTGGTTTTTATAACCGAAGTGGAGAGTGTTTACAGCGCGGTACGCACTGAGTCCTTATATAAAGCAGGTACGCTTCGTCTTTAAAGGGTTAATTAACCTTTTAAAGCCTAGCGGTAACTTTACGTACCGCCAGGTTTAACATTAAAAAACTCTACGTGGTGCCCACATTACGTTTATGTGTTTTGTACGGATCTCAGAACAAACAGCAACTTTTGCCTTATAAAACATTAAGAGATCGGTTTTTATAACTGAAGTGGAGAGTGTTTACAGCGCGGTACGCACTGAGTCCTTATATAAAACACATACGCCTCTTCTTTAAACGGTTAAAATGAAGCCTATCTTGCAATGATTACGAACAGCGGCGGGTTTTACAAGCTGTCGTGGCCGCTTTTAACGCAGTGTTCGGGATTTACCCGGATACACAGCAGGAAACCATGCCGGTCAGGATTACAACTGGGTACTTCTGAAATGAAGGTCAGACGGATTAATTCCCCGCCGTCGGCTCGGTCGGTAGTTCTTATGACAGGCGCGCTATTGGAATGGTTCATTACGCTTGCTGATCGTTAACTGTCGTTTGTGTCCCAGGAAAAACAGCACCAGCGATTCAGTTCAAAGGCAATGCGGTCGGATGCCGACGACAGCCATCGTTATTTAGCCTGTCAGAGGTGTCTGGTCGTCAGGGCCTGACACAGGCTAGTAAAGAAGCGTAACGCAACTTTCTGTTGAATGAACAGTTCCGCTTCCCGCCACACAACCCACCATCTATGGTCAGAATATAAATGCAAAACGTGTGAAAAGTAACTTCAAAACTACAAACGTCACTTTCAGTCCTCCAGGTAAGAAGAGTACCTGAAATTGGTTTCATAGCTCTCACTATTCAGACTTAAATGGCAGTTGGTAACTGGTTTTTGCATCGTTATTTACAGCAGTGATTCCCAACGATAGTTCCGTTCAATATCGTCTGGCATTCCGCCAGAAACCATGAAATAAATAAATAAATAACAATTTTTTTCACTTTTAACTCACCGTGCATTTTATATCAGATGAAAAAAGCAACCAACAAATGCACTGTACTTACTTATTCAACTTTTTACTCTGCTTTTCCCCGACATGTTTCGGCGTAGCAAGACGCCATCCTCAGGGGGTCGTATATAATTAAGACATTATTTTCCTCAGGCGATGTTTTCCACACAAATATACGAGGAGTTAAATAATATAAATCAGCACTTACTATTCACATCGACCATTGAAGAAAATAATACAATTAACTATCTGGACCTCACAATAGTCAGACACAAAGACTCAATTGATATTAAAGTGTTCCGGAAACCCACCACAACTGACACCACCATTCACTATACTTCTAACCATCCTTTAGAACACAAACTGGCAGCATTCAGGTACATGCTAAACAGAGCTAATAATTTACCCCTCAAACCGGAAGATAAGCAACAAGAAGAGATGATAATCAAACATATGGCAAAGGCTACCGGATACCCTACAAAACTTATAAAGAACTTACAAAAAAAAAAAAAAGATTACCACCCAAGACAAACACAGTATATCGGACTCTCAAACTAGACATAAATGGGCCACTTTCAAATACTATAGCCCTTTAGTTAGAAAAGTAACCAATATCTTTAAGAATACCAACCTCCGTATAGCTTTTCAGCCTACCAACACTATCTGGCAACTATTGAAGCACAATAAGAATCCTCCAAATAGATATTCTAATAGTGGCGTTTATAGCATAAAATGCTCATCATGTAATAGGTTCTACATAGGTCAGACAGGACGTGAAATAAGTACCAGATACAAGGAACACATTCGATACATACGCACGAATAACCCAAAATCCGCCTTCGCTTTGCATATGCTTGACAATAACCATCAATACAGTCCTATAGAAGAATCATTGCAACTGATCGTACCGTGTAAAAAAGGAAACAGACTAAACCTTCTAGAGAATTTGTACATACAGCTTTTTCACAATCTAGACCTATTAATGACTGAACAGAATACATTTGAATACAACCCCCTATTCTCCCTGCTTCTTACCCATGCATCCCATAATACCTATATACAGCGCCTTCTGACGTAACTACTCTGTGGTAGCAGACTCCCGTACCTACTCAGTGACACACGTAACACGGTTGGCCTAGTACACACAACGAAGCTCAACGCTGAAGCCAGTCTTTCGGTACCCACACACCATATGGCTGTTTCCAGATCGACGACTGCACAAATAAACCGACTATTCAACCTCCTGCACAAGATTAGTTAACTCGTGATGGTGCCTTATTATTCTCATTGTATACCATACTTTTAACATTTTATAGTTTTGTGACAATGTGCTGTGTTACATTTTAATAATCTTGTAGACATTCTTATTATTTAATGGGGTGCCACTGCACTCACAGTTAATAATGTGCTATTCACATCGGACCATATAGTTATGTGTTGTAATCCAAGAACTGTCATCAAATTAATATTGGAAAACAGTGTGTTATGTGTGTAAATGCTATATTTTAACAATTTCACATGTGTGGAAAACATCGCCTGAGGAAAATAATGTCTTAATTATATACGACCCCCTGAGGATGGCGTCTTGCTACGCCGAAACATGTCGGGGAAAAGCAGAGTAAAAAGTTGAATAAGTAAGTACAGTGCATTTGTTGGTTGCTTTTTTCATCAAATAAATAACAATTTTGAAGCACAGCAAAAATTCCAAATGTCCCTCGAAATGTCGTGGGAACACTTGTCCGGCTATCAGCAGTGCTGTAGTAATCTCCGTGAGCTACAAACCGCCCCTTTGTTTTGTTGCGTTGCGGTAATTTCGTATTTAAGGCTATATTTAGCTGTACCGTGTCTGTGTTCGTTTCGTACTGTTGCAGTGCTGCTTCACGGGTGGAGACAGAAAGGTTCCCCACTATCACTTTTCCCGGCCTATAAACGTTTTCATCGGTGGGGATTCATCGGGATATGAAAAACTATTTTCGGTGTTCCTCCATTAAAAGAAAAAGGAGGTTGGGAAACGCTGACTGACAGTACTACTATCGATCCTCAGTTCAAAGTGTGGCAAGCACAGTTTGTGTGATCCCCGCACAGGCACGATCGTACAAATCCTCCATTTGTCAGCATTCCGCCGGACGAGCGCCTTCTTCGGAATCGTCCTCGCAACTTGTGTCCACGCATTCTCAGATCAATTACGGACATCAACGTTAAAAGAACGAGACCTCTGTGTCGTCGAAATGCACACGTTTCTAATTTCATGCCTTCGGCGACATTAACACGACAGCCGCATGAACTTACGAGGAACACTCTGCAGTAGTGCCGTTCGACGTAGGATCTTCACATACGTCATCTGTGACGCAGAAATTGAAGTTTAGAGACAATGTGTACGAACGTCAGTCTACAAGGGTTGAAATAACCATGCGGTACACACATTTACCACTGGTCATAAGACGTAATCGTAGTTCTGGTGTTACTGGAGACGTTCAAATCAAGCCGCAGGGTGACGACAGTCTTCCTTTGAAGTTACAGTGAATCACTGTATACACTTCTTGCTCCCTGCGCACAAAGTGAACGTACGCAAGGCCATGTGCCCCTTTCCAATTATTAATGGCATTTTATGTATTATAACAATGTGTCTGCAATCCCTCAACTGTTCGAATATCTTATCAGTAGTCTATAAAAACAATTTTTGCTGTCAGAGGGATTGTTCCTCTGAATGCAATTACTTGTGTTTGTCACGCGAGTATTTTTAAGCTGCATTCATTAATTATCTTCAGTAATTTAGAAATGGTTTTTAGAGATTCTCTTCCGTACCAATCAAGACCTTTGATCACTAGGAACTAAACAGACACCGGTATAAATACCACTTACATAACGCGGTCCTTAGACAACACACATAACAAGTAACGCAAACACGTGTCTGACGCCTTGATTTATCAAGAGTAATTAATTACTTAATCTTTAAATTTCAACTATTAAGCAGTCCTGTTACAGGCCTGGACAGGCCCTTAGGGTTCCAGGAGGTTGAGGCTCCCAGATTTCTAGAAAATCGGCACTTGGTAAGGTTGTGAGCCCTACGCACCGGCCGCCTTTACCCCCCAGGAGATATTCCTGGTACTCATTTCTGTTAGAGACTGAGTCGACCCCAGGGCCATAGTGCGACCGGAAGGATTATGTCAATGAAAAATTCCCATGACACCATCGGGAATCGAACCCGCGCCCTTCCGGTTTGTAGCGCAGTGCCTCAACCAACTGCGCCACCGCGGCCCCCAAATTTCAACTATTATTATTTCAAAATCGACGTATCAACACTGTACTACTCATATGTCATAGCAGTCCCTTTTTAAAACTCTATCTACAAACGGTTTCTTTAATTCGAATTACATGGCTGAAACGTAAAACCTAAATAGTCTATTGCAGCATCCTTGAAAAGCGGCGAAGACTGGATTCTGCCCTAGAACCGTAACTGACACTTAGGGCATTAAGATGGTCATAGATTTGTAGGGTACTGCGAAATACAGCCGTCAATTTAAAAAGAAGGAAGCACTGTACTAAATGGCATGAAATCTGTAAAGGGAGGCTAGGACCTTCACCATGTTAACATATATTTAACTGGCATTACTGAATGTCAATAAAAACTACAATAGCTGTACAAAAGTTTAAAAAAAACGTGAAAATAAAGAAAAATGTCTTTTTAGTGGTGAAGGGCACCGCAGCAGATGCTACGGACGCACCGCAGCCTTGAGGCTTCTTGTGCAACCCTGTGATGAAGATGACGATGATGATTATTATTTTTGTCCTTTTCCTAGTAATGGAGCACCGGTGGAATGAAACTGACAGGGGAAAACCGAAGTACTCGGGGAAAAACCTGTCCCAGTGCCACTTTGTCCACCACAAATCCCACATGGACTGACCCTGGATCGAACCCGGGCCTCCGCGGCGGGAGGCCGGCGGCTAGCCGCCTGAGCCATGGCACGGCCTAGAAAAGTGTTAAAGTCATGCATTGCAAGTTCTTATTTCAATTATAATTTTCAAGTAAGGACAGATACCAGTTTCAGTTATACACTTGCACGCTCACTAATGTTCGTTAAACATATGTTAATGTTCTTAAGTGACATTAGCATCGTCTTCTGACAGATTCTGAACGTAGCACACAGCACATGTTCTCCTTCCTACTGGCAGATTTTGCACAATCCACAGACGCACTAAAAGATCTGCAAAAGGGCTTCTATTTACACTTAAAACGAAAGACGCATCTCAGTTTAAACAAACTGTTATGTTCAACAGAACTGAACACCGGAAGAAACTGTACATATACTCTAAAAGCGTCCGCTACTCACCCATCCGCTGTGGTGAGACGGCCTGCCTTTATACACTTCCTAGTCGAGGGACTTAAAACTTACCTATAAAGAAACGAACAGAGAAAGACAAGTTCAGAACTTCAAACCGTACAGTATACAGTAACGATAAATACAAATGAGAAAATATACGTACCATAATTTTGGATAAATGTGAATCTTACGTTTTACCTTTATTCAGCAGGAACACTAACAGCAAGCATCTGAACACAAACAGTAACGACAACCAAGAGATCGAATGGACAAAGGGGAGCGTGGATGAGATGAAATGGAAGGGACTGGTAACAAACACTGCGATTCTTATTGTACTAGTCACGGTTCGTCACCAGAATGTTTGGCAGTATTATAACACATTCGTATCTTACAGACACACAATAAATTCTTAAATTTGAGAATTCTCGGTGTTAATTCACTCTTCCCGCCTTATGCCTAAAACACTGACAATAATATAACAAAAATACAGCACTTTACATGTGTGGAACTGTCTCTCACCCTGCACGACGGACGCTGACGATGTTTGATAAAAAGTGCTACGGATTGGTACCTCGATTTGCGTCAGAGGAAATAACAGGACGGAATGGGAACTGTAAAGTGAGGAGCCTAACGTGTCGGTTGAGTTGGCTCACCAACAGCGCAGTACTCATACAGCCCACATAAACTGATCCTACCTTGTGCTGACAACTCGCAACAACACGGGAAACACGTTGCAGTTCGCGTTTGCTTCTCGCTACGTATACCGACTCGAAAATGCTTTGAAATAAAATTTTGGCTCTTAATGGTTGTGTTACGAAATGTAACGACGAACCGCGCCGCGAACAAGTCGGTTCAGGCACTAACTGTTCTCACTTGTATTAGGCAGCCACCCGGTTCCAGCCCCAGTCGGAACACCGTCTATCCAGGCTGAGGATTGGGGTAGGGGCCCCTTCGGGAACATTCGGGATAGTAGGACAAACACAGCAAAGACGGCGTCCATCTACATAACTTCTAATGCACAGTTCAATGATCATTCTACTATGCGACGCGAGGCCTTACAGCCCAAGTTACAGCCAGCGTCGTTCGAGCTAATAAAGAGTACGGGCTGTAGCAGACGGACATCGCACAGTACAGTCCGATGACAACATTAGTACTACAGACCGCCGACATCAAATCATCGTATATCGGAATCCACAGGCGTAACTTGCGTGGGTAGGACAGGGGGGAGGGGGGACAAATGCCCCTCCAGTGTTTTTTCTACTTAACAATAATTTTTTGCTTGAGTTGAAGGGGGCAAATATAAATATTTTCTCAATGATTATTTGGGTGGTGTAAAGACAGAAAAAAAAAGGAAAAACCTGAGTTCAAATGAATCTTCCTTACCTTCCTAACTCGACTCCTTTGGAGATTAAAGTTCCTCATACCCATGGTCGATTTCGGCCCCCCCCCCCCCCCCCGCCCGTTTTATTAGCAAAGTTACGCCTATGTCAGAATCTGTCAATGTGAGTTGCGAAATGAGACGCGTACAGGTAAGAGACACATGTCCCCTTTCTATCACGCGTTCACTGTATGTACTACGCGCCAACAACGGAAAAAAGGGAGAGAAAACATACTTTTCGTATCCAATTTCCAATTAGGTTTGCGGTATTAAGTGCGTATTATACGCTACATACAAAGCATAACTAACAATCTAATTAATTTGAGAGGTTTTGCAGCTCTGTGTTGACTTACGCAGAGTTCTGCTGGAACACTAGCGTCGCCAAGTTTGCAGAGTAGGCTACAGGTCTACAAAGCGTTCACAGAAGCTGGAGCGACATTACTGGGCATATTAATTACACCGGAACGAGGTGCATGCTGGGGAAGTGTGACGTACAGGCAGTGTGTTACCGAAATCGGTAGTTACCAGAATACTCCACAGGCACAGACTGCACCACAGCTGTTGACAGTGTCTCTGCACCTTACAACCGGTCACATCCCTTATTGCTATCTGCTAAAAGCAACAGCGCAGTTGTCCCTGTGTTGAAGCATTCGCTTATGACGACGTACGTACAAACCGAATACAACTGAAAGTACAACTTCAATGTTCTTGCTTACTGAAGACACGTAGTTAGCATCACGCTCCGTCTGGTAGTGGTGGCAAACAAAAACATATACCAAAAAACGTTAATCACCAACAAATGCACAAAGAGTTTTTTAATCAATTGTAACACACTTCTACATGTTTCGACCCTGCTGGATCATCTTCAGGGAGAACTTTCTGTTGTCGTTACACTAAGGTTGCACTTCACAGTTGAGGCGTGAACTCTCTGTGGTCCCGGTTTACAAAACAACGCTCTACCCAGTCAACAGCACATTCTCGCTCAACTGTAAAGTGAAACCTTAGCGTAACGCCAACAGAAAGTTCTCCCTGAAGATGATCCAGCAGGGGCGAAACATATAGGAGCGTGTTACAATTGACGAAAAAAACTCTTTGTGCATTTGTTGGTGATTAATGTTTTTTGTACATTATAGTGCACGGACATGGAGCACATTAAAAAAACCATATACCCTTGCCTACACTCTCATCCGTGTTGCCATCACATACGCAGTCGCTTGTTTAAATGAGCTACTTCGGCAGCATCCTAGCAAAGAGGAAATCGTGCCTGACCTCGAAGTGCAAAGCAAGTATTACAGATAATGAGATCTACACACATACACATTTACATTCCACCTCACGCCCTCTGCACCGATTCAGAATATGCCACTGATGGTACGCACACTACACTACATGTGCGTGAGTGGGCAATACTGAAAAAAAGATGTCTGCATATTTCGCAATGGGCCAAGGAGCACAAGTTTCATAACACTTTTCTGTACTCATGTCACTCGTCACATGTGAAAATTTACGTTAGCAATAGAGTCACGGATGGTAAGGTAAATCCGGCTTGTGACGGAACAGTCCGACCTTCTAGGTTCAGTGCCAACTCTACGTCTAAAGGAAGCAAATATTTACACTTTTTGTACTTTGCAATGCTGTCTGTCACTTTTTAACGGATGTGTTGACCGCCAGCGATGGTATATGAGAACAAATTGACAAGATGGCGGTTCTTTATACAAGGTCTGTGACACTAGTTCTTTCACGGTGGGCTACCACGGCTATGTTTGACATAGTTCAGTGGTGTTGTTCAACCTACACGACATTTCGTGAGTTGGCAGTACTTCCATCTTCAGTTCATTGCCATAACAGATAAAGGTAAAAGATGCCTGTACGCACGTCATGAAGGCACATTGGGGGAGTGGAGGTACAGCTGTCATCATCCGTAACCTCGGCACAAGATGGAGTTGAGTGGTCAACTGCACGTCCTGACCATTGGGCCCTCTGGGACAGAGCCTCCGGTACCCACTCAATAACAGGGTCGGTGGGTCCCATAGCCAGTCTTAGTACTGGTAAGGGTAATTAAATTAGGAAGGAGAAGACGAGTGAGAAATCATGCCTATGTGACACGTTTGTTAGGAAAGCCTAATAAAATGAAACAACTCCAGAGGTTTAAGCTAAGGTAGAAAAATAATATTAAAACGATTTTACAACAGAACAGTCCGACAATGGATGTTAGCAAGCATGGTAACGAGCACTCAGGTTCAGATGATGGTAGGATCTTCGATATCTGCACCCTGTAGCGGTTAAATGTTCGGACGTTTCGGAGGAGTGTACTGCGCCCATTTTCAGGAATTTTTATCGGTTAAATAGCACTATAAAACCGTCAGAAACTTTCCTCCATAGCACTTCAGCCTCAATCAAACCGATTCAGTCGCCCTGAAGATGGAAGCAATATCCGCACATTTATCCGAATTGTCGGAACATCGAACCACTACACGACGCAGAACTTCAAAAGAAGGCCACCATCCGACCAACCGCTGCCAGCAACGCCTGAGAACTACATTTGGATTCCTTAAAGGGTATGTTTATAGTCACTTTAAGAATCCGGAACTGTCTTGGCGGGATTGAGGAAAACCACAAAATAAATCCCTGTCAGGTCAGCAGGTGTGCCGGTCGAGATTCGAACCATAGGCCTCTCGAATACAAGTGACAAGTGTTAACGTTTGAGCCGACTCGCTCGTTAGAGTCGTACAATTTTCAGGCCAACTGAATAATTTACCGTAGGAACACCACTATGGAGTGGGCCCGTGTCGCGTTGGCAGTCGGCTTCGCCAACAGGGCCCGAACATGCGTACACATGTACCTATCGCAGCTTACTTGTAGGAGTCCCTGTTACGTAAAGTACAATCCGTCTGCTGTGTCGCAGCCGGAACAACTGCCTCATGGCATAACGACAGACGTCTTTTTCGCGGTCTAGTATTGATATTTAGCAAACAGCAACAGATTTCGTAACGCGTTTTGTAACACTTGTCACGTATTTTGCAGCAACAGCCCAAATTGGGCCTAGGCCGCCCGTTTTTCAGGTTTTCTAGATCACACGCACGCACGCACGCACGCGGCGCGCGCGCGCACACACACACACACACACACCCGGTAGAACTCCTCTGAACGAGTGATCAGCCCGTCGCGGAGGCCGACACCTAACAACAAACACTAAAAACGAGCATTCGGGATTCGAAACAGCAATCCCAACAGTCAAGCAGCCGTACCGCAGGGCCCCCGGGACCGGCTGAGTAAAGATGAGGCCTACGCGCCTCCACTTACGTATCGCGGAATGTCAACGTCTATCAGCGTCTGAAGTGCAGTATACATTACTGGGTTTCTACGAGTTATTCCAGTGGCATTCAGAAAGAAGAGCTGAAAGGCAACAAGCAAAAAGTAATCGTTTTCGGAATTCGATTCACGGAACCTTCCGCACGCGGTGTCAGAAACGCTACTACAAAGAGGTGGTAATGGAACAGACGAAGAAAAGTTCTACAGCAGGAAGATTTCTTCGTTCCGCCCTCATGTACATTCATACGGTGATTCACAATTCTGCCGTGCGATGTGATACCGTACGCAGTCTTGAACATAAATCTGTGGCAGCAGAATGCGAAGTTCAGGGACTCTAATAGCAAAGTCCGACATGGAACTACAGTAGTTCCATCTATCGCACAGTTATCTTTCCAAGGTCCATTAACCTCCTCCTCCCATCTTCGCAATCTTTCAGCAGACGTTCAACAAGAGGCTTCCCCACCAAAACCTAGTAAACTACTACACATTCGGCCACACGCCAGGCAACTCACCAGTTTGCACTCCGTAACACCAGGCCCTGCTAGACGACCATCACGGGACACAAAACACTAGTAGTACACTCAACACCCTAAATTTCCTCTGAATTCACTTAATCCGTCTGTTGCCCAAATACTTTCCTGCATCCTCATTTTCAGACCCTTGCATTTATGTCCTTCCCCCTACTGTCACTTCGCCACTGTTTCTTTGTGTCGTGTGTGGGTATAGGTACACGCGCACTGCTCTTTTTTGTACAAAAACAGTTTGTCTTAATGCATGACTCAAATGGAAGCATACCAGTTTAATAAACAGTTGTTCTCTTGCGCCAAATACCGATATCATCAGAGTAAACCACCAACCAGTATTTAGAGATTCAGTGCCAGATGGTAGTGGCTGCAATTCTAAGCCTCGCTATTATGATTCCTGTATTTAATGCGACATTCACTCAATGTATAACACCAAACAACAATTAGATGTCAGGAACACAAATTTCACGCACCCGAGTGCATACTTTTTGCATGCACTACATAACCTCGCTCAAAGATGTCACAATCGCTTCTCGTCCTAGCAAGCTATGTTCTACTCGTTGAGTGTCTGAAACCCTTGTGATTTATTTTGGATTCTCTAGTATTGATCTTCCTGCAAGCAATGTCTCTTTGTTGCTCGGAGGCCAATATAACCCACTCAAGGAGTGGGGTAGTTCGTCCTTGAGGTTGGCAATACTGTGCTGTGTTTGCGGCCAGTCTACATTAGCGCTAAACTATGCATATTGTGGTCACAGAAACGAGTCCCATGGATGGTGGTGATGACGGAGCTTGTGGCTTCCCACTCTCGGTCTACTGCTGTACGCTGGTGCTTAAGAGAACAGCCTGACAAGTGGATGGAATGCAGGCAAGTACGCTGGAAGAGCCGGAACAGCTCCTGGGAAATGTGGGACTCACCGATTCATGGGACTTTTTTCTTTGGCCTCAGTACGGATGTACATAAGCACTGTAAGTCTCATCGCGTGCACATGTGCATTTTAGGACTGGGATTAACGAATAAGATTTACAGACAGCATAAACGTCCAGTAATCGAACTAAGGAACAGATGGGGACAATTACTTCCCAACAATCAAATAGGTCCCAATGTCTTGGGGGGGGGGGGGCTTACAGAAACACGATGACAGGGTATACACCTGACTAACTAGATTGCGGGTAGCTTAAAATGGCTGGCTCTAATGAACACAGCAATTAACATTTGGATTCCATGAAAGTAGGGAGTGTTGTTGAACAGCCAATCAAACATCAGCTTTTCAAGAAAATCCTATCAATTATACAGGGTCCTTATTTAGTGTGACAAATACTGTTTGGCACTTCTTGTACGCTCGCTTATACCATTACTGCAAACCACTCATTATCGTACCGCCAACATGGGCAGCGTAACAGCGGGTGTGAGGTGACAAACATTTGTCAGACAAAACAAACACCCTGTACTGTTCCAGACAGTGACCGAATGACGCTAAACATTGCGGATTCGTTTACAAAACCTAATGTAGCGGTGCAAAATGGGTGGCATCAAAATAACTGCGCAGACACCTAAAACCCTTGCGTGTTATCGTGGCACACCTCAGTTCCTTCCGGAAGATACCGATACGGTAGTCTTATACAGGTCGGACACACGCTTCGCTGAGAAACTGGAGTGTCTGCGAACAGTATAAACGCACTGGCAAAAACCGCGTCACATGAAGTCCAGACTGCCACACGACCATTTAGTCACGGTGCTGATCACGTTATCCTGTTGATATTTTTATCAGATCGGCGATTAAAGATAGACCATGTTGCAAACGCGAGGCTAATGACTTGAACTGTAGGAGGGGCGGCTATGTTACGGAGCCTGTAGTCAGTGTTTCTGAAGTTTATTTTACGACGCCCTTTCAACGTCAAAATTTAAGATAGAGATATGGATTGATGGATGTCCCTGAGGCCGCCAGCTGAGAACGGGATATCCCGGCGGATACAGGCTTTGCATGCGATAAAGCTACCGTGCTCAGGGACGAGAAAAAAGGAGACATCCTATACAACTACTCTCCATTAAGTTTAGCGTCGTATATGACAATTATCACATTAAATGCATATGAAAGAAATGAGACCGAGAGTCAAACCCGACATCTCAGGAATACAACTTGCTCGATGGTCACATCTTATATACGTTAGCAATACCAGTGGTACCAAAACTTAGGTCTACAAATTCGGAGCCTCGAAAATCAGAATGGCAACTGCCAATTCTTTCAGACCTACTAGTTAACAAAACCTTCTTGCGTTAGCCCACGATTGCTCATCTTCGACTCGTTCTGAAGTTCCCATTCAGCTGTTTCATGCAATTCACATTCACCTATCTTTCTTACAACACAAACGCACGAAAGCTACTGAAGTGCAGCCACACACTTAACAACGGTGCTTTTAAGACTGCCACGCAGAATAATAGGTTACTGTAAACATCACACATGGTTAACGACGGGTTAATTACACCATTACAAACCAACGACTCCAAGATTTTAAAGGGTGTTTGAAAAATACTAACAGCTGCTGTATAATCCAAGTGTGTTTCCACAAGGTCTAACCGCACATCACACCTAAAAACATGGCAATGCCGTTCATGTTTGGCTTAACGTTACACTCTTTGGTTATAAGCTGCACGATGATTTTAATTTATGTCCTGTTTTATACGGGTAGGGAATTTAATTTCTCACTCTGGCGTTAAGAACAGAGAGCGAGGATAAATTAAGAGTTTCAGAGAATGCAAATTTAGCGGCATCCTAGCTGATGGGACATTTCTTTATGAATTGGAACGCGAAAGAGCCTGCCACGTAGTTGCTAACGGCTGTATGAATCACACGTCATTCGGCGACGTTGTATAAACTGAAAAGGTTATTTCGTGTCAAATAACATGGCGGTGGGTGAGCAAGAGATGTATGGACAGCAAGTAGTTGGGGTGTATTTGAAAGTACTATTCCGGTATCCGTTTGCAGGGACTGAGGAAAACCATGAAAACCCTCAAACGAGACAGTCGGTATCGAGGCCGCAAATCGAACCGGGTACCACCCGCCCGCCCCGCATGGAATACAAACTCGATGTTTACTCCTTGGGACAACCTGATGACGCGGGTTGGCTGCATTCCCGACCACACGTGACTGCTAGTCCCACGAACAGATGCTTTCGTATCTCTCCGCCTTACAGCAGCTTACTTTATACAACAAACGGCACTTTTTGAAAACACGTATACTCTTATGCAGATCAGTCCTCTATTCTATTCTAATTCCAGCGTGATAAAATTGGGGGTGGGGGAGTGTGGCGGGCACCAACGATTCAGAACCTACACAGTGCGGGTACTCTATCCACTTCCGCAGGCCTTATCAGAGGTATCGATACAAAGAAAGTAACGGGTTAATCTTTCGTCACTGCGTTTCATTATCAAATGTCATCTCCCTTTGTTAGTTCCAACTGCGTCACCACCTTTCTGCACTTCGCAAAGTACACAGGAAGTTGAAATGGGGGCATGCCACTGTTAGCACCAAATTCAGAAGTAAAGCACTTCGCTGCTGTGAACGACACATCTTAAAAAGTGCAACATAGTCTATGGGATAATAAACGGTTTCAAGTATGGAGAAGTATAATGTTATGATTAACAGTGGGGAACTTTAAGAATATCTGATGCTATAGACGAGGTATCGTATAAACCGAACGTCGTTATAACCCTGTTCAACTGTAAATGCCGTGATAAAAAGAAACTCGAAAATAAACCACGACCGTCTCCTTCCAAATCCTCACCTATCCACCATTTATGATCATCTTCCATCTCAATCCATCACATCCCCTTCCTACGCTTCCTTATCCTTCTTCGTAAGGTCATACCTTTAACCTTCTATACTGAAGCGTAATTCAAGTCCTTAGTAATTCAAGGAACACGCACCTAGCAGACCTTTACCACCATAAGCAACAAAAAAAGAACAACGCTACCGCCACTAGGATTCATACCATAATGTCAGTGTTCCGGTGACCTAAAACCGCTACTAACACGACAATACAGATACCCAAAAATACTCGGATAACACAACAGACGTCGAAGTAAAGGTGTGGAACCTACCGCTAAAACGGCTAGGGTTATGTAACCCTCAAATCGAAAAGCGTCGCCTGTGAATACAGAACCCACCAGAGCTCACAAAATAAACCCCTACTTCATCTAGGCTGTTCTTTACTGTCGGTTACTGGCGAAGATCAGTGCGTCACTAAGCAAAGAGAAAACCAACGTGTATTTGCAGAATAACGGAAAATTACGTTCCAATGAAGTACGTCGCTTCTACTCATTAATTCAGCGATCTCCACACTGCAGTACCACCACTTCTGACTCCTCCCATATGTTCGGAGTGTTTCATGTTTCGACCAGTGAAACTGGTCAAAGGCCAACAAGGGTCATCAGGAATGACCTCTTGATTGGCGAAGGCGCTCGATTGTGTCCCGTTATCCATTCAACGAAGTAATCATATGAATGACATAAACTACGGCGTGACTTTATGACGGTTTAGTAGAATTATCGCTCAACTAACCAGTAATTAATATTGTTCACCAGGAATCGTGTAAATTTGTTAAAGTGTTCAACCGTTTTCTTAAGACAGTCAGGATCGTTCTAAGTCCCTGTAAATACCACCTAAAGTTTACAGAAAACTGAATATATGCATTAGAATGGCAATAAATGCCAACACGTGTCAAACTTACAAATGCTTTACAAAATTAACTTAAAATATTCATACTAATTATTTATATATATTTATTGCACATTTATTTATTTCTGTAGAAAACACTGACGCAACCTTCTTCAAGGTGAGTAGTTTGAGAATCATTCGTATATTAGGCGCGTTCGCACGGTCGCGAAAAGCGCCTCGTACCTTCGTCATTCCGTCTGTCCGTACGTATCAGTGCGGGTCCCACTCAACGGATTTCCGTGAAATCTAATACGTGGTTAAAATCGGGCAAAAATATCGGCTACTTTACATGCATACCCACGTACACTAAATCGCCATACAAGCCATTTCTTTCGAGTGAAACTGTGTCAGTCAGTCCGTCCGTCCGTATTTATCTGTCCGTCTGTCCGCTGTATCTGCGCGGCTTTAGCTGGACGGATTTCCATGAAATTTCATACTAGGGGCTTCTATACAAATATGTTAATAAATTCCAAATTTGGTTACAATCGGGTAAAAACATCGGGCACTTCACAGGAAGGCTCCAAGTACATTTTATTGTTGCCAGTTATATTGAATCGCTACAAAAGTGTGCTCTTCGAGTGAAATGGTATGAGGCTGTTAGGATGGCCGAGTAGGTATAAAAATTATGCGAATGCGCCTTGTCTAACACAGATCAATGACACCAATGCCTTGACAAGTACAAACACCTCTTCAATAAAAACAGAAGCCCCTTTTACTATTTTAAAATAAAACACGCGCCTGTTTTCTACACTGTACAACAAACATCAAATCTAATGGTCTTCCTGCCTCTTTTTATTCCAACAAATTTCATGCACTGAAACTCACACATTTTACGAAGATGAAGAAGAAAAATTGTCGTTGGAACTGCAGACTAAAATACTACGTCACAATCGTTTGAGTTAACGGCAAAGTACGTTGATACAGCACGCTAGCCCGTAGTATACAGGGCAGACAGTATGAATGCCATTAACTAGCTGCATTAAGCCTACAGAGCCTAGTGGATGCTTTATGTACCAGCACGTTTAACGACAAAAATTCTACGTTCTGTCCATAAAATGTATATACGTCTTTTGCATAAATCTCAGAACAAGCAGCGATTATTCGCCTATATAGCATTAATTGGATTTTATAACCCGAGAGAGTGTGTGTTTACTACGCGGTACGAACTCGCCATTTAAGTAAAGTTCGAGCTAGTCTCAGTCTTTGAAGTGCTGAACTGTTATTTGAAATCCTCTACAGAGACTTCCATCCTTGACAAGTAATTGTAAAAAAACAGTTGGTTGATGTGTATTCATGCAGCCACAAACAAAATGCATGAAACGCTACTGACACTGCTGGTTAAACGGAACAGTGAACGGACAGAAGGGTACCGACGTAAATTCTGAAGCGTACAGCACTAGATACACACTTCATCGGCTGACTGTTACAAGTGTGGGCCGCATTCATACAATGCTGCATGGCTCTGAATACCGTTCATATTCCGCATGCAGATACTACTGTGCAGGAAACGGTTAGGGAATCGCGATTTAGAGATTACACACGGGGATCAGATTCAATATATGATCAAATGAAGGGTAAATCCCTTTATAATCCGTAATACCACCTGTTTAGTGCTAGTAACAGTAAGGTGGGTCCTCCTTCACGATATAATATTTTCTCAGTCAATCGAGGAATTTCATGCTGCTTATGAAACCCACGACTCATTACGGTATTCAGAAATCTTCATCAGTTGTCTCTGTTATGAATCAGATTAATCGAGTCCAGCACGACATACCTGTTCTTCTTAACATCTATTTGAATATTTCCTCTCATCTACGCCTATTTACCCCAAGCGGTTTCTTCCCTTTAGATCTTCCAATTAAAATTATGTATGCACTTCTTATTTCTTCCATGGGTTCTAAATACCACGCCCAACTCACAGTTCCGATAACTACTGCTCGACACAAATTATGACGCACTTCGTTACCCAGTTTTCTCCTTCATTCTGTTACTTCCTCACTGGTAGGTTCAAAATGTGTGTGTGTGGGGGGGGGGGGCGGGATAGCGTAGTCGGTAGAGCGACTGGCTATGTGCTAGACGGTCCGGGGATGGAATCCCGGAGGAGGCGACACTTCCTGTACCCAACCAGACAGGCTCTGGGGCCCGCTCAGCCTCCTGTACACTGGTCACTGGGTCTCCTTCCTCGGCGAAAAAGCGGCCGGGGCGTGGCGGTGACCACCCACCCCCATCTAGCACCGAGTTTAAAGAACAGAGTAGAGATATAAGCCTACCTCGACTTCCCGTCAGGGCCTTCATGGCCTGTTATAGGGTGAGCTTTAACTGTTACACACACACACACACACACACACACACACACACACACACATACACATACAGTACACATACACACACACACATACACACACACACATACACACACACACACATACACACACACACATCATTCTGCTCCCATAAAGGCTCACTTGACGACTACCGACTTCTCAACTACTTTGCTCCATGGAGTTGGTTACAAAAATAAATCCAAAAATTGACCTGTAATTCTATGGCTATTCTAAGGTAAAAAGTGGTTTTGCGTGCAGCACTGGTTACGCCTTGTGTGGTCGATACCAACCACAACAGCACAAGCGTACAGTAACTGATACATGGACTCGTCCCAAGTTCTAGTCACTAATCAATAGAACTGTGGTAAGTTCTAGTAAGTGATACGTGGTACACCGTTAATAAAGTTCTTAGCGACTGACAAACAGGACGTCGTGGGTTCCAGGGCTGATAAGTGGTAAAGGTTCTTCTAGTGACAAAACAATGGAACCAGCCACAGCTCGGTTTTCATTTGCCGTTCATGTATACACCTCGGGGAATGGATCTGAGACATAAAGGGTCATTTTACCTGACGCATAAATATCTAATGTTTTACTGTCTTAGGCACCTCTACAAAGAAAAGCTGTTATGTCTGTACTGGGCTGTGGAGTCGGTACACAAAACATCCGACTCCGACTCCTCAATTTTTAAATCTCCGACTCCTTCATAAATCTCCATATGTATTACATAATAATGGTAAACCTACTAATATGGTAAATAGTATCATAAGACATTTCATCACCACCACGCGAATCATCAGGCTACTTTTTAGACTTGTAACCTCTATTTAAGTATAAGTCTAATAGTTATTGTAGCTAGTATCTATTTAAGATTTTATACCGAGTTCGGAGTCGCAGTCGGTACCTTTTTACCGACCCTGACTCCGACTCTACCCAAAATTCCTTCCAACTCCGACTCCACAGCCCTGTGTCTGTACTTCACTTATATGAACAAATACATCACTATATATGCTGAAGAAGAGGTACTAGCGAACTGACGCCAAGAAGCGGAATCCATGTACGAGTACATAAAACGAATCGTCTGAGAGAAAATTGTGAAACTGGAATTCTCTATTTGTGACATCAATCCCTACAACTAAGTCACTGCACGTTTGGAAGTATTTTAGATTAATTAACTTGAATTTAAACATCGACTATGATTTTAATGAATTCCCATGAGAAACTTCACAGGATTTGAAAATATTTCACGCAAAATATGAATTAAGGATTACGTGACACTTCTTCTGGACTTGCTTCATCGTCCTGTATTCCTAAAAGAACACAGCGTTTCAGCAACTGCGTCTATTTATGTTCTCACGTAGAAAGGCCAGAGGAACCTATGCCGCTCAGACAGAAACATCCAGTTGCTGAAATACTATTGTGTCGTGAATACCAGATGATGAACGAACTCAAAGAACCAAGTACTTTACCCTAATTGTAAGATGTCTCTCCTAACGTCAGTATCCTTCAGAAGTGACTCAGTAACTTATGTTGTGTTCATACTTTTAACACAATGTGCTCGTCCATTAAACACCTACAATTCTCCTTGTGTTTAATTCGGCACCACGCCAAAGAAACGCATGGGAACTTACCCTACCCTCACGTTAAATGGAGGCAGGTCGTCAGATATGTGGGCCTACCGCTTTACCGTCGGTACGCACTGCATAGATTGCTGAGTGGGCCCCACAGTCTCCACACTATGAAGACAGAACAATCTGCTGCCCCAACCAGGAACAGAACCGCCGATCCCTCGATCGACCAACCCGTAGCCCAGTCACTAAGCTTACACCTACCGCGCCATTCCGGCTCCACTTTAAGCACAAATTCGATAAAAATTTTACCGCAGCCAAAGGAACATAATGGGCATTACGAGCACGCCACTTCCGCCTCTGTTAGGCCTACAGGCTTCGAGAAGGAGACACCACGAACAAACCGCCACCGAGATAATACTCTAAATGTTAAAGTAAAGACAACAATCTGTCAAGTCAAGAAGGGTTAGATGGGTAGGGTAAGTAGCACGTAAAAAGCGGTAAAAAATTAATACAAGACCTCAATCGGGGCGCCCGAAGGGAAGACAAATGGATCTTAAAAGACAATATGGAAGAAAGTTGACTGTCTCATTTAGTTAGGCACAAGTGGCAGGCTCTTGTGACTGATTCGGGTTACACAACAAGACATTTCTTGACTAGACCAGTCTCACAGACTTCCGTCTCTGAACATTCTGATATGGCTCAGCAAACTGAACCCTAACAGAGGCTGTATTTATCCTGTACAGCTTTCGAAAACTCTGTGAACGCTGTGAATCCTATTCCATCAACCGAACATTTAAAACTGCCGGTCCGTCACAGGTGGGTCAGTAAATAACAAACACTGCATTCCTATCAATAATTAAAAATCTTGAAAACGTCGGAAGCCTCCTTGCTGGGAACTACAATTAGAACTTTCCGGAAACCCATCTACGATAGCCTCGTTTGTTTACTGCAGCCCATCATGTGCACGTCAGCTGTTTCATAGGCTACAGCAACTATCCGTGGAAATGTTTTGTCTGTGTTTATCACTGAGGTTTGACAGTTTCTGAAACTCCAGCGTCACAAACTGGAACTATACAGCTCGCAATGTGCAGTGTACTATATCGAAGGCACAAAACAGTGTACTGTCAGTTCACATATAGCAATGGCATTCCGAAAACTGAAACATCACATCATTTTCATTGTTCAGTACATACTGAAATACGACAAAGATGTGTCATGCATGACGTACGCTTAAAGAAACAACGCAGGATGCATATGGTTCAGGAGACAGGCCAATGGCCGAATTTTCAGAATAGGGGCTTAAAAAAAAAGCGGAAAGTATCTTGAATAGCTGAGCGACTATTAGCTTCTCACGAACCCTGCTCCGTGGGGTTGGTAATATTGTTAAGCCGGGTACAGACACAAACATGCATGCGAACCAGCACTGACGAATAACTACGCCCTGCTCGTAGCTGCGTGTGCTCATGTGTGCACCCGGCTTTAAGCCAACATCCACAGGCTAACTTTCGTCATTCGTCATGAACAGCACGAATAAGGGCGAAGGGTTCGGCGAACCGTACATACGGTATTCGTCAGTACTCCTTCGCATGCGTGTTCGTGACTCAGTACGGCTTTAGCTGTACCTTGCAGCGCTAGACAACCGCCATTAAATTAATTCATCCAACAAAACTGGCGATTTTCGCACTTCAGCATAGTCTGTCGGCCAACACATGGTAACGTGTGCAGCAGAATGATAGCACGCACATACAAACAAGAAGGAATAAGGATCCTTGGCATCTCAGATGTTTCAATGCCACTGCAAGGCACTGTTTTCAGTACATGTACTTTTTATGTACCGCGCGCCTACGACGGCGCTTGGTAGCAGCTGAAACCGAGGTATCCCATACTTAAGACGTAACGCATTTCGAGTCCCCTCTGTATTTGTGGTATTTACACACGATTTGCCAACGTTTAGCTACCTGCCCCATGACGAATACGGTAATAGATAACTCGATGCAGTACAGTATTTCTTCAGAAGCTACTAGCTGCCCACCTAATTAAAAACCCCGCGTCCTTTAGAGCGAATGAAAAGTTGATCGAGGAAATGATAGAGATTCCTCCAGCTGTTCCTATTGTGAGCCATCTTAATTCACGCTACACCCTCGTAACATATCTCAGATCCACTGTAATGTCCCTTACTGTCCAAAACATATATAAACGGGCCTGCGTAAGGTATAGGCTCGATAATGAGGCCCTTGCCCACTTGGGGCTGTTGCGCCACTGGAAGTCGTGTAAGGTACTTGTTTAATGCTGTGACGTAAGTAAGGCTTTCAACAGTATTTCACGAGTATAATGATTTTCTTTAAGACAAACGTGATGGACGTTCGAAAGAAATTCGAACAATGAACAGGCTACATGAAGTGCACGCAGTCATAACACTGTCATCAAATTAATACACGAAAGTACGTGGGTACACACAGTAACGCACGGAGCTTTCCTTCAAGGGACCTCTATACTCTCCTCATGCTTAACATCATAAAACCGTATCCTGAATTATTTTCTTTTACCATCTGGCAGGGACCTCGAGCAATGAGCCACCCTTACTTCAAAGACGACCCCCCTTCTCCAATCTTGGATCTTTTGTGAAGTTCACATTCAGAACCGGGCCAGCTTGTGAACCTAATTCAGTCGATTGAGTTCTGGAAACTTCTCCCAAGAGTTTCGGTCGTCTGAACTCCCCCACCGGGCTTGGGAACGAAGGCGGAAGGTTCTTCAGACAGCGAGTGAGGAGCGAGAAGTTCATTCCACTCGTGAGAAAATATCGGAACTTGCCCTCGATCTGCTGCTTATACCGAGGGTTTCGCACAAATAACAAGAGATGAACAAGGGCCTTTACAGAAGTGTTCGTCAACTGGTGGTCCGAGGGCTGCTGCCAGTCCGCGGCTAAATTTTGCAGACCCGTTAATTTCAGTTAGCGCCATTTGTTGGTATCTGTAGTTGCCACAGAAGTACTGGACATTCCAACAATATTTAACACGTGAGACACGTCCATTTGTTAGCATGTATCCTTGCAAATGAGATATGGATATTCGAACAACATTTACTGCTGCGTACACGCCCATTTGTTGGCACCTCCCCGTGCCACTGACATAATGTACATTCCAACAACATTAACTGCTAAATAAAAGCACGTTTGTTAGCAAGTATCCCTGCCACTGACATACTGAATATTGCAACAATACCCAACGCAGCAAACATGCCCGTTTATCACGTACCCTTGCCACTAAGACTGGGGATATTCGAACAATATTTGCTGCGGAACACGTGCCCCTCTGAGATCTGCGATCTTCTGGGATTTTACGTAGCGTCGAGTGGTAATCCTCTACCGACATTTCGGGACAACGTATTGGTCCCATCTTCAAGGGTCAAGAAGTCCATCGAAGCGACTGCTTCATTGGGCTGCTTGACGCTTCAAGATGAAGCAATTGCTTCATTGGACTTCTTGACTTTTGAAAATGGGACCGATACGTTGTCCCGAAACGTCGGTAAAGGATTACCACTCGACGCTGCGTGCACCCCAGAAGAGCGCAGATCTCATCGACACCGCGGCGGAAGCCTGAAATCACTGCCGTGCCCCTCTGTTGACACCTATCTTTGCCACAGACATGTGTCTTATCGAAACATGCCTAACTTCATGACACAAAGTGTATAAACAGAGGAAGCAGACAAGTGAGAGATGGAACTGGAATTGTAGTGAGGATGAACGGATAGCTTTTCCCGCATTAATATGCGTAAGGAGCCCGGAGAGAGTTTGCTTGCTGCTTACTGCTAAGGCAGTAGCTTCCTCGCATTCATATACCTAGATACCCCTTTTACGATGTCTGTTAATACGCAATGACAGGTATCATAGAAGCACGAAATGTGACAAATGGAGCCAGAGGTGGAGATCAGGCGTGGGATAATCACGTTTACATTGCAATACAAACATTTCTGCCGATTTCGGTAGCCTGTAGTGCCAATACAATATCCAAAATTGCACTATGATGTTGAAGATCTTGAATTGCCCCAATGACTAACGAGATGATTATTTAACAACCTGGTAAACGTTTGAAGGGTGTAACACTTCTGACGCATTAGCCACTATGAGATCACACACACGCTGAAGACAGAAAGCCAAAACGATCCCATGGCCGGTTTCGTACAATGGCATCCTGTTCATAAAGCCCACCGCGAAAATCGGCCAATTTTCTGCAAAGCAGAAACCAAATTTCTTGAACTGACTGAACCTGGTGATTAAGGCAATATGATCGTTCGAAACGTCGGACATCTATTTTACCAGTCGACAAAGCGTAATACGCAAACAGACTTGTACCTTCCGTAAGGGTGTGGGAAGCACAAACCTCCCAGTATCGCTTCACATTTCAAAGGTTCAATGTTATACGAGAGTTTCAGGTTACGACACTGCGAACCTGCTGAACAGCAATCACTCACAGCCGTGTCCAACAGCGGACTATTCGTACTGACGGCGTTGCATCGCCGAGCGCCGGTTCTATTACACTCGCCGGTTTGCTGGCGAGTTCCGCCAGCTCGTTACAGATAGAAAAAAATGTCTACTTTTTTTTTATACACACGATGTTTGCGGTGTGTGTATTCTTGTGAATTTACATAACTCTCAGTCACGGACCTCTGTCAATACACCTACTGTAACGCGCTTCCAAGCACTGAACCCTGTTGAAGTTTGTTGCCCTGTTTCATTTCGCAAAGCTCCTGTCGAAGTGGTGCGAACACGAACTGCCTGGTGCATGGGCAGCATCAGACATGCGCTCGCTGTGCACAAAAGATAAACCGTAATATGACAACAGAACATATTCACATCCTACTGCTTGCAATGCCCGTCTGACCCTGTTCGTAACGTAACCTCTTGTCTTGGGACCTGTCAGTGCAGTGTGACTAAGCTACGAGATGGAAAGACGGGGTTCAACTTCCAGCTGAGGCAGAAACTTCTCTACAGAATCCACACCGGCTCTGGGGACCATCCAACCTTCTAGCCAATCAGCACTGGCGGGCCGAAAGCTAGTGCAATGCTCAGATTCAGAATGAGTGGGGTTCCACCTCGATAACCATTCTCATATGGATAACAGGGTGCTCAATTATTGGAGACAGGAGACTTCACTGTACGCGTAATTAACGATTGTTTTTCAAGTGGTTTGGTTATGTGGTGTAATAGAACTTACTGCGGATAATAAACTGGAAACCATGAGAAGGAATCCAGGGGCTGTTTTAAGGCAATATTCCCGTACGTGCGTGGCGCAGTTGGTTGAGGCACTGTGCTACAAACCGGCAGGTTGCGGGTTCGATTCCCGATGGTGTCACTGGAATTTTTCATTGGCATAATCCTGTCGGTCGCACTATGGCCCTGGGGTCGACTCAGCCTCTAACGGAAATGAGTACCAGGAATATTTCCTGGGGGGTAAACGCGGCCGGTGCGTACGGCTGACAACCTTACCACCTTCATGTGCCGATTGTCTAGAAATCTGGGAGCCTCAACCTCCTGGAGCCCTAAGGGCCTGTCCAGGCCTGTAATGGGACTGCTTTACCTTTTTTTTTTCTTACTCCCGTACGTGCACGTGCCTCGAAGAACAGACGAAAACCGCGAACAACAGTATGAGAAGCCAGACTCTGGGTCCGGATTCGAGTTCCTCCGAATACGGAAGACGGATCGACAAGTTGAAGGTGACGATACTGTAGCAGCAGCAAGATGCGTTCCTGTGACAAGCACTTTAGTATGCGTACCAAGAATGGTAAATTTTTAGACGTAATGAGAAAACGAAGCTGGCAGAGTATGAATAATATACTGAGTTGTGATGATAAACCGCGTGGAAAAAAAAATTTTAGACGCCGTCCGTGTAGTGGTTGTATTTCTTGCCCAATTGACTTTAACAAACTCACCGATTTTCAAGACACTTGGCATGAACGTTATGCCATGGCCAGCTTATAACCGTATTTTTAGTTTACTAAAATCAGCAATAGTATGGTGCACGCGAACTTCTGAAGGGGGTGTGAACATTAACGTAAGATACAGTGTAACATGTCTTCGCAAAACATGCAAATTTTTAAGGTAATGTTTTGTACAATTTAAAATAACAGCGCGGAGACCGTGCGAAATTTTTCTGCAACTGCCCGTCCGACTGCTATAATCAATTAACCCCTGCAGCCAGGCAGCCACGGATCCTGTTCAGAACGCAGCTGATGAACGCAAATGTGCTGCGGTAGCCAAGCTAACGCGGCCAAGTGTTTTAGATGCAGCCACTGCACACGGTTTTATTGCAGTAGTGGAACCCCCATACCTCATCACATGCAGGTGTGTTGAATTCACGACAGTAGTGCCGTGTAACAGATGGAGATGGGCGATCAGTTTCAGGCTCCGGTTGCTTCATTCCGGGACAACTGCCCACATAATACCCACTGAGTAGGGAGCAAGATGAGCCGAACTGCCGGTGTGAACGAGGCGATGAAGTCCTGTCCTTACCACGAATTGCATTCTAACCAACCAGACTGTAACCAGTCAATTTATCGAGATATTATCACTGGGAAAGTTCATACTTGCTCCACTGGTCCGAACGTAACCCTTTATTTCCTTTTTCAATTTGCTTATCTTTTAGTTGGTGCCGCCTTCTTTGTAACGACTGTACTTTTACTGTGGCGTATTCTGAAGGATAAATCAAACAAAAAGCAAGCCTTATACAGGTACACACCGTAAATATTTAATGGCTGTCTGATGAATTACACAGTCCATAAAAACGCCCACTAGCAAAGGCATGGAGGCCAAGAGTATGCACGTTCTGTAGCAGCACTTCGCACTGTCTGGCCCAGTGTACCTTCTAACATGAGCTACAGACAAACCGACAGCAATATGCATAAGGAATTTATAAAATAACCCTACAAGATGTCAGGATCCAACGAAAAGTTACACTGCGTTACGCACCGACCTGCACTCACACACAGTCGTCTCAACTTCATGTGAGTACTCTTTTTAAGTCGGAAAGATGTACATATGTCATTTACTCTAACGAGCATTCATTCCCATGTCATAAGTTCCACTGACCGTCAACGAAATCTGATTGGTTCCATGACTATTTAACGACGTAATTTTAACAGCCGAAACTACGTAACCTCGAAGGAAAAGGGAAGGCAATCATAAACGGAGGTAAGGTACTTTAATTCCAAATTAAGTGAACACTATAAATTAACCCTTTACAGGCTACGTCAGAGAAAAAGTACTTCCCTATCCAATGCACTGCTTTTTGGAAGGGTACCAGGCTTCCAACGTTTGTGCTCCTGGTAACAGCATATGTATATGATGAGTATGTCGCACTGGCGGAATGATACTGACAGAAGAAAACTAAGCACTTGGAAAAGAAACCTGTCCCGGTGCCACTCTGTCCACTATAAATGTCATATGGACTGGCCTGGGATCGAAACCGGGCTTCCGCGCTGGGAGGTGGTGTCTAACCGCCTACGGCGCAGTAAACACAATCCGTCTCACTCATATAAACTAGTCAGCGAAGGTCGCATAGAACCGTTGTTCATTCTGAGACCCAAAAGAGACACCAAAATACACGCATTCTGTGGCCAGGCGTGGCATTATTAATGTTACGCCTTGTGGTACATACAGAAACCACTAGGCTTTAAAAGGTTAAAGCAGAGAGTGGTGGCAAAACAAAATGGGTAACCCCCCCCCCCCCTCGCTACTTTCATGTGTCCTTTGCCTTAAGCCAAAACAAAGTTTGAGGCAGCCTACTAAGACCGGTTGAGGTCTCAAACCATATGACACACACAGCATTGCAACGTCTTGACCAAGTACTCTGGTAGAAATTTACCAATGCTTGGCAGGAACCTGCTGCTTGTATCTTCAGAGTATCTCTGAAACACTAACAAACTTCTGCCTGACTACATGGCGTCTTACCTCAGAGGACCTGCACCTTAAAACCCCGTGAGAACCTAAAGTGTCGCAGGTTCTACCCAACATCTAGTTCCACAGTGTGGCAGGGCCTGTTCATAGCACGATACATTAGCAGTACGAAACAGATAAAAGCAGTGCCTAGGAAGCAACCTCGGTTCGGCATGTGTTACGGCAGAGGTGCTACAAAGTAACAGCACAGCATAACATAAGCCCTTTGTCGCTTCTAGGGAGCAGGCCAGAATACTGACAACAGAGAAATGAACATGCGAAATGACAGTTAAAATTCTGGCACCACACCCCTGCCTAGTTCTCAACAATTCATAATTCATGGCCAAGCAATCAATCTTCATAGTCTACGTAACTTGCGCAGGAAAACTGTCTGACGTAAGTTGTTAAGTTTGAAGTACTCATGCAAGTTACTGAACGTTATAAAATCTACACCTGCATTACGATCGTTTCTCATTAACCACAGCGTGTTCTGTGGCTCTTCCACGCATCGTTGAATACCGGCATGGAAATAGGATTTAATTCCTTCCTTCCAGTAGACATGGCTCCCCTACAGCTAGAGAAATACAGATTTTGCGCGTTCAGAGGTTCCTCCTTCACAAATACTTTGGAAGAAATTTAAAGACTGTGTCCTTATTAAATTACACAAAATTAGACAAATAATTATGGTTAGGTGACCCAAGGACCAATATTTATATCCATGGCATGGTTCTTTGGTGAATAATCAACATGATGAACACGACTTTACCAACTGTCTTTTAAAAATCAATCCTAGAAACGCTAATGTTTGCAGATGTTTTATACACAGGCATACATACAACACTAAAGCTTGTCTAAAACGAAGTCTGGATTAAAACGTAACCTGTTTGCATGACACTATCTCTCTGTAACCTGTTTGCATGACAGTATCTCTCTGGTCCCGAGACGGAAAAAAAAGCAACACAGACAATGTGCGTATAACGTAACAATGAGGCGCGTTCGCGTAACCACTGTTGACTAGGAAAAGTAATATTACATGTGCGGCATGTGTGTCTGTGGCCTTAAATATCCGGCATGCAAAGCTCATGCACCTTGTTATACTGACACCTGTGGTCTGTCCGGCTGTACCATATTTTTCGACACTATCTCATAAACGGCACGATTTTCGGAAAAAAAAAATTAATAACATACTATGTGTTCTGATTTTCTCTACAACTTCTGCCGGAAATATTCTCATTCTAAAAAGACTTCTGCGAGACAGATCATAACTGAACACAGGTCATGTAAAGCACCCATTCTTCTTGTCAGATTTAGACATCACGAAGCTACTTAATCCCTCTTCGCAGTTTGGTGAACGCTCCTACAAACTGTTGTAAAATTAATAATTGCCTCTACTAAACTGAACCTGTTTACCTCGGAAACGGAAAATAAAAACAAGACCCAAATTGAAAACAGCAAATATTTATGTCTACGTAATTTTGGAGATTACTGCTCCGCAGTTGCACAGAAATTTACCGGCCTTTTCGACGACCGTCCTTCCTTCGTGTTCTGGGCGGCATGCAGTTGGGTCTTTTGCAGCGCTGGTAAATACCTACGAGACCAGGGACGCAACATCGCGCAGAACTGCACTCTTCATAGTCATCGCCACGAGAATCGCAAAATGTAACGTAATTTTGTTCCGTGGGCCTTCTCTGTTAAATAATTTACCAACCTGAGCATGGAACATTCTTGTCACAAATGTGAAAGAATGAAGTCCGACCGTTACAACAATGAATGCATAATAATGTTGGACTGGTACAAGAAAGAATCTGAGTACTAACCAGCAGGGTGCACATACAGTGTATACAGAGACTGTATTATTTCTTACTTGTGATTTGGATAGTAAGTACATAAATAAATAAATAAACAAAATACATAAATAAATAGGGACTTATAGAAGTTACATCAAACGGAAACCTGTCTGAAACAGCAAAAGTGCCTACGTCCTTTGGATTTGTGTGACAAATTGGATTCGTCTTTCAGATGTGTGTTGTCCAATTAATTTTGGTTTGAGAGGAGTAAAACAAAAGGCATTCGACAGAACACCAAAGCTGTTTGCGTATTAAAATACATATTTGTGGCACACATCGTTACAGGAGCGGTCACACTCCAGTAGCAACAAATACATATTTGTGGCACACACCGTTACAGGAGCGGCCACACTCCAGTAGCAACAAATACATATTTGTGGCACACACCGTTACAGGAGCGGCCACACTCCAGTAGCAACAAATACATATTTGTGGCACACACCGTTACAGGAGCGGCCACACTCCAGTAGCAACAAATACATATTTGTGGCACACACCGTTACAGGAGCGGCCACACTCCAGTAGCAACAAATACATATTTGTGGCACACACCGTTACAGGAGCGGTCACACTCCAGTAGCAACAAATACATATTTGTGGCACACACCGTTACAGGAGCGGCCACACTCCAGTAGCAACAAATACGGCAGTACGTGTACCCGAGTAGAGGTTTTAGGTTTCCACAGCGTTGCTGCCCAACATACAAGTCTTCTGTGATGTCACATCGTGTCAACTCTTAAACAGTTACCGGCGTTTCGCAGTATGGTAGTGAATTTTGGGCTGTTTGATTCTGAAGATGAAGGCACAACTGCCCTTCGAAACTATGGTAAATACCAGTTGACAAAGAGTCAAGATCCCTGAATACTTGAATCTCCATCCGTATACGAGTACTTGTTATGTCCAGACTAAACTTAAAAAATGGCACCTACATGCATTATATCTCAATTGTAAACACAAACCTCACATTATTTCAGAGGCAAACTACAGACACGAAAGTTACAAATTACACTAGCAGCACAGCCATAACAAGATTTACCGGTTACTGTCTAGATTCTTTACTCATTTCTATAGCATGTCTAGGCACTTCGAATTTTGTCTGTAAATTCTGTGAATGCAAAGTTAAGAGCAAGTTACATACCAATACATACGGTGACAGTTCCTGTACAGTATCTTCTAACAAAACTGAGTCACAGCTATAGCCGTCCTTATGTTGCATAGTAAAAAAGATCTTAAAAGCAAACCATTCACTGTACATACCTATACAACGCATACAGGCCAACTTTACTTCCTTTCAGTTACTTACTTATCTTCTACACAACTTGTTCTAGTCACAACTTTATATACGTAGTAATAATGGCAAATTGATCACACTACTTCACTTACGGGTCTTACAATAATTCTTGCACACGTAATGAAAGTTCACTTTCACCACTGTCACTGCAAACCTCACTACTATATCTACTGCTGCGCGGCCATGTCACAAATCACGGTTCCTTCAAATGTTTCTACAATTACGCTACCTGTCGGTAATAATCAGAAACATAACCAAATCTCTGTTTACATTTAATTCCACGAGGAATGACGTTCATCTGAACTAGCTGCATGCAAGGAGTCAGTCCGCACGTCACACAGAACACAGTTTGCTGCCAACCGAAAGAACAATCGGCGAATGCTGCACAGGATAACAATTACTGTTTATTTAAGAGGATATGTAACACATAAGCACAAGGTGTGAGAAAATTGCAGAATTTAATGTTAAAACTGGAGGAACATGCACTAACCAGAGCGTTGTCGAACACACAAATTCTAGGACGAGCAAAATAACTAAAAATACCTAACTGATAAAGTACACATAATCCCGTACATGGATCTAGCAATTAAATTGTTTATTTTGTGGACTTCGAAAGGGAAAAAGAAAATCCTCAAACCAAATATTCCCAAGTGTAACATGCACCATCATCACAACCACTCAGAATATACGACTCTGGTGGCTAATCTTACATCTCCATTCTGTTACCATTTCTGCTGTTCCTGAAACTTATCAATATTTCATCCTACAGACATCACATTGATAGCCCCATCGTCACGTCGTGGGCAGCATGAAACGCTAATTAGGGTCGCGTCATGGTGTGTTAATGCTTCAGGCGTAAGGTCGACCATTCGTTTTGTATGGGCTTAAAAAAAACGAGTTTTGTGTCGCTCACGAAATAGTCACATGCGTCTAAAATATCAGCAGCTTATCGTAAAGGTTGATAAGCTCTCCACCTACCCGATTAGCTTTCGCATGAAAACTGTAGCACTGCTTGTAGTCACTACACAGAGGTAAACAGGCGACAATGTTGGTGTGTCTGGAGGTGTATCAACAGCAGCGGTAAATGGCATCGCATGCAATGAGACAAAAACGCACGAAACCGTCATGACAAACGGTACTCTGGCCAACATTCAAACCCGGCACTTCTCGAATGCGATCAGAAGTGTTACCATTTGCCCGAAGGTCTCTGATAAGCAGCTACTGGATGGCCTTAAGGAAAGAGAAGATAACTGGAACTTGAAAGAGGAAGCATTCACTCGCACTCTAGAGAACTCGCTTTCGAAGGATCTACGCATTGGATGAACTCGATTACGGAATTTGGAAAAAGCCACTGGTGCTGTGATTAAGGCCTTCTAACGGACTGCACTTTTCGTGGTAATAACAGATAAGGTAAACATGATAAAATTAATGATAAAAAAAGGGAGGCGCTAGAAGAATGTTTCAAAACACTTCACCTGCAAGACTCCAGAACAAACTAAGTTTGGGTTTATGTAAACAGCAGCATATAAAAACTCAATGCGACGGCGTTCAAAACAAAACAATATTTATTAATAAATCTTATCCCACAATGTAAAAAGCAGCTACGCTTTGTATTTAAATGACGGTCCTGTAACAGGTCACGTGGCGATAAAAATATAAAGAACCAATAAGTATCCGTCAAACACGACATGTACTTGATACACAGAACCTAAAAACCGCTTCACATTTCGGTTTTTACTTCTGCCCTTATCGCGATTAATGATTTTGATGTTACAGTTCTACATGGTGTGTAGCTACCTTCTCAAACAGCGACAAGCCTTCACACTAATTTGTTTTATTCTAAATTTTATAGTAATTAAATTTTTACGACATTTACAAATACCATGTCAAAGTCTAAGACTTCTATGTTGATTAATATTACTTGCATTTTGTACATTATGCCATCTTATAAAATCTTGGAGAGCCTGATGATGGCCTCACTAAATACCGAAACAAGTGGCTGCTTTTATGTTCTTTGTATTTACTGGTCCAGTAATACTCAACTCCTGTTTGACCCAAATCTTCCCAGAAAATGTCTACTCTTATTCATGTTACTTCACATACAGCCACTGCTCACAGACCTTCAGAGCAGGTACATATAAATCATTTGTCCCCTGTTCCCATCAAATGCCCCGAAGAAGTGGGAGTTTTATGCGGACGGATCGCAGAAAATATTCAGAATCGCAGTCGGTTGCCCGGCAGCATTGTTCGCATCGCCGGAACCCCATTCAACCTGCGGCTGATTGCGCCGAATGCGTGGGAGGAAGCAGAGTCGTAACGGCAGGCAGGTAGCGTCAGGAGTAACTTACTTTGTTTCAGTGTGTTCCACAGCACGGCCTGGCTGCTTCTGGGGTGAATGGCAGTTGTTGGAATAAAGTAACGTGCTCCCGTTGAAGAGTGGGGATTCCAAACTGAAAGCGGGACCACAGAGAGAGCCCACAGGCAGTTCTGACAAATAGGGCGAGAAATGCCAACTGTGTCTCCAGCTGCTACACTCTGTTACACTGTTAAGAACCCGTGGTTCGTTCCTAATTGGTCGCATCACAACACCTTATATACAAATCAGCCACACACATACGCACATACACCCTCACTACTACCTACTGACTCCCGCTGTGGTAGGCGCACTGCAAGTATGCGAACTAACTCTACTCAACGCCCACGCCGGCCAAAACAAAACTTCAATTCACGAACGTACGATTCATTGCTTCTTTTCTAGAAACTGCCAAGCGCTATATCAGTCCCATATGTCACTTCCACTTGCCACCGCACTACACAAACACACGCGCCCACATGCACCGCCCCCGTACATACACGCACTCAAAACGCACGCGACTGGCACCTGCCGACCGAACAACGACCCAACTGAAGTTCCGACCGACGCGGCTTTGGCCGTTAGTCGTTTGCTCCAGACGTATTCCATGCAGTTTCTCGCGCAAGCCTGTAGATGGCAGTACCTTCCACAACAGTAACAGCTGTTCAGAGCCCGGCGGAGGGGTTGGTATTCGGCTAGTGGAAAAAAAAAGGGGTGTTACTTGGGGGGAGGGGAGCCATTAGAAAAAACTGATTGTGAACCGAGTTTAAATTCACATACTAGCATCGCATATTATTCAATTCCTTAATGTAAATGTTGCATACGATTCGTATAAAGTACCTTTTTAACACTAAACGTGCACAACCGCTGGAGAACGTGCCACAAAGAACAGTTCGACAAGAGGAAACGCCCCTCATTTCTGCTGGAAGACAACTACCGTGCAACAGGCTATCATGACATTTTCGTGGCGTTTCCAGCCTGCTCAAATTAGCCCAAAAAAGCCTAATTCAATTTGTTGTTTTACATCCCTTTACTATACAGCTTTTCATTGCATGTGTCATTACTTGTATATAACGTTCAAATCAAAACTGAAAATTAAAGAACTTCAGAATGACTCAGCAAGCCACAAGACTACATGCGAGTTTCAAAGAATGCTATGTATCTGATCAGCCCCAGCATCAAACAGTTTTGAAAACATTTTTCTTTCCAACACTTTCAGTTACACTTAGCATTTCAGCTTCAGAAAAGAGAACCAACTACAGGCACAATTTTGACTACTTTGTTATGTTTTATTCACTATTTTTCCTCCAACATGTTTCTGCGCGGTGCCATCTTCAGGGAGGATAATCACAATATTATATAAAACACAATATTAAAATGTGCTGTCCGTGCTATTATTAAAATCTTCTTAAAAAGTTAAGACGCTCTAATATCAGCAGGTTATTTCCCTACGCTTACTTGATTTGTTGGTGTGCTGTCCTGGTTTGGAATTAAGTGGCTTTTTGAATGGAATTAGCTGTGTTGGACATGTGTGTGTCGCGGTGTTAGGTGGTAGACAGTATAAAACTTGTTTAGCATTTCAGTTTCTAGAAATCTGCGAGAGAAAGATTTATGTCTGCACCTTTGACCACACTATCATTCGGTCTGTCTACTCCGAATGGAATAAAACTTGTGCTGTGTTTTCAACCACGCAGATGTCGTATTCTGTTCCAATATCTGAAATGGACTGGCAGGTCAGTCATAATTTCATTCATTCTTAGTTACGCTGAAGACAGTAACGCGTTGGAATGAAAAATATGACAGTTCTGCATTACAGATTCGGAAACATACGGATAAAACTAAGCAGAGTGTCACCAGCAGCTCTCCGGACAATTTATCGTGGGTTTTCTCAGCCTCTGTACGCAACTGCCGGGATCATGCCTGGAGCAGGCGACGAACGCCTCCTTCCTTAATGCTTCCACTTAATCAAGCAAGCCACCATTTGACGCCACATGGTCTAATAGAACCGGAGTCGACGGATAAACGAATAATACACGCAAAAGTGTCCTGAAGACACATAAAATATCTCGATCAGTACATTATACGTCACGAGCAGCAGTGTTCGTGATTATGTTCCAAATAATCACGGTATAATATGGCTCATGAAACAGCAATTTGTCATAACCGACTGATACAAAAGTTTACAGGAGACAGAAGAAACTTGACCGGTCATCAGTTGACCAATACTTAAGCATATCTTGTTTTTACGAAAATGTAAGGCCAAGCAATTTTTTGTGGACAGAACATTTTGACAGAAGGTGTGTTTTGTAACCTAAGTGGCAATGCGTGTAATCTCAGTTTGAAGAATTGTGTGGGTTACGAGAAAAGCTGTTTCATGAGCGATATATCAAACCGACGAACTATAACTGATGGGCTTACAGTTCTAAAGATATTATTAGAGCTATCAAAATAATATATGAAGGTGAGATATGTGCCACAGAGAGGAGATGAGATATGCATACGAAATTTTGATCGGGAAGCCTAAATGGAAGAAACCACGTGGGGAATCTACACGTAGATGGCAGTATGTTCAAATACACTTTAAATCAACTATGAGTGGTGCATTGAATTTAAGTATCTCAGTACAAGGCCCCCTCGTGAACACGGTAATGAACTTTCCGGTTGCACAAGAGGCATGGATTTTCTGTATCAGCTAAGCGACTACCGGGTTATCAATAATGATCATGCTCCACGGAGTAAGTTAAATTGAATGGTACACACCCAAAACACTTCCTGCGTCTCATTCACCATGAATGATCAAATCAATGGAAAAGAATACGAAGATATGAATGATAGCTCACGCATTCAGATACGCGTCACTCTATATACTCGCTGACCTACATCAACATCAGCATTAGATTACAGGCCGGTATGCCCGAAGTTATTAGAGTCTGAAACCTCTGCGATTTAGCGAATCCCCTCTCTCTCACTCTCTTGCCCACCCCCCTCTGTTCTTTAGATTTTCGGGGTCACTTGAACATCCCTCGGCTAGCCCATGGCCGAACCACCAAACTGGAGGAAACTATAAGAAGAACAATTGACTGGAATATCAGTAGGCTGCAAGCATAATTTCCACTACTCAGTGCAAACATTACAACATAGCGTAGTTGACTGAAGTCAATTTCAAATGTAGAAAACAGAATTTTAGAATATCAATAAAATCTTCATTGCAGAAGTCAAATATTAGCAGTTAGCTATGAATAAGGCAGGCCTACCCTTAACAAGACGCCAAAAATGTGGAAAAGAAAACATACAAAACATGAATCTACAGATAAAGGTTAAATATAATCGCTAAACATTTTTCAGTACAGTGGCTGTGAAAAGTAAAGAAAGGGGGAGTAATGAAGTGATAAACACGGATGAATAAGTGCATTGTTGGAAAAGAGTACAACAGGGTGGAGACCAAAAAATGAAACTTGGCGCCGAACAGAATTGGTTATAAATGTGCGAAAGAGGACACAAAATAGGCTCAGCAGTTGAGATGCCATGCGTGGGAAAGCGTACAGTAAAATTACTGAGGTAGCAACTAAGAAGAACGGTGTGTAAATGACAAGAGGGGCAGTGACAGGGGAAGTGGGAATGGCAGACACTCTTGTGGAAGGCAGATAACGGATACAAAAGTGGTTGTGTAGATACGTCGCGCGTGACATTAGCCTGCATGAGGTAACTGAAATCATTTCTGTTAATTTCTGGGTAGAAAACTGGGCATGACGGGAGAATGAGTGATAGAATTTTTTTTTCAGCTTCACCACTACGTGGGGTGGGGAATAGCTTATTAGGTCTCTATGTCCTAACGGCGTCATTCCTTCTTTACAGATACATACGACAGAGATGCACGCAAATGTCAGATCCAATTGCCTGGTTCAAATAGCAGAGCTAACCCAAACTCGAAATGTAGCTGGACATCGGGCCAGAAATTTTAGAGTGGCCGCGACTTGGGTGGACACCAGCGCAGAAACTGTCAAGAGGCCAACGACTGTTCCTCATATGATCCTAACTGTATCAGAACAAACTTCTGAAGCAGTGTGTTAAATTTTGTCATAATTTAACACAAATAGGGCATTTTCTTTAAATTATTAAAAATTATATATTTAGGAACTGCATTCTAATTCCGTCAACATTTAATTCAACCCCTTTAATTAAAAGGGCAGCCCGAAAAGCGCAGTCGATATAGCAGCTAGCTACAGCCAGGGTTTTCCGAGGTTCGAATGCCGGTAGGGACAAGAGATTTTTTGTTCTTCCAATCCGCTCAGACTGTCTCTGGGGTCCACCCAGCCTCCTATTCAGTGTGTCCAGGGGTCCTTTCCCGGAGTAAACTGGCCGGGGCGTGAAGTTGATCACGCATCTCCATCTAGTGCCGAGGTTAAGAATGAGTGGAGCTATACTCCCCTTGTATGCCTTCATGGCCTGGACAGGAAAAAATTTTACCTTCACATTTTATTAGTGCACATTTAGACCTACTGTGAAGGCACACACACCACATCCCCCACTCCGAAAACTGTGACCAACTGAACAATCACTTGTTACTAAATACTACCCCGCGCACATTGAAGGACTGTCGTGAATATGGCAATGAACTTTCTAATTCCATAAAAGGGGACTATTAGTTTCACACGAAGGACTCTGTTCCACAAAGCGACTTAGAAAACAGGACAGCGACCATGTCGGTTCATGTACCATGCTTCCCCCCCCCCCCCCAACATTCCATTTACGGATTTAGTCAGCTGTGAGTGCTCCAGCTGTTTCTTGTCCCTGCGTTTTGGGGGTGGCCGTACTCTGTGACAGGACCGATAAATCGCCCAATCTGTGCACCAAACTTCCACTGTCACCTCGCCATACAAATTCCCCCTCACAAATTAGCTTCACAGTCTAAAGCACAGTACTAACTACAGGCCGATCCCAGTGGCCGGGCCGTCTAAGGCGTAGGTCTGCGGCCGAGCGCTTGCTGGGATCGTGGGTTCGAATCCCATCGGGAGCATGGAGGTGTATCTCTTGTACAGTGTTTGTGTTGTCAGGTAGAAGTCTCTGCGACGGGCCAGTCCCTCGTCTAGAGGAGTCCTACCGACTGTGGTGTGTGTCTGAGTGTGATCAAGTGAAAATAAACAACCTCGACACCTGCTGTGAGCAGGTAGAAGAGGTAAGGACTACGATACGATACTAACTGCAGGTGTTCTCGCATTTTCTCCCCAGAGTGCATGGGCTTCGCCCCTGCGACTCTCACAATAAAGACTGATTCTTTCCGTGAAGGCTACGTTTCTCTTTTCCAAAAAATCCAGAGGGGCTCTGTGTCCCACCCCGCTATCTGTTCAACAGGCACAGGGGCCGCTTCTCCTGACGGCTACCCGTTCACTCGGAGCAGGCGCTACAGCCGGTGTGGACGAGCTGCCCTAGAGGAAACCCCTGGCTCTGCCGAGAACTGAACCCCGGTCTTGCATTCCTTAGCCAGTCACTCCACTGAATGAGCAACCTCTACTTTACTGCAGGTTTACACCTCAGACCATCTCACTTCAATGACGTCAATTCTTAACCTTCATAAATTACAGTCTAGTATATTACTGCCGTAAACTCAGTGCCTGTACTTTCCAAGTTACATTTTAAATTTGATGTATTGTGTATGAGCATTTCACGTAATTGCATCTCTGGACAAAGAGGGCTGAAAGCAATCTAATATTAAAGAATAATTTCGCAGACATTTAAGAGATTTCCCCAGGGCAAGAGGACATAAATAAATTAGCTCTCTTAATACTTAAGCTAATGTAATTAATATTTTAAAAAATTCAGTTATTGCCTGTCACAAAAGAAAATGCGCCTCCATGACAAAGACCAATTAGTTGATGTCATGCACGGAAACAATCTCTGTTTATTAGACGAATCATACGAATCTTACAAACATCGTTTGACAACATGAAGTTTTTTAATGTTAATTTAGGTGGTACATATCACTGCCACTGTAATCACTTTGAAATTTTAAAGGGGGTTACTATAAGCCACGTAGACTGGAATATGAGTGTAATTTACAATAGAAAGTTTTCTTCACTGAAACCCCTTACAAAAAACGACTAATCTTCCTCAATTAAATTATTTACGATCGGCATAAAACACGTTCTCGTTTACATTACTTGGCACTAACAGTGTTCGTACAGTGTTATTGTTAGTGTTGTGCACATCTGATCTCAGGGCCACACATTTCATATTGGCCTACGTGCATTCATGTAGCAATATCCCACTACTTGATTCAGCCTCCTAGATATGAGATGGAACGTAGTTAAAATCACTCTCCCTTGGCTTGGTGCACTTTAGGGTTCCGATAAAACAAACGTAGAGAAAACTTATCCCTTTCCTTAAGCACCAGTCCAAGAAAGCGTACGAGGGCGTGGAGGTAAAGATATGCTACCATGGTGAGCCTCTCATCCCACCTCCCGTACCTTCCGTTAGTAGCACTGGATGAAGAGACACAGACCTATCGTAACATTTAGGATGCAACCGCTGGGTCCCAGCCCGCAGACAGTCACTTTATTGACTGAGCTATCGTGGTTAACCATTCAGACGAAACGCCCCCAATAAGAATCAGTACTGTGATCTGACTTTTCGACAGCTGTCTTACACACTTCACCCTCTCCGCGGTTAGACAGACTTCAGTCTCGTTTCGTTTTTCGTTTAATGGAAACGGTTCACGTAAAGCACAAGAGTTTCAATGCCTGAGGATGGTCAGTACGGCCGAAACATGTAGCACATATTGACGAAACTAACAAGACTTTGTTGTGGTTGGCTTCAGTACCTATGTCGATACTGACAAATAAACGTAACATATGTTAAGTCTTTTAGCACTCAACAACTCCGTATTTTGCCCACGTAGTGCACAGGGGTACACAGTGGCGCACTTGGTTCAGGCACTGTGTAACCAACCGGAAGGTCACGGGTTCGATTTCCGATCGGGTCACTGACTTAATCCTTCCGTCCCCACTATGGCCCTGGGGTCGACACAGTATCTAACAGAAATGAGTGCCAGGTATATTTCCTGGGGTAAAGGCGGCCGATGCGCAGGGCTGAGAACCTTCATGCGCTGACTGTCTTGAAATCCGGGAGCCTCAACCTCCTGGAACCCTCAGGGCCTGTCCAGGCCTGTATAGGGATTGCTTTACCTTAATCTCAAAGGTTAAACCAGATCGTCGACTTACAGAAAGCACACGATGAAATGTTTTGTATGAATCAACAAGAACTGCTAGTGACTGCTCCAGTGAGCAGCAATAGTATGACGGTAAGAGTCGGGGTCGGGGTGGGGGTGGGGGGTGCACGTTGCGAGAGTGACAACATGGAGTTAGCTGTGTTCACTTGAGATGTGCCTTCTTCTGCGATACTACGCAGCGTCGAATGGTAATCCTTTACCGACATTTCGGGACAACCTGTCGGTCCCGTATTCAAGGGGACTTCTTGATCCTTGAAGATTGGACCGATACGTTGTCCCGAAACGTCAGTAACGGATTACCACTCGACTCTGCGTAATATCCCAGAAGAGAGCAGAACTCAACATCGTGGCGGAAGCCTGAAATCACGCACAGTGTTCACTTGTTTCTAGAGATCAAGACAAGCGTCTGAAACAGGAAGATTCCTAGGTAGCATCCACCAACAGCCTTCACGCAAAACTGGAAATCTAAAATTCCAAAGGTTATGTAATGATTACTTAATCGTATAAAAGAGTTTTACACAGACGACAAAGACGTTCCTCATGATACGTTACACGAGGTTTTCACAGTGGTGCTTATCCAAACTTTGGTTTTGTGGTTTGTGACATCGCGAAGTCTTGCAGGTCACTGTCCACCTCGCAGACAGAGGTAGCATTTTCTTCCTTAACTTCAACGCTCTCCTACAATGGCGCACGGTTATTCATAGCCCCGAATGCCACAATTTGGCTGTACCACGTCATTGCGTTCTGATGTGTCTACTGCGTTTAGCGGTTACAGCGAAGCGTAAGGGCGTTTTCTGAATCGCTGATCAAACGCAATGAGCCCTCAGCTGTAAGCTGTGGTAGTCGTAAAGCAATAGGTTGGTCTCGGTTCGGACTTTGGTTCTTCACAAAACAAGGACCATCCATTTAGCAAGAACTTAATTGTTTTAACCCCTCCACAGGCACGATTATCGAACCAAAAATAACTCTCAAACGATGAACAAAATTACGTTATTTAGCGATGTACTCCCATATTCAGGGAATAACCGAGCGGAAAGTCAATAACTGAGCAGAGCATTTAGCTGCAACGTGTGTTTCGCAAGTGGACAATGACGTGGTCGAACCACAGTAGGCGGCCTGTTAACCTTAAGTTTACTGAAACCTACACATCACCCTGGGAAAACAGCCGCACTAAAAACACGTTAACGCGTTTCTTTTACGGGCTCAGTGCAAAGAGTGAATAAAATCCCGGATGGCAGCGAAACGATATTTTAATGCCCCAGGTCCTAGGCCCTAGGTATGCACAGATTCATCATGTCCCGATATACCGGCTGTAAACTGAATGACACTGTTCCCAGTGTTTAAGAATAGCTACTTACTGACATTCACGGACATTAGAAGAGGATCTCTCTGTGCCAGGCCTAACTGGCGGGGTTGCATCAGGGCCCCTTACCTGTAACAGAGCGAAGGAATGTCAATTAATGCAATACATAACACAGTCTGTCAGAAGCAAATTGGTAACTGACACAGAGTGCTTTAATAAGAATCTTACTTGAATTGGCCTGCTTCATACTTCGAAACATGAAGTTCAGCTAAACCAGGCCCTGTTAACATTTTATGTGGTGCGGGCAAATTAAGCAGAATTGGGTCTGCATGTGGGCAAAATAAAATTCAACATACAGCATGAAAAATGAATGAGGATAAGTATACTTACATGCATAATTTTACATGTATATTTTTTTACACATCATGTGCATTACAACGTACTGACGGTAATATGAAACACGTAAAAAAATTCAATTCACAACCCAGGCTAGTCTGTAGCTATTACAGCACATTTTTACAAAACAAATTAGTAATGTAATGTATGTATCCGCACATAAACTCCCCCCACCCCTTAGGTTTTCAAACTGCTTCGGCGTTCTGTCTCGGCTTTAGTACGAGAAAGATTAAAAGACATTGTCTCATTTCATACGTCTGCACGTACGACATAACACTGTCGCGGCAGCAAGTTGCCCGCTACCTGCAGGCTCAGTCGGCCTGAGCTAAATTATATTTGTAAAGTAGTCCCTACCAGACAGAAAACAAATCGTTTTTCCACCACAAATATTAGCTGGTTTATGCTGTTCAGGAAAAGAATCCTGCTTTTGCTGCGAATCACATGACACCAGCAAACATACTCTGTGGGAAAATGGCGAGCACTTCAACGTTAAAGCAGGTGCGGCGCAAGTTGCTGCTGTGCTTCAAGCAGTTAAACAGTGACGTCACACACAAGTGCAAGGAGGGCGAAGAAATAAAGCAAACTTTGTACAATAAAGACCACGGCACGATCTGAAACACCATTTATAGCAGAAGGACATTCATACAAGAGCTTCATAAACAACGGTAATTCGTAGAAAGTGGTGGGCAGTAATGAAAATTAGTCTTTAGTTAAGGCGTCTCTGTGCACGCCATGAAGGAATATGGGGAAGTGTAGGTAGAGCTCTGCCCATTCCCATCCTCGGCACTAGGTGGCGGCGAATGGTCAGCTTCATGCCCCGGCCGCTTTAGCTTCGGGCAAAGAGCACCTGACAGCCACTGCATAGGAGGCTGCGTGGGCCCCAGCACCTGTCTGGGCCCTTTACAGAAAAGAAAAATCTCTTGTCCCTGCCAGGAAGCGTGTCCAGCCCGTAGCACAAGTAGTATACCCACTACACTACTATGCCTCCAGGGAAGTTTAAGTAAACATGTCATAAACCAGATTCAGGGTGCAGACACGAAACTTCGCGTACCGCCAAGCGCTGCTCTGGACTGGTAAGAGGCAAAATGAGTGCGAGTCCATTTTCTGTCTGTAAAAGGAACAATCCGCAAACGGACGTGTCACGTGACGCCGATGGGAAGCCACAGGCTACTTTTATGAACACAGTGGGACAAGAGACACGAGCCGGGATAGCGCAGTCGGTATAGCGACTCGCTACGGGCAGGACGGTCCGGAGATCGAATCCCGGTGGGGGCAAGATTTTCCGCAGCCGTTCAGACCGGCCCTGGGGCCCACCCAGCCTCCTGTACAATGGGTACCGGGTCTCTTTACCGGGGGTAAAGCGGCCGGGGCGTGGGGCTAGCCACCCCATCCCCTCCTCGTGCCGAGGCTCACGAACGGGTAGAGCTATACCTCTACTCCCCCTCTTGGGCCCTCAGGGCCTGTTATAGGGTGCACCTTTACCCTTACCTGGGAAAAGAGACGGCGGAAGATTGTGTAACACACAGGTTAGGTAAAAGAAAAATTAAATTTTTTAATTAGTTCTGATGTGCTGAGCCCAAATCGGCACACACAAATTTTGAAACACACACAGATTGCCAAAAAAACTGCAATGACCACTCTTCATACACACATTAAAAATTACGCATCCATCAGTAAATACTAACACGACCAGAGTATACATTGTGTGCCATGTGAGCATAACCCCACTATATCAAACTGCGGAACAGCAGTGGTTTGGACACTGCACACAACAATAAAGAATAAGAAAAAGAATGCCACTTGTGTCATCAGCGTTAAGAGATTTAGTCAAAAGCAACTTCTTTCGATAAATGTGGGCATCTTTGTGAGGTATACTTAGTCAAAACTGGGACAAAACTGTCAAAAAGGCATGGTTGTGGAAGCTGATGATGACGACGACGACGATGACGATGATGATGATGGTGATGATAGTGGTGGTGGTGGTGGTGGTGTTGGTGGTGGTGCTTGTGGTGGTGGAAGA